>CM047808.1:33910371-34304694 GCA_026214975.1 Gentiana macrophylla
GAGTTCAAAGTTGTGTTTTTTTCAGGTAACGAGTTGTCCTTGCAGAAAAAAGGTTATTTCCCTAATAACGAGTTGACATCGCCGGAAATTTGTGTTTTCCCTTTATAACGAGTAGAAATTTGTGTTTTATCTTTGGTAACGAGTTCGAATTCATTTTTTCTTCATATTAACGAGTTCAAAGTTGTGTTTTTTTTAGGTAACGAGTTGTCCTTGCAGAAAAAAGGTTATTTCCCTGATAACGAGTTGACAGCGCCGGAAATTTGTGTTTTCCCTTTATAACGAGTAGAAATTTGTGTTTTATCTTTGGTAACGAGTTCGAATTCATGTTTTCTTCATATTAACGAGTTCAAAGTTGTGTGTTTCTCTTGTAATGAGTTGTCCTTGCTGAAAAAATGGTTTTTTCCCTGATAACGAGTTGACATCACCGGAATTTGTGTTTTCCCTTTATAACGAGTAGAAATTTGTGTTTTATCTTTGGTAACGAGTTCGAATTCATGTTTTCTTCGTATTAACGACTTCAAATTTGTGTTTTTCTCTGGTAACGAGTTGTTCTTGCAGAAAAAAGGTTTTTTCTCTGATAACGAGTTGACATCGCCGGAAATTTGTGTTTTCCCTTAATAACGAGTAGAAAGTTGTGTTTTATATTTGGTAACGAGTTCGAATTCATGTTTTCTGCATATTAACGAGTTCAAATTTGTGTTTTTCTCTGGTAATGAGTTGTCGTTGCAGAAATTTGTGTTTTCCCATTATAACGAGTAGACAACGCCGGAAATTTGTGTTTCCCATTATAACGAGTAGAAATTTATGTTTTTGCTTTGGTCACGAGTTAGAATTCATGTTTTCTTCATATTAACGAGTTCAAAATTGTGTTTTTCTCTGGTAAGGAGTTGTCTTTGCTGAAAAAAGGTTTTTTCCATGATAACGAGTTAACCTCGCCGGAAATTTGTGTTTTCCCTTTATAACGAGTAGAAATTTGTGTTTTTTCTTTGGTGACGAGTTCAAATTCATGTTTTCTTCTTATTAATGAGTTCAAATTTGTGTTTTTCTCTGGTAACGAGTTGTCCTTGCAGAAAAAAAGGTTTTTCCCTGATAACGAGTTGACATCGCCGGAAATTTGTGTTTTCCCTTTATAATGAGTAGAAATTTGTGTTTTATCTTTGGTAACGAGTTCGAATTCATGTTTACTTCATATTAACGAGTTCAAATTTGTGTTTTCTCTGGTAACGATTTGTCCTTGCCGGAAAAAATGTTTTTTTCCTGATAACGAGTTGACATCACCGGAAATTTGAGTTTTCCCTTTATAACGAGTAGAAATTTGTGTTTTTCTTTGGTCACGAGTTAGAATTCATTTTTCTTCATATTAACGAGTTCAAAATTGTGTTTTTCACGGTAAGGAGTTGTCCTTGTTGAAAAAAGGTTTTTTCCCTGATAACGAGTTAACCTCGCCAGAAACTTGTGTTTTCCCTTTATAACGAGTAGAAATTTGTGTTTTTTCTTTGGTGACGAGTTCAAATTTATGTTTTCTTCTTATTAACGAGTTCAAATATGTGTTTTTCTCACGGTAAAGAGTTGTCCTTCTTTGAGAAAAAAGGTTTTTACACGATAACGAGTTGACATCGCGGAAATTTGTGTTTTCCTTTTATAACGAGTAGAAATTTGTGTTTTATCTTTGGTAACGAGTTAGAATTCATGTTTTCTTCATATTAACGAGTTTAAAATTGTGATTTTCTCCTGGTAAGGAGTTGTCCTTCTTTGAAAAAAGGTTTTTTCACGATAACGAGTTAACCTCGCCGGAAATTTGTGTTTTCCATTTATAACGAGTAGAAATTTGTGTTTTTTCTTTGGTGACGATTTCAAATTCATGTTTTCTTCTTATTAACGAGTTCAAATTTGTGTTTTTCTCTGGTAACGAGTTGTCCTTGCAGAAAAAAGGTTTTTCCACGATAACGAGTTAACATACTTTGAAATTTGTGTTTTTCCTTTATAACGAGTAGAAATTTGTGTTTTTTCTTTGGTGACGAGTTCAAATTCATGTTTTCTTCTTATTAACGAGTTCAAATATGTGTTTTTCTCTGGTAACGAGTTGTTCTTGCAGAAAAAAAGGTTTTACCTGATAACGAGTTGACATCGCCGGAAATTTGTGTTTTCCTTTTATGACGAGTAGAAATTTGTGTTTTATCTTTGGTAACGAGTTAGAATTCATGTTTTCTTCATATTAACGAGTTTAAAATTGTGTTTTTCTCTGGTAAGGAGTTGTCTTTTCTAAAAAGGTTTTTTCCCTGATAACGAGTTAACCTCGCCGGAAATTTGTGTTTTCCCTTTATAACGAGTAGAAATTTGTGTTTTTTCTTTGGTGACGAGTTCAAATTCATGTTTTCTTCTTATTAATGAGTTCAAATTTGTGTTTTTCTCTGGTAACGAGTTGTCCTTGCAGAAAAAAGGTTTTTTCCCTGATAACGAGTTGACATCGCCGGAAATTTGTGTTTTCCCTTTATAACGAGTAGAAATTTGTGTTTTATCTTTGGTAACGAGTTCGAATTCATGTTTACTTCATATTAACGAGTTCAAATTTGTGTTTTCTCTGGTAACGATTTGTCCTTGCCGGAGAAAATGTTTTTTTCCCGATAACGAGTTGACATCACCGGAAATTTGAGTTTTCCCTTTATAACGAGTAGAAATTTGTGTTTTTGCTTTGGTCACGAGTTAGAATTCATGTTTTCTTCATATTAACGAGTTCAAAATTGTGTTTTTCTCTGGTAAGGAGTTGTCCTTGCTGAAAAAAGGTTTTTCCCTGATAACGAGTTAACCTCGCCAGAAATTTGTGTTTTCCCTTTATAACGAGTAGAAATTTGTGTTTTTTCTTTGGTGACGAGTTCAAATTTATGTTTTCTTCTTATTAACGAGTTCAAATATGTGTTTTTCTCTGGTAACAAGTTGTTCTTGCAGAAAAAAGGTTTTTTCACGATACTTGAGTTGACATCGCGGAAATTTGTGTTTTCCCTTTATAGCGAGTAGAAATTTGTGTTTTATCTTTGGTAACGAGTTAGAATTCATGTTTTCTTCATATTAACGAGTTTAAAATTGTGATTTCTCTCGGTAGAGTTGTCCTTGCGCGAAAAAAGGTTTTTCACGATAACGAGTTAACCTCGCCGGAAATTTGTGTTTTCCCTTTATAACGAGTAGAAATTTGTGTTTTTTCTTTGGTAGCGAGTTCAAATTCATGTTTTCTTCTTATTAACGAGTTCAAATTTGTGTTTTTCTCACGGTAGCGAGTTGTCCTTGCGAGAAAAAAAGTTTTTTCACGATAACGAGTTAACCTCGCGGAAATTTGTGTTTTTCCTTTATAGCGAGTAGAAATTTGTGTTTTTTCTTTGGTGACGAGTTCAAATTCATGTTTTCTTCTTATTAACGAGTTCAAATATGTGTTTTTCTCTGGTAACGAGTTGTTCTTGCAGAAAAAAGGTTTTTTCCGGATAACGAGTTGACATCGCCGGAAATTTGTGTTTTCCTTTTATGACGAGTAGAAATTTGTGTTTTATCGTTGGTAACGAGTTAGAATTCATGTTTTCTTCATATTAACGAGTTTAAAATTGTGTTTTTCTCTGGTAAGGAGTTGTCTTTTCGGAGAAAAAAGTTTTTTCCACGATAACGAGAGTTAAACTCGCGGAAATTTGTGTTTTCCCTTTATAACGAGTAGAAATTTGTGTTTTTTCTTTGGTGACGAGTTCAAATTCATGTTTTCTTCTTATTAACGAGTTCAAATTTGTTTTTTTCTCTGGTAACGAGTTGTCCTTGCAGAAAAAAGGTTTTTTCCCTGATAACAAGTTAACCTCGCCGGAAATTTGTGTTTTCCCTTTATAACGAGTAGAAATTTGTGTTTTATCTTTGGTAACGAGTTCGAATTCATTTTTACTTCATATTAACGAGTTCAAATTTGTGTTTTCTCTGGTAACGATTTGTCCTTGCCGGAAAAAATATTTTTTCCCTGATAACGAGTTGACATCACCGGAAATTTGAGTTTTCCCTTTATAACGAGTAGAAATTTGTGTTTTTGCTTTGGTCACGAGTTAGAATTCATGTTTTCTTCATATTAACGAGTTCAAAATTGTGTTTTTCTCTGGTAAAGTGTTGTCCTTTTGAAAAAGGTTTTTCCATGATAACGAGTTAACCTCGCCGGAAATTTGTGTTTCCCTTTATAACGAGTAGAAATTTGTGTTTTTTCTTTGGTGACAAGTTCAAATTTATGTTTTCTTCTTATTAACGAGTTCAAATTTGTGTTTTTCTCTGGTAACGAGATGTCCTTGCAGAAAAAAGGCTTTTTCCCTGATAATGAGTTGACATTACCGGAAATTTGTGTTTTCCCTTTATAACGAGTAGAAATTTGTGTTTTATCTTTGGTAACGAGTTCAAAATCATTTTTACTTCATATTAACGAGTTCAAATTTGTGTTTTCTCTGGTAACGATTTGTCCTTGCCAGAAAAAATATTTTTTCCCTGATAACGAGTTGACATCACCGGAAATTTGAGTTTTCCCTTTATAGCAGTAGAAATTTGTGTTTTGCTTTGGTCACGAGTTAGAATTCATGTTTTCTTCATATTAACGAGTTCAAATTTGTGTTTTTCTCTGGTAAGGAGTTGTCCTGCTTTGAAAAAAAGGTTTTCCACGATAATGAGTTGACATCGCCGGAAATTTGTGTTTTCCCTTTATAATGAGTAGAAATTTGTGTTTTTCTTTGGTAGCGAGTTCAAATTCATGTTTTCTTCTTATTAACGAGTTCAAATTTGTGTTTTTCTCACGGAAGCGAGTTGTCATTGCTGAGAAAAAAGGTTTTTCACGATAACGAGTTGACATCGCCGGAAATTTGTGTTTTCCCTTTATAGCGAGTAGAAATTTGTGTTTTTCTTTGGTAACGAGTTCAAATTCATGTTTTCTTCTTATTAACAAGTTCAAATATGTGTTTTTTTCTCACGGTAACGAGTTGTCCTTGCGAGAAAAAAGGTTTTTCACGATAACGAGTTGACATCGCGGAAATTTGTGTTTTCCCTTTATAGCGAGTAGAAATTTGTGTTTTATCTTTGGTATGAGTTCGAATTCATGTTTTCTTCATATTAACGAGTTCAAATTTGTGTTTTTCTCGGTAACGAGTTGTCCTTCTTTGGAAAAAATATATTTTCCCTGATAACGAGTTGACATCACCGGAAATTTGAGTTTTCCCTTTATAACGAGTAGAAATTTGTGTTTTTGCTTTGGTCACGAGTTAGAATTCATGTTTTCTTCATATTAACGAGTTCAAAATTGTGTTTTTCTCTGGTAAAGAGTTGTCCTTGCTGAAAAAAGGTTTTTTCCATGATAACGAGTTAACCTCGCCGGAAATTTGTGTTTCCCTTTATAACGAGTAGAAATTTGTGTTTTTTCTTTGGTGACAAGTTCAAATTTATGTTTTCTTCTTATTAACGAGTTCAAATTTGTGTTTTTCTCACGGTAATGAGATGTCCTTGCGAGAAAAAGGCTTTTTCACGATAATGAGTTGACATTACGGAAATTTGTGTTTTCCCTTTATAGCGAGTAGAAATTTGTGTTTTATCTTTGGTAATGAGTTCAAAATCATTTTTCTTCATATTAACGAGTTCAAATTTGTGTTTTCTCACGGTAGCGATTTGTCCTTGCGGAAAAAAAATGTTTTCCACGATAACGAGTTGACATCACCGGAAATTTGAGTTTTCCCTTTATAACGAGTAGAAATTTGTGTTTTTGCTTTGGTCACGAGTTAGAATTCATGTTTTCTTCATATTAACGAGTTCAAAATTGTGTTTTTCTCTGGTAAGGAGTTGTCCTTGCTGAAAAAAGGTTTTTTCCCTGATAATGAGTTAACCTCGCCGGAAATTTGTGTGTTTCCCTTTATAATGAGTAGAAATTTGTGTTTTTTCTTTGGTGACGAGTTCAAATTCATGTTTTCTTCTTATTAACGAGTTCAAATGTGTTTTTCTCACGGTAGCGAGTTGTCCTTTGCGAGAAAAAAGGTTTTTCACGATAACGAGTTGACATCGCCAGAAATTTGTGTTTTCCCTTTATAACGAGTAGAAATTTGTGTTTTATCTTTGTTAACGAGTTCGAATTCATTTTTTCTTCATATTAACGAGTTCAAAGTTGTGTTTTTTTCAGGTAACGAGTTGTCCTTGCAGAAAAAAGGTTATTTCCCTGATAACGAGTTGACATCGCCGGAAATTTGTGTTTTCCCTTTATAACGAGTAGAAATTTGTGTTTTATCTTTGGTAACGAGTTCGAATTCATTTTTTCTTCATATTAACGAGTTCAAAGTTGTGTTTTTTTTAGGTAACGAGTTGTCCTTGCAGAAAAAAGGTTTTTCACGATAACGAGTTGACATCGCGGAAATTTGTGTTTTCCCTTTATACGAGTAGAAATTTGTGTTTTATCTTTGGTACGAGTTCGAATTCATGTTTTCTTCATATTAAGCGAGTTCAAATTTGATTTTTCTTGTAATGAGTTGTCCTTCTTTGAAAAAATGGTTTTTTCACGATAACGAGTTGACATCGCGGAATTTGTGTTTTCCCTTTATAACGAGTAGAAATTTGTGTTTTATCTTTGGTAACGAGTTCGAATTCATGTTTTCTTCATATTAACGAGTTCAAATTTGTGTTTTCTCTGGTAGCGAGTTGTTCTTGCGAGAAAAAAGGTTTTTCTCGATAACGAGTTGACATCGCCGGAAATTTGTGTTTTCCCTTTATAGCGAGTAGAAAGTTGTGTTTTATATTTGGTAACGAGTTCGAATTCATGTTTTCTTCATATTAACGAGTTCAAATTTGTGTTTTTCTCGGTAATGAGTTGTCCTTGCGAGAAAATTTGTTTTTCCATTATAGCGAGTTGACATCGCCGGAAATTTGTGTTTTCCCTTTATAGCAGTAGAAATTTGTGTTTTTGCTTTGGTCACGAGTTAGAATTCATGTTTTCTTCATACTAACGAGTTAAAAATTGTGTTTTTCTCTGGTAATGAGTTGTCCTTGCTGAAAAAAGGTTTTTCCATGATAACGAGTTAACCTCGCGGAAATTTGTGTTTTCCTTTATAGCGAGTAGAAATTTGTGTTTTTTCTTTGGTAGCGAGTTCAAATTCATGTTTTCTTCTTATTAATGAGTTCAAATTTGTGTTTTTCTCACGGTAACGAGTTGTCCTTGCGAGAAAAAAGGTTTTTCCACGATAACGAGTTGACATCGCGGAAATTTGTGTTTTCCCTTTATAATGAGTAGAAATTTATGTTTTATCTTCGGTAACGAGTTCGAATTCATGTTTACTTCATATTAACGAGTTCAAATTTGTGTTTTCTCTGGTAACGATTTGTCCTTGCCGGAAAAAATGTTTTTTTCCTGATAACGAGTTGACATCACCGGAAATTTGAGTTTTCCCTTTATAACGAGTAGAAATTTGTGTTTTTTCTTTGGTCACGAGTTAGAATTCATTTTTTCTTCATATTAACGAGTTCAAAATTGTGTTTTTCTCTGGTAAGGAGTTGTCCTTGTTGAAAAAAGGTTTTTTCCCTGATAACGAGTTAACCTCGCCAGAAACTTGTGTTTTCCCTTTATAACGAGTAGAAATTTGTGTTTTTTCTTTGGTGACGAGTTCAAATTTATGTTTTCTTCTTATTAACGAGTTCAAATATGTGTTTTTCTCTGGTAAAGAGTTGTTCTTGCAGAAAAAAAGGTTTTTTACCTGATAACGAGTTGACATCGCCGGAAATTTGTGTTTTCCTTTTATAACGAGTAGAAATTTGTGTTTTATCTTTGGTAACGAGTTAGAATTCATGTTTTCTTCATATTAACGAGTTTAAAATTGTGATTTTCTCTGGTAAGGAGTTGTCCTTGCTGAAAAAAGGTTTTTTCCCTGATAACAAGTTAACCTCGCCGGAAATTTGTGTTTTCCATTTATAACGAGTAGAAATTTGTGTTTTTTCTTTGGTGACGAGTTCAAATTCATGTTTTCTTCTTATTAACGAGTTCAAATTTGTGTTTTTCTCTGGTAACGAGTTGTCCTTGCAGAAAAAAGGTTTTTTCCCTGATAACGAGTTAACCTCGCCTGAAATTTGTGTTTTTCCTTTATAACGAGTAGAAATTTGTGTTTTTTCTTTGGTGACGAGTTCAAATTCATGTTTTCTTCTTATTAACGAGTTCAAATATGTGTTTTTCTCTGGTAACGAGTTGTTCTTGCAGAAAAAAAGGTTTTTTACCTGATAACGAGTTGACATCGCCGGAAATTTGTGTTTTCCTTTTATAACGAGTAGAAATTTGTGTTTTATCTTTGGTAACGAGTTAGAATTCATGTTTTCTTCATATTAACGAGTTTAAAATTTGTGTTTTCTCTCTGGTAAGGAGTTGTCTTTCTTTGAAAAAAGGTTTTTCCATGATAGCGAGTTAACCTCGCGGAAATTTGTGTTTTCCCTTTATAGCGAGTAGAAATTTGTGTTTTTCTTTGGTGGCGAGTTCAAATTCATGTTTTCTTCTTATTAATGAGTTCAAATTTGTGTTTTTCTCTGGTAACGAGTTGTCCTTGCAGAAAAAAGGTTTTTCCCTGATAACGAGTTGACATCGCCGGAAATTTGTGTTTTCCCTTTATAGCGAGTAGAAATTTGTGTTTTATCTTTGGTAACGAGTTCGAATTCATGTTTTCTTCATATTAACGAGTTCAAATTTGTGTTTTCTCTCTGGTAACGATTTGTCCTTGCGGAAAAAATGTTTTTTTCCCGATAACGAGTTGACATCACCGGAAATTTGTGTTTTCCCTTTATAACGAGTAGAAATTTGTGTTTTTGCTTTGGTCACGAGTTAGAATTCATGTTTTCTTCATATTACTTGAGTTCAAAATTGTGTTTTTCTCTGGTAAGGAGTTGTCCTTGCGAGAAAAAAAGTTTTTCCACGATAACGAGTTAACCTCGCTTGAGAAACTTGTGTTTTCCCTTTATACGAGTAGAAATTTGTGTTTTTCTTTGGTGCGAGTTCAAATTCATGTTTTCTTCTTATTAACGAGTTCAAATATGTGTTTTTCTCTGGTAATGAGTTGTTCTTCTTTGCGAGAAAAAAGGTTTTTTACCTGATAACGAGTTGACATCGCCGGAAATTTGTGTTTTCCTTTTATAACGAGTAGAAATTTGTGTTTTATCTTTGGTAACGAGTTAGAATTCATGTTTTCTTCATATTAAAGAGTTTAAAATTGTGTTTTTCTCTGGTAAGGAGTTGTCTTTTCTAAAATGGTTTTTTCCCTGATAACGAGTTAACCTCGCCGGAAATTTGTGTTTTCCCTTTATAACGAGTAGAAATTTGTGTTTTTTCTTTGGTGACAAGTTCAAATTCATGTTTTCTTCTTATTAACGAGTTCAAATATGTGTTTTTCTCTGGTAACGAGTTGTCCTTGCAGAAAAAAAGGTTTTTTCCCTGATAACAAGTTAACCTCGCCGGAAATTTGTGTTTTCCGCTATAACGAGTAGAAATTTGTGTTTTATCTTTGGTAACGAGTTCGAATTCATTTTACTTCATATTAACTAGTTCAAATTTGTGTTTTCTCACGGTAGCGATTTGTCCTTGCGGAAAAATATTTTTTCACGATAACGAGTTGACATCACCGGAAATTTGTGTTTTCCTTTATAACGAGTAGAAATTTGTGTTTTGCTTTGGTCATGAGTTAGAATTCATGTTTTCTTCATATTATTAGCGAGTTCAAAATTTTGTTTTTCTCACGGTAAGGAGTTGTCCTTGCTTTGAAAAAGGTTTTTTTCCACGATAACGAGTTAACCTCGCGCGGAAATTTGTGTTTTCCCTTTATAACAGTAGAAATTTGTGTTTTTCTTTGGTGACGAGTTCAAATTTATGTTTTCTTCTTATTAACGAGTTCAAATATGTGTTTTTCTCTGGTAACGAGTTGTCCTTGCAGGAAAAAGGTTTTTTACCTGATAACGAGTTGACATCGCCGGAAATTTGTGTTTTCCTTTTATAACGAGTAGAAATTTGTGTTTTATCTTTGGTAACGAGTTCGAATTCATGTTTTCTTCATATTAACGAGTTCAAATTTGTGTTTATATCTGGTAACGATTTGTCCTTGCTGGAAAAAATATTTTTTCCCTGATAACGAGTTGACATCACCGGAAATTTGAGTTTTCCCTTTATAACGAGTAGAAATTTGTGTTTTTGCTTTGGTCACGGGTTAGAATTCATGTTTTCTTCATATTAACGAGTTCAAAATTGTGTTTTTCTCTGGTAAAGTGTTGTCCTTGCTGAAAAAAGGTTTTTTCCATGATAACGAGTTAACCTCGCCGGAAATTTGTGTTTTCCCTTTATAACGAGTAGAAATTTGTGTTTTTTCTTTGGTGACGAGTTCAAATTCATGTTTTCTTCTTATTAACGAGTTCAAATTTGTGTTTTTCTCTGGTAACGAGATGTCCTTGCAGAAAAAAGGCTTTTTCCCTGATAACGAGTTGACATTGCCGGAAATTTGTGTTTTCCCTTTATAACGAGTAGAAATTTGTGTTTTATCTTTGGTAACGAGTTCAAATTCATTTTTACTTCATATTAACGAGTTCAAATTTGTGTTTTCTCTGGTAACGATTTGTCCTTGCCAGAAAAAATATTTTTTCCCTGATAACGAGTTGACATCACCGGAAATTTGAGTTTTCCCTTTATAACGAGTAGAAATTTGTGTTTTTGCTTTGGTCACGAGTTAGAATTCATGTTTTCTTCATATTAACGAGTTCAAAATTGTGTTTTTCTCTGGTAAGGAGATGTCCTTGCAGAAAAAAGGTTTTTTCCCTGATAATGAGTTAACCTCGCCGGAAATTTGTGTTTTCCCTTTATAATGAGTAGAAATTTGTGTTTTTTCTTTGGTGACGAGTTCAAATTCATGTTTTCTTCTTATTAACGAGTTCAAATATGTGTTTTTCTCTGGTAACGAGTTGTCCTTGCAGAAAAAAAGGTTTTTTTCCTGATAACGAGTTGACATCGCCGGAAATTTGTGTTTTCACTTTATAACGAGTAGAAATTTGTGTTTTATCTTTGGTAACGAGTTCGAATTCATGTTTTCTTCATATTAACGAGCTCAAATTGTGTTTTTATCTGGTAACGAGTTGTCTTTGCTGAAAAAAAATGTTTTTTCCCGATAACGAGTTGACATCGCCGGAAATTTGTGTTTTCCCTATATAACGAGTAGAAATTTGTGTTTTTGCTTTGGTAACAAGTTCGAATTCATGTTTTCTTTGTATTAAAGAGTTGAACTTTGTGTTTTTCTATGGTAACGAGTTGTCCATACCGAAAAAGGTTTTTTCCCTGATGACGAGTTGACATTGCCGGAAATTTGTGTTTCCCCTTTATAAAGAGTAGAAATTTGTGTTTTATCTTTGGTAACGAGTTCGAATTCATGTTTTCTTCATATTAACGAGTTCAAATTTGTGTTTTTCTCTGGTAACGAGTTGTCCTTGCTGAGAAAATGGTTTTTTCCCTGATAACGAGTAGACCTCGCCGGAAATTTGTGTTTTCCCTTTATAACGAGTAGAAATTTGTGTTTTATCTTTGGTAACGAGTTCGAATTCATGTTTTCTTCATATTAACGAGTTCAAATTTGTGTTTTTCTCTGGTAACGAGTTGTTCTTGTAGAAAAAAGGTTTTTTCACAGATAACGAGTTGACATCGCCGGAAATTTGTGTTTTCCCTTTATAACGAGTAGAAATTTGTGTTTTATCTTTGGTAACGAGTTCGAATTCATGTTTTCTTCATATTAACGAGTTCAAAATTCTGTTTTTCTCTGGTAACGAGTTGTCTTTGCAGAAAAAAAGGTTTTTTCCCTGATAACGAGTTGACATCGCCGGAAATTTGTGTTTTCCCTTTATAACGAGTAGAAATTTGTGTTTTACCTTTGGTAACGAGTTTGATTTCTTGTTTTATTCATATTAACGAGTTCAAATTTGTGTTTTTCTTTGGTAACGAGTTGTGCTTGCTGAAAAATGGTTTTTTCCCTGATAACGAGTTGACATCGCCAGAAATTTGTGTTTTGCCTTTATAACGAGTAGAAATTTGTGTTTTATCTTTGGTAACGAGTTCGAATTCATGTTTTCTTAATATTAATGAGTTCAAATTTGTGTTTTTCTCTGGTAACGAGTTGTCCTTGCAGAAAAAAGGTTTTTTCCCTAATAACGAGTTGACATCGCAAGAAATTTGTGATTTCCCTTTATAACGAGTAGAAATTTGTGTTTTATCTTTGGTAACGAGTTCGAATTCATGTTTTCTTCATATTAATGAGTTCAAAGTTGTGTGTTTCTCTGGTAACGAGTTGTCCTTGCTGAAAAAATTGTTTTTTCCTTGATAACGAGTTGACATCGCCGGAATTTGTGTTTTCCCTTTATAACGAGTAGAAATTTGTGTTTTATCTTTGTTAAAGAGTTCGAATTCATGTTTTCATCATATTAACGAGTTCAAATTTGCGTTTTTCTCTGGTAACGAGTTCTTCTTGCAGAAAAAAGGTTTTTTCTCTTAAAACGAGTTGACATCGCCGGAAATTTGTGTTTTCCCTTAATAACGAGTAGAAAGTTGTGTTTTATCTTTGGTAACGAGTTTGAATTCATGTTTTCTGCATATTAATGAGTTCAAATTTGTGTTTTTCTCTGGTAATGAGTTGCCCTTGCAGAAAAAAGGTTTTTCCTAGGATAACGAGTTGACAACGCCAGAAATTTGTGTTTTCCCTTTATAACGAGTAGAAATTGGTGTTTTTCCTTTGGTCACGAGTTAGAATTCATGTTTTCTTCATATTAACGAGTTCAAAATTGTGTTTTTCTCTGGTAAGGAGTTGTCCTTGCTGAAAAAAGGTTTTTTCCATGATAACGAGTTAACATCGCCGGAAAAATGTGTTTTCCCTTTATAATGAGTAGAAATTTGTGTTTTTTCTTTGGTGACGAGTTCAAATTCATGTTTTCTTCTTATTAACGAGTTCAAATATGTGTTTTTCTCTGGTAACGATTTGTCCTTGCCGGAAAAAATATTTTTTCCCTGATAACGAGTTGACATCACGGGAAATTTGAGTTTTCCTTTTGTAACGAGTAGAAATTTGTGTTTTTGCTTTGGTCACGAGTTAGAATTCATGTTTTCTTCATATTAACGAGTTCAAAATTGTGTTTTTCGCTGGTAAGGAGTTTTCCTTGCTGAAAAAAGGTTTTTTCCCCGATAACGAGTTAACCCCGCCGGAAATTTGTGTTTTCCCTTTATAACGAGTAGAAATTTGTGTTTTTTCTTTGGTGACGAGTTCAAATTCATGTTTTCTTCTTATTAACGAGTTCAAATATGTGTTTTTCTCTGGTAACGAGTTGTCCTTGTAGAAAAAAGGTTTTTTACCTGATAACGGGTTGACATCGCCAGAAATTTGTGTTTTCCTTTTATAACGAGTAGAAATTTGTGTTTTATCTTTGGTAACGAGTTCGAAATCATGTTTTCTTCATATTAACGAGTTCAAATTTGTGTTTATATCTGGTTACGAGTTGTCCTTGCTGAAAAATTATTTTTTCCCTGATAACGAGTTGACATCGCCGGAAATTTGTGTTTTCCCTATATAACGAGTAGAAATTTGTGTTTTTGCTTTGGTAACCAGTTTGAATTCCTGTTTTCTTTATATTAACAAGTTGAACTTTGTGTTTTTCTGTGGCAACAAGTTTTCCATACCAAAAAAAGGTTTTTTCCCTGATAACGAGTTGACATCGCCGGAAATTTGTGTTTCCCCTTTATAACGAGTAGAAATTTGTGTTTTATCTTTGGTAACGAGTTCGAATTCATGTTTTCTTCATATTAACGAGTTCAAATATTTTTTTCTCTGGTAACGAGTTGTCCTTGCTGAGAAAATGGTTTTTTCCCTGATAACGAGTTGACATCGCCGGAAATTTGTGTTTTCCCTTTATAACGAGTTGTAATTTGTGTTTTATCTTTGGTAACGAGTTCGAATTCATGTTTTCTTCATATTAACGAGTTTAAATTTGTGCTTTTCTCTGGTAATGAGTTGTCCTTGTAGGAAAAAAGTGTTGGTCCCAGAGAAGGGTAAAACTATAGTCAGGGGGGTGAATGACTATAGTGGAGTTTCAAAAATGTTTCTTGTATTTAAAAGCTTTTGGGCAGCGGATAAGTCCCTTCTTGCTATGTTGTTTCAAGATAGTTTAGACAATCACAGATATAGACTATAATCTAGGCAATTAAGTAAGTGCTGTAAAGTAAATTGCAGAAAGTAAATGGACACAAGGCTTATAGTGTTTCAGGGTGGTGTAATCCCTTAATCCACTCTTCTCCTATGAAGATTGGAGGAATTCACTATTGTTTTCATAGATACAATAGTTAGATTGTCCTTGACTTCCAAAGCTTCACAATCTACAAGACTATCACTCCTTGACTGCAACAGCTTCAGTGATTCATTCTCTTTCACTGCTCCTTGAGATCAAATCCTTCAGCAGCTATCACAAGCACAACTCCTTCTCGGATGACTTTCGATTTAGTTGTTTTGATTTATTGTGAATGAGATTCACAAACTTGATTGATCAATCTCAAGTCATTGAATATGAAATTGTAGTTTCGATGTCCGAGTTGATCTCTAGATAAATCCTTGTAAGTTCGGAGGAAAGCTTTTCAAATTGACAGAGTTTCGCTTGATTTTTCTTTTCTTATCGTTGTTTTTTACTCGTCATCAATGCCTTCTATTTATAGCCTTGAATATCCTTGATTTTGAAATTTCATCCGTTGGCTATATTAATGAGGGGAATAATCCTTGATTTTATTCTTGATTCCCCCTTAATTATATTCTCCTTGATTTCAGTGATCGGATTTTTCTTCAAATGTATAGCAGAAAATCCGTCTTTGATTGATCCTCTATTGATTGCACATTTAATGCATGATCCTCTTAATCTTCATCATATTACTTTTCCGTTCTTTGAGCGGTCAAGAAATCCATCTGACTTTGCCATTTTAGATCTTCCTTCACTGTTATGTCTTTACCGAAAGTCAGTTTACTCTACCGATTCACTGTTTCCTTCATTACTTCAGTTTAAGGAGAATCTTTGTACTTCACTGATCATTGATTTGGGTGAGATCAGTGTACACCATATTTGAACATTAAGTTTCATTGCTTGAAACATAACTTAGACTTATCCAAGGTCATCACAGACTTCCTTGGTTATAAGTCATACCATTAAGTCTTCATTGCTTCTCTGTTGTTGCTTGGCTGGCTTTACTCTGCCGAATATCTGTTTCACTTAGCCGTCCTGCCAACTAGTACAATACTTGTCTGACTTAACTTATACAAAATGTCAGACTCTAAGTAAAGACTTATATAGAGAATTCTAACTTATTTCAGGCTTGCTATAACAGCAAGTATGGCCATCATCAAAACATAATAAAATGTTCCTAACAATTTCCCCCTTTTTGATGATGCCAAAACCCTCATAAGCCTGAACATAAGTAAGCCAAATTTTATAATTAACAGAAAAAGAGTTCAACAATTTTATTCATCCATCAAGGGTAAAGTTCAAACAATTATTCAAGTGTTACAAACTACATTTTGCTTAATTCAGCCTTGTACCTTTTGAACTTTGTAGTCTGAACCTCTTCAATGTCTTTTCAATCAATTTCTGGAAACTTCCACTTCCAGTATGCCATTGTAGTGTATTCAGATACTCCCTTGAATACTTTCTTGGCAAAGAGTCTGTTGAAATCTGGCGTGGCCTCATTTGCCCTAGGTTCTCCAAAGTGCTTCTCAAGTCTTTCCCTAGCTTCAGCAATATGTGAGTCAGCAAACTTGAGACTTTTGTAGAGACTCCACTGCTCTTGTTTGTCCATTCTTCCCATAAGGTTGAAGAATTTTACCATATAGTTGAAGTCTTCTTGTTGTTTAGTTTGTAAGTCTTCTGGTCCTTTTGTAGAAAGTGGAGAAGTTCAAACTCTCTTTTGACATCATTGTAGAGTTTGGCCATATCAGTTCTCATCCTTTCATCCTGATAGCTTAGCCAATCAGCCCATGCTTCATCTTGTGAGAGATGAGAATAAAGCCCTTCCTGTACTCTGAAAAACTCTCTTACATGGTCCAGTACATCTGCTTCATATTCTGCTTTACTTCTGTGAGCAGTGAATGTTCTGTGCTCACCGGTGTATCTGGAGCTGCTGTTGCCTCTGCTGGTGTTTCCTCTGGTGCCAAGTCTATGTTGACTTGCTGATCCTCTTTGCTGGCTAGATCTAGGTCTTTGCTGTTTGCCGGACCTGTCTCTGTCATCGTCTCTTCTTTGCATGGGATGAGGAAATCCAATCCAGGGTTTATTTAGGGATCTTTCTCTTTCTTCTTTAGCCCTCATTTGCTGTTCTTCTGCTTCATTCCTGATCCTTATTTCTCTGTCCCTTGCTCTCAGTTGTTCTTCAGTGAAGTTTGGGGGTCTAATAGTTGATCCTTCAGGCTTATCCTGATTTTCCCCCTTTTTGGCATCATTCCTCTGCTGGAGTAAAATGCTATTTGTGGCCTCTACCGTCCCAATCAGAGAGTCCAGCTTTGATTCAATGAAAGTGAATCTGTTGTCATGACTGATCAGTTTCTCAGTGACACTGCGGAATCTTGTACCAAATGACACTGCCATAGAGTCATTTTCTTGAGAGATGAGTTGTCTGAGACCTGCAAGATTGTTTGTGATGTTAATGTTGAGTTGTCTCATCAGATCTCCTTGGCGTTGCACAACAATGTTCTATGCTTCAATGTTTCAGCAATTGCCTCAAACTTGCGCTCAATGGAGTAGCTTTTGTCATTGAATGCCGAAGTCATGGATCTAAGGTGTGTGGCTTGCTGCTCTAGTTCTTCTGCCAGCAAATCAGCTGCTTTTTCAAAGGTTTCATGCGAGATACCAGTGGCCAGCTTTGAGAGTTTATGCCGAATGTCAGCTGGTTCTGGGTCTGTTTGATGTCCTTTGTCTTGGTGCTGAGTCACATCTTCATGGACATCCAAGTCTTCAAGAATTTGGGTAGATGTGTATGCTGGTGTGGCTTGAGCTGCTATTCCCCCTTGCTCTGTGCTGGTAATTGCCTTGACTGGAGTGGCAGCAGCTGAGCTAGTATCCACTATGTTTGTGTTGTCAGCCGGAGTTGCAGCAGATAGTGGTTGAGTGATTGCCTTGGCTGGTGTTGTTGACTTGTGGGATGCATGTGGCTATAGAAAGGTGCGTAGAAAAGTGTTATCATCAATTGCATCTGGTGTGGGATAAACCTCTTCTCCTTGTTTGTCATGAGCATCAGCATGATAGTCATCATTGTCACCTTGATCATCTCCATCATCTTGATCAGTATTATCATCATCATCTCCATCATCGTCTGAGTCATCACTGTGGCTGTCAGAGGTCTGGGTCAGCTTTGCCTTTGCTGCATCAACCATGTCCCAGAGAGGAGATTCATCAAGTACACCAACCAGAGTTGTGATTCCCAGAAACTTAAAGAGCCAAGCTTCTTCAGCAATCATGCGTTCTGAATCTAGAAGCTGATTTCTGGAATCACCTTCTTTCCATTCAAGATATTCTGCAATTCGATCATCAATATCAGTTGCAGACATTTGGACAGGTTCTTCTGGAGATTTCTCATCATCTCCAGTGTCTCCTGTGACTTCCTCATTTGGAGGTTGTTCATCCTCATTTTCATTTTCTTCTTCTTGTTGTTCTGCCTCACCATCAGACTCCCTTCTTCTTCTTCATCGATTAATTTTCCAAAGTCTGTCTTGTCCAGATTGCGTTGAACCTTTTGCTTCTTTCTTTGACCTGAGGGATGAGTTGTTGTTTTCTTTCTCTTCCCTTCTCCGGCTTGTTTTTGCTGCATAACATAGGTAAACATGACCTTGGACTCATGCAGTTTGTGAAGTTGTACAACAGGGATTTTGAGACATTGCATCAGATAGTGTAACTGGATTCCATATGACTTTTTCACCCCGAATTGGCCTTTCTTCGCTTTTCCTTATGTTGTTCCCTTTTTGGCTGCGTTTACTTCACCTTGGAGTTGTTCCTTAAGTCTTAAAAAGAAGTATTTTGCCCAATTAAACTCTAGACTATTGTAGATAATTCCCATTAACCGCATTCTGATTTCTGTCATGGCATTATTTGCTCCCAACTTTCCTTCAATGGTTTTGCCAATTAGGGCACTGAATTCACTGAATGGTTTCTTTAAATCGGATCTAAGACAATTGACCTTCTTAGACCCTGGGTTTGCTGTTTTGGCGATAGTTACCTAGAAATCATCTAGGTTTTGTGGTACCAAGGTCACTTTTGCTTGACCCTTATTTGAAAGTTTAAGATGTTTTCGAATTACCTTTTCCGTAATCACTATGTCTTTGCCGTTGACAGATGCAACAATCTTATCTTCTTCCCATTCGTCACCTTCTTCTGCAAGGAGCCCAGAGATGTATTTTGCAGATTTCCAGAAAGAAATTAGACTTTCATAGCAAACTTCGGTTACTAGGGGATTGAGAAAGGTGGATAATTTTAGGTTTTTGCACCCAGTTGCTAGTCGTTTTGCTTCTTCATCATTTCCACAAAGCTTTAAGTAGTGTTCTTCTTGGAAGAATGATCTAGTGGCAATCGATTTTTCATACCCAGTTTGGGTGGTTGAGGAGGATGAGGCCATTGGTGGAAGTTAGAAGAATTTTTGAAGATGAAATGCGAGTTTGCAATGGAGTGTATGATTTGCAAATGAGTGTAAAGATTTTTGAAAATTTCTGAGTGTGGTTTATATAGGATGATTTGGGTAGTGTGAACGTGGTTTGAATATGGAAGGATTTTATGACATAATTGCGTGATTTTGTGTATGTAAAACGCGATATTTGAGTGAAGTGGGGGAGTGGGTTGTGGTAAGTAATGATAAAGCCCGGGAATCGAGGCGTTTATAATTCGAAAATAATATAATTACCTCCATAATTATAAATTGATCTCCACGTGTGTAAACATCCACAGAATAATCTTCCATAACTCCCTTGTTTTCCACGTGTAAAAATAGATTTTGTTCACACTGTTATTTGCCCATGATTCCAATATTTATTTCGGTGGAGTGCATTGGCTGGTCACTTAGCCGACGTAGTGGCTCTGTCACTGAGCTGCTTTGCTTGACTATTCCTAACAATCAGTTAAAACAACTTCGCTGAACACCAGTGCCTTACCTGCTACATCTCCTGTAACGGCAAAGGTTTAATCAGCTGATGAAGTCACTTAGCCGATTACTCCAGTTAGCCGCTCTTTGGTACTTAATCGATTTCAATCATTCCTAACTCAGTTCTCAACATGCTAAATCTTTCAGAACTGAGTGGTTTGGTGAAGATGTCAGCCAATTGTTCTTCAGTGGTTATATATTTTAGGATGACATCTCCTTTTTCAACATGATCTCTGATAAAATGATGTCTCACATCAATGTGCTTTGTTCTTGAGTGCAACACTGGATTTTCAGTAATAGATATTGCACTTGTGTTATCACACATGATTGGAATTGTTTTCTCCTCCACTCCATAATCCCTTAGCTGTTGTCTAATCCAAAGCACTTGTGCACAACAACTTCCTGCTGCTATATATTCTGCTTCAGCTGTTGATGTGGATATGGAGTTCCAGAGGTGATGTCAAATTTGTGTTTTTCTCTGGTAACGAGTTGTCCTTGCAGAAAAAAGGTTTTTTCCCTGATAACGAGTTGACATCGCCGGAAATTTGTGTTTTCCCTTTATAACGAGTAGAAATTTGTGTTTTATCTTTAATAACGAGTTCAAATTCATGTTTTCTTCATATCAACGAGTTCAAATTTGTGTTTTTCTCTGGTAACGAGTTGTCCTTGCTAAAAAAAGGTTTTTTCCCTGATAACGAGTTGACATCGCCGGAAATTTGTGTTTTCCCTTAATAACGAGTAGAAATTTGTGTTTCGTCTTTGGTAACGAGTTCGAATTCATGTTTTCTTCATATTAATGAGTTCAAAGTTGTGTTTTTCTCTGGTAATGAGTTGTCCTTGCTGAAAAATGGTTTTTTCCCTGATAACGAGTTGACATCGCCGGAAATTTGTGTTTTCCCTTTATAACGAGTAGAAATTTGTGTTTTATCTTAGGTAACGAGTTCGAATTCATGTTTTCTTCATATTAACGAGTTCAAAATTGTGTTTTTCTCTGGTAAGGAGTTGTCCTTGCTGAAAAAAGGTTTTTTCCATGATAACGAGTTAACCACACCGGAAATTTGTGTTTTCCCTTTATAACGAGTAGAAATTTGTGTTTTTTCTTTGGTGACGAGTTCAAATTCATGTTTTCTTCTTATTAACGAGTTCAAATTTGTGTTTTTCTCTGGTAACGAGTTGTCCTTGCAGAAAAAAGGTTTTTTCCCTGATAACGAGTTGACATCGCCGGAAATTTATGTTTTCCCTTTATAACGAGTAGATATTTGTGTTTTATCTTTGGTAACAAGTTCGAATTCATGTTTTCTTCATACGAGTTCAAATTTGTGTTTTTATCGGGTAACGAGTTGTCCTTGCTGAAAAAAATGTTTTTTCCCTGATAACGAGTTGACATCGCCGGAAATTTGTGTTTTCCCTTTATAACGAGTAGAAATTTGTGTTTTTGCTTTGGTAACAAGTTTGAATTCATGTTTTCTTTATATTAACAAGTTGAACATTGTGTTTTTCTGTGGTAACGAGTTGTCCATACAGAAAAAAGGTTTTTTCCCTGATAACGAGTTGACATCGCCGGAAATTTGTGTTTTCCCTTTATAACGAGTAGAAATTTGTGTTTTATCTTTGGTAACGAGTTCGAATTCATGTTTACTTCATATTAACGAGTTCAAATTTGTGTTTTTCTCTGGTAACGATTTGTCCTTGCAGGAAAAAAGATTTTTTCCCTGATAACGAGTTGACATCGCCGGAAATTTGAGTTTTCCCTTTATAACGAGTAGAAATTTGTGTTTTTGCTTTGGTCACGAGTTAGAATTCATGTTTTCTTCATATTAACGAGTTCAAAATTGTGTTTTTCTCTGGTAAGGAGTTGTCCTTGCTGAAAAAAGGTTTTTTCCCTGATAACGAGTTAACCTCGCCGGAAATTTGTGTTTTCCCTTTATAACGAGTAGAAATTTGTGTTTTTTCTTTGGTGACGAGTTCAAATTCATGTTTTCTTCTTATTAACGAGTTCAAATATGTGTTTTTCTCTGGTAACGAGTTGTCCTTGCAGAAAAAAGGTTTTTCCCTGATAACGAGTTGACATCGCCGGAAATTTGTGTTTTCCCTTTGTAACGAGTAGAATTTTGTGTTTTATGTTTGGTAACGAGTTCGAATTCATGTTTTCTTCATATTAACGAGTTCAAATTTGTGTTTATATCTGGTAACGAGTTGTCCTTGCTAAAAAAATGTTTTTTCCCTGATAACGAGTTCACATCGCCGGAAATTTGTGTTTTCCCTATATAACGAGTAGAAATTTGTGTTTTTGCTTTGGTAACAAGTTTGAATTCATATTTTCTTTATATTAACGAGTTGTCCATACCGAAAAAAGGTTTTTTCCCTGATAACGAGTTGACATCGCTGGAAATTTGTGTTTTCCCTTTATAACGAGTAGAAATTTGTGTTTTATCTTTGGTAACGAGTTCGAATTCATGTTTTCTTCATATTAACGAGTTTAAATTTTTGCTTTTCTCTGGTAACGAGTTGTCCTTGGTGAGAAAAAGGTTTTTTTCATTAAAAACGAGTTGACATCGCCGGAAATTTGTGTTATCCCTTTATAACGAGTATAAATTTGTGTTTTTGCTTTGGTAACGAGTTAGAATTCATGTTTTCTTCATATTAACGAGTTCAAATTTGTGTTTTTCTCTGGTAATGAGTTGTCTTTACAGAAGAAAAAAAAAAGGTTTTTTCCCTGATAACGAGTTGACATCGCCGGAAATTTGTGTTTTCCCTTTATAATGAGTAGAAATTTGTGTTTTATCTTTGGTAACGAGTTCGAATTCATGTTTTCTTCATATTAACGAGTTCAAAGTTGTGTTTTTCTCTGGTAACGAGTTGTCCTTGCTGAAAAAAATGGTTACGAGTTCGAATTCATGTTTTCTTCTTATTAACGAGTTCCAATTTTTGTTTTTCTCTGGTAACGAGTTTTCCTTGCAGAAAAAATATTTTTTTCCATGATAACGAGTTGACATCGCCGAAAATTTGTGTTTTCCCTTTATAACGAATGGAAATTAGTGTTTTTTCTGTGGTAACGTGTTCGAATTCTTGTTTTCTTCTTATTAACGAGTTCAAATTTGTGTTTTTCTCTGGTAACGAGTTGTCCTTGCAGAAAAAATGGTTTTTTCCCTGATAACGAGTTGACATCGCCGGAAATTTGTGTCTTTCCTTTATAACGAGTAGAAATTTCTATTTTTTCTTTGGTAACGAGTTCGAATTCATGTTTTCTTCTTATTAACGAGTTCAAATTTGTGTTTTACTCAGGTAACGAGTTGTCCTTGCAGAAAAAAGGTTTTTTCCCTGATAACGAGTGGACATCGCCGGAAATTTGTGTTTTCCCTTTATAACGAGTATAAATTTGTGTTTTTTCTTTGGTAACGAGTTCAAATTTATGTTTTCTTCGTATTAACGAGTTCAAATTTGTGTTTTACTCTGGTAACGAGGTTTACTTGCAGAAAAAAGGTTTTTTCCCCGATAACGAGTTGACATAGCCGGAAATTTGTGTTTTCCCTTTATAACGAGTAGAAATTTGTGTTTTTTCTTTGGTAACGAGTTCGAATTCATGTTTTCTTCTTATTAACGAGTTCAATTTTTTTTTCTGGTAACAAGTTGTCCATGCAGAAAAAAGGTTTTTTCCGTGATAATGAGTTGACATAGCCGGAAATTTGTGTTTTCCCTTTATAACGAGTGGAAATTTGTGTTTTTTCTTTGGTAACGAGTTCGAATTCATGTTTTCTTCTTATTAACGAGTTCCATTTTTTGTTTTTCTCTGGTAACGAGTTTTCCTTGCAGAAAAAAAAAATTTCCATGATAACTAGTTGACATCGCCGAAAATTTGTGTTTTCCCTTTATAACGAGTGGAAATTTGTGTTTTTTCTGTGGTAACGAGTTCGAATTCATGTTTTCTTCTTATTAACGAGTTCAAATTTGTGTTTTTCTCTGGTAACGAGTTGTCCTTGCAGAAAAAAAGGTTTTTTCCCTGATAACGAGTTGACATCGCCGGAAATTTGTGTTTTCCCTTTATAAAGAGTAGAAATTTGTGTTTTTCTTTGGTAACGAGTTCGAATTCATGTGTTCTTCTTATTAACGAGTTCAAATTTTTGTTTTTCTCTGGTAACGAGTTGTCTTTGCAGAAAAAATGTTTTTTTCCATGATAACGAGTTGACATCGCCGGAAATTTTTGTTTTCCATTTATAACGAGTAGAAAATTGTGTTTTTACTTTGGTAACGAGTTTGAATTCATGTTTTCTTCTTATTAACGAGTTCAAGTTTGTGTTTTTCTCTGGTAACGAGTTGTCCTTGTAGAAAAAAAGGCTTTTTCCCAGATAACGAGTTGACATCGCCTGAAATTTGTGTTTTCCCTTTATAAGCAGTAGAAATTTGTGTTTTATATTTGGTAACGAGTTCGAATTGATGTTTTCTTCATATTAACCAGTTCAAATTTGTGTTTTTCTCTGGTAACGAGTTGTCCTTGCAGGAAAAAGTTTTTTTCCCTGATAACAAGTTGACATCTCCGGAAATTTGTGTTTTCCCTTTATAACGAGTAGAAATTTGTGTTTTATCTTTGGTAACGAGTTCGAATTCATTTTTCTTCATTTTAACGAGTTCAAATTTTTGTTTTTCTCTGGTAACGAGTTGTCCTTGCAGAAAAAAAGGTTTTTTCCCTGATAACGAGTTGACATCACCTGAAATTTGTGTTTTCCCTTTTATAACGAGTAGAAATTTGTGTTTTTTCTTTGGTAACGAGTTCGAATTCATGTTTTCTTCATATTAACGAGTTCAAATTTTTGTTTATCTCTGGTAACGAGTTGTCCTTGCAGAAAAAATGGTTTTTTTCCTGATAACGAGGTTACATCGCCGGAAATTTGTGTTTTTCCTTTATTACGAGTAGAAATTTATGTTTTTTCTTTGGTAACGAGTTTGAATTCATGTTTTCTTCTTATTAACAAGTTCAATTTTGTGTTTTACTCAGGTAACGAGTTGTCCTTGAAGAAAAAAAGTTTTTTCCCCTGATAACGAGTTGACATCACCGGAAATTTGTGTTTTCCCTTTATAACGAGTAGAAATTTGTGTTTTTTCTTTGGTAACGAGTTCGAATTTATGTTTTCTTCGTATTAACGAGTTCAAATTTTTGTTTTACTCTAGTAACGTGTTGTACTTGCAGAAAAAAGGTTTTTTCCCCGATAACGAGTTGACATCGCCAGAAATTTGTCTTTTCCCTTTATAACGAGTTGAAATTTGTGTTTTTTCTTTGGTAACGACTTCGAATTCATGTTTTATTCTTATTAACAAGTTCAATTTTTTTTTCTGGTAACGAGTTGTCCTTGCAGAAAAGTAGGTTTTTTCCTTGATAACGAGTTGACCTAGCCGGAAATTTGTGTTTTCCCTTTATAACGAATAGAAATTTGTGTTTTTTCTTTGGTAGCGAGTTTGAATTCATGTTTTCTTCTTATTAACGAGTTCAAATATTTGTTTTTCTCTGGTAACGAGTTTTGCTTGCAGAAAAAATGTTTTTATCCCTGATAACGAGTTGACATCGCCGGAAATTTGTGTTTTCCCTTTATAACGAGTAGAAATTTGTGTTTTTTCTTTGTTAACAAGTTCGAATTCATGTTTTCTTTATATTAACGAGTTCACATTTTTGTTTTTCTCTGGTAACGAGTTGTCCTTGCAGAAAAAATGGATTTTTCCCTGATAACAAGTTGACATCGCCGGAAATTTGTGTTTCCCTTTATAACGAGTGGAAATTTGTGTTTTTTCTGTGGTAACGAGTTCGAATTCATGTTTTCTTCTTATTAACGAGTTCAAATTTGTGTTTTTCTCTGGTAACGGGTTGTCCTTGCAGAAAAAAAAGGTTTTTTCCCTGATAACGAGTTGACATCGCCGGAAATTTGTGTTTTCCCTTTATAATGAGTAGAAATTTGTGTTTTTCTTTCGTAACGAGTCCGAATTCATGTGTTCTTCTTATTAACGAGTTCAAATTTTTGTTTTTCTCTGGTAACGAGTTGTCCTTGCAGAAAAAATGTTTTTTTCCATGATAACGAGTTGACATCGCCGGAAATTTGTGTTTTCCCTTTATAACGAGTAGAAAATTGTGTTTTTACTTTGGTAACGAGTTTGAATTCTTGTTTTCTTCTTATTAACGAGTTCAAGTTTGTGTTTTTCTCTGGTAACGAGTTTTGCTTGCAGAAAAAAAAATTATCCCGGATAACGAGTTGACATCGCCGGAAATTTGTGTTTTCCCTTTATAACGAGTAGAAATTTGTGTTTTTTCTTTGTTAACGAGTTCGAATTCATGTTTTCTTCATTTTAACGAGTTCACATTTTAACGAGTTCACATTAAGTGAATATACGTGTTAATTAATGTTCAGTTTTAATTTGTGTGGAGTTAAGCTGACAATGCTGAGTTTAAGTCAAACCCACTTTTGACAAAACTAAGTCAACTGGAAGCGGATATAAGTTTTAGCCTTTAATTGGATCTTGTTGATTCTATAAGAAAAAGCTGAGTATGCAAAACTGAATTCTGGTGAATGTCAGTTTGTGAGTTGTGTATGCTTGTAACAATCAGTTTCAGTATGCTGTATAAACAAATATAAATGCTGTAAAAATAAATAAATGCGTAAATTAAAAAGAGCAAGATTTATAGTGGTTCCAGGTGGTGTAATCATGTACGTCCACTCTTCCCTTGTGATGTTGGAGGAAAATTCCACTAGAACTTTCTGAGATAAGCTGTTACAAAAAGTCATAAATGATAGTCCTTGACTAATCCCTAGTGTCACTATCTAAACAACTAAAGAACAGGTTGGCTTGCTTCTCTTCAACTGCTTGAGCCACTAGTCCATAGAGGGTTGTATTGCCTCTTCAACAACTACCACCACAAACACAGTCTACCCGACTGTAAATGTCACAACTGTCCTTGGCAACTCCTAAACCGGATTGCTTCACAGTCTAAACCTTTGATTAAGAATCAAAGTTGGGCTGAGAATCAATAAATAGATTCTTTCTTGTGGTTCTTCTAAGTGTCGAAATAAGGATATGATCGATGTAGCTTGAACACTTGAAGAGATCTAGATATGATCATGTTGAGTGCAGATAATGATGGCATTTCAGATGAACTAGACTTGTAATCATGATGCTTGTAAATCGGTGTTGTTGTGTATTTGATCCTTGATGCAGAGTCCTCTATCTATAGTGTGAGGTCCAACGTTCATCTTGTTTGAATTTGAATTGTATCAACGTCTATATTTTCAAATGTCAGGTGTTAAAGACCGTTCTGACATATCAGTCCTTCATCCAATAAAAATCCTTGATTTATAACGTTCGAATTTACATTCAGTTGCTTGGATGGCTGACTATAAAACTGAGTTTCCTGATCAGTTTTATACTTAGTGTATCAGTTTTCAATTTGTTAACTGACCTAGAGTATTAACTGAGTATTTACTTCTTCTACAAAACCTCAGTACTCTATTTATCTGATTTTATGTGAGTGAATCAGATTACACCATTTCTTATACATATCATCTAAGATACCATTGTCCTTATCGTATTAGGTTCTTCTCTCAAGATCCATAAAGTCAGTTTAGGCCATCACAGACTTACCTGAATTCTAACTTTACAGTTTCGACTTAAAATATTCATAACTGAGTTTGAACCCTCAGTTCTTCAAATCTTCTTTAATCTTCTTTAACTGAGTCTGTGTCCCTCAGTTCTTCAAATACTGAGTTTGTTCCCTCAGCCTTCAGTTCTAGATAAGCCAACCGAGTCAGTGTCCCTCAGTGAGCTTACCTTCTTCAGTTCTTAATGGGCTTCAGTTTTAGGTGTATATCTTCAGTCTTAAGTTCAGTTCCAGTTTTCTAGATGATTTCTAGTTTTCATTTTTACGACACTTCTACTATTACAGTGCTTGTCTGATATAACCTATACAATTATCAGACTCTAGTAAAACTTATACATTTAGTTCTAGACATCTTTTAGCTTTCCACTATAACATCTCGTTCCAGCACTTCATCAATGGGGTGTAAACAAACATATACTTAAATGAGATGAATCATCATTCAAACTAAAATTTATTTCCAACAATTTCCACTTTTTTGATGATGCCAAAACCATCCTTAAAAGAAAATCTTAAAGATAATAAAAATGCAAAACAAGGTAAAACTGGAAAGTGAATTTCATTAAGAATTTTGCAAAAACTGGAATAGTTACACATTTGATTATAAACAAAAACTAATCAGCTTTTTGTGTAACTAAGATAAACTTTCTTCTTTTGTCATATAGGCGAAATTCATCTTCAATCTGTGTATCTTCTTTTGAGAAAGTTCTGAGATAGTCCACTTGTCTTGTTAGTTTCCATTTTCTCCAAAGGACTAACTTGGAAAGATGATTTTCATCTTTGTAAAAAAATTCAAATTCTGCAATGTCAGTCTTCATCTGTTCAACCTTATCCTTGATTTGAAGTCTTTCTTCAATCCTCTTGATATTCTTGTGTTGTGCCATCTTCTGACTGTAAAATATATCTAACAAGAAGTGATTGAGAGATTCTTCATAATTTTTGTGCTTGTACTTAACTTTGGTGTGATTATAATCTTTCACAAATTTCATCCAAAGTTCTTCAGTAAGAGTTGCTCTTCTGTCTCCAGGTTGTCTGTATTTCAGTATCAGCTGCTCATCAGTGAGTTCTTCAACCTGTCTAATATTGGAGACTGGTGCTGACGCTGTTTTTTCTTTCAATTTGGTCAGTTCAGCTTCAAGCTTCAGTTTTTCTTTCTCTACTTCCCTTTTTTTGGCATCATACAACTCAGTGATTAGTTGATATGTTGCCTTCTGATTTGTTGACATATCTTTCTGGGAGGTAGAACTTCTTTGAGCTAAGTTTCTATACCATAAATGCGCTGATTTAGGTGCCATTCAGCTGTCCTTTGAATTTCTCGATCTTCCATGGTTGTAACTTCGAGTTTTTCCTTGAGAATGAGAATTTTTGAAACTGAATTTGAAGTGGATTTCATGATAGTATCCAACTTAGTGTGAACTGAGACATCAGTTTTCTTCCTGTAATCCAAGTAACTGGAAATATGTGATAGAAGACCATTGTATACATCCTTTTGGTTGAGCATAATCTTCAATCCTTCTTGTACTTTGCTCAATTCTTCTATTGAGAGTTTCTCGGATGGATCTTCATCTTCTGTTTCTTGGATTTTAGACTGACTAGCATCTTCATTTACCATTAGTTGCTGATTATTATCAGCTCTAGCTTCTTTTTATTTATTGTCAGTTGTCTAATTTCCAACTGGCAATTCTTCTACCTGAGTATCAGTTTGCGTAGATTGGAGTTCAGGTTGAATGTCTGAGTGCAAATGTACTCTTTTCAGCTTATTTCCTTGAATCATCATCTTTCTTCTTTAAAACATCCTTGGGTATAGATGATGTGGTTGATTCAGTTCTTCGACCTATCTCTTTGAATCTATTGTAACAGTTGGTGAGAAACTCTTCCATTGGAAATAAGGCGTAGAGATTTTGTATTTTCAGTTTCTCTAACAATAGTTTTTCTTCATGAGGTAGAGTAGCTTCACGAGAATCTTCAGTTTTGAGCTTCATCTTCATTAGATTGATGATCCTTTCAGCATCGAAGATGTACTCCTTTGGTTGTTGAGTTACCTGTTCTTGCACAACATGCATAACGGAAACTTGTTTCTCTGATATTCGTTGATGTATGTGAGAAAAAACTTCAGAAACCAAACTTTTCTTCTGATTGAACTCAGTTGTCACTTGTTGTTCCCCCTCATTTGGTGCTAACTGACTTGAAGTACCTAGGAACAAACAACGTCCAACTGATTTTTTTCACTTGTGTCTCATCTTTCCTTTTGATTCCTTTCAGCTGAGCGATCTACTGGGACACAGTTTGCCTATTGGCTTCAGGTTGGGAAGTCTTCGAGGTTTCTTTCATAGAAAGAGCTTGTGCTGCACCTGTTGTAGATGCACCAACAGTTTGTGCTTGCTTCTTCCCACCACTGAGTCTTTCCAAATAATATTGAATCACTAAGCTAAGTGATTTCTTCAGTCGAAACCTTCCATCAGTTGGTATTCCTTCAGCTTGGGCTCTACTGACACTTGCTAATTCAGCCAAGTGTTGCTGATTGATCTGATTGAAAATATATCCTGCTCAATTGAACTCAAATCCATCCCAAATGACGTTCATTAGGTGAATACCATCTTCAGTTAATTTATTTAGCCCTTTGTTTTGTCCGATGTCATGTCTGTTGATCCATCTGTTGAGGAGACCAAATTCAGTTTTGAGGTCCTTGATATGTGTATCGACTGGTGCTGGTTGTTTTGATGCTAAAATCTGCCTACGAAAATCTTCACGCTTGAGAGGCAGACAGGCTAGCTCCATTGATTTCACCAGGGGATCATTGAAACCAAAAAGCTGTCTGATGATATCTTCATGATAAAAATCTTCTGTTTATGAACCCTTGTTAACAGAGAGTTCTTCAGCATCTTCATATTTTCCCAAAATTGCAGTAGACCTTATAAGTCCATATCTTTTTGCAATTCTGCTTCCAGCAGGTTCTTTAAACCTTGTATTCTTCCTATCTTTTCACTTATATGACTGGAGAGAAGGGTGTTGCCGCACATCTTTTCAAATTCTTTAAGCGTAAAAGTGTCTGGTTTGGTGATTAAGCCTTCTTCTTGAGTTTGTTTGGAGGCTGCCATTTTTGAAATTGTGTAAGAAGAAATTTCTGGCTATTTTAGAGAGGAAAAGGTTTGATTTTTCTTTTTGCAAAGAGGGAGTATGAAAAATGGTTGTATATCTAAAGAGATAGGACGGTTGGTGATTTGATCCACAATCTTCTAAAAGATTTTGTACAATTTTTCAAATTCCATCATGGTTTGTATAACCGATGTGAGTACTTTCTAACATTGTAGGGGTATACACACTACATCTTCTGATAGAAAAACGGCGGTAACTAAATGCGATGTAACTGTTTGTCGGTTTTATCTTTTTCTTTATTGACTTTCCTTGACTGAGTGTAAGACTAACTGAGGTCAGTTTCAAGTCTTAGTCAGTTGCATAAAACCTTCAGTTCAGTAGGTCAGCTTGAGATAGTTTATGTCAATGATTGATCTGTCAAGTGAGCGCACCCAGCATGACAAAGATCAATCCCCTTGATGAATATCTGAGCTTAAACTGACTTAACTGACTTTAATAATCCCCAATTCAGTTCTCAGTTCAGCAAACCTTTCTTTGTCTAGAGGTTTGGTGAAAATGTCAGCTAACTGATCTTCAGTTGGAAAATAGAGAACTGTAACGTCCTTTTTCTCTACATGATCCCTTATAAAATGATGTCTCACATCAATGTGCTTGGTCCTTGAGTGCTGTTAAGGGTGATTATATACGTTTTATAAGGATATATTTTATATCAATTTCCCCCATATCTGGATGTTTTCCATAGAAATCGAGCTTTATATTGAAATATTGAGCAAGTGATGTTTTTAATGGTTTAATTGCAAAATTGGATGATTTATGTGTAAAATTGATGATTTCATGTTTATTTGGAAGATACTACATTTTGCAATGTGTTTGATGTGTTGTAGATACACAATTTCGACCAAAGAGAGGATTAAAAGAGGTTAGAAGGATTAATGAAGAGGAGAAGAGATAAAGATGAAATCGATTGAGGATAAAGATGAAGAAATCAAGTTATTGATCCAGCTGAACTGGCGTCCAAGTCCCGTCCAGAGTGGACGGGCGTCCATCAAAGTGAACTGGCGTCCAGGATGATATTTTTGATTCAGAGAGTTTGGACGCTGAGTGGACGGGCGTCTGAAGCATGTCCAAGGCACCCGGACGGGCGTCCAGAGGGAATGGACGGGCGTCCACGGCCGACATGCTGAAAACCGACTTACTTTTCTATAAATAGCAGCGCGTATTTCAACCCTAATCACACATTATTGACTCTTATTGATACATACTCATAAGAAGAGAACCCTAGGCGGCCCCAGCCCCTTTAGGGGAGGCTGGGGTTGCGATTTTTCTTGTTGTTTCTTCGCTTTTTATTTCGTTTTGCTGCTGTTTTATGCTGAATGCTTGGAGGCTGAGCAATTGTTCAAACTATATGAATCCGTTTCAGCAGGTTCTTTATTTTCAATCTAGATTTGTTTTGTGAATTTGATTAAAGTTGTATCTTTTCTATGCTTATGTGTTATGCAATCGATATCGAAAGATGAATTGTTATTGATGTTTACCGTATGACGAGAGTCGGTGTAAACCTTAGATCACCATAGGAAAGATGAGATTTTTAACCTTGACATAACGAGAGTTGATAGGTTGAATATCTAGGTTGCTAGATTGAGAGATCTTACACCTTGGTTTGAGAGCGTCAATCTTATATATCGAGAGATGATGAGATTGATAGACGAATTATCTACGAGAGTAGGAATTAATACTTTTGATAGGTGAACCACAACTTGAATTAAATCATCATAAGATAGTTTAGAGAGGAAATTGAGGGTTGCGGGATCGGTGGATTATTGTTTGTTCATTGTTTAATCACCATGATCATTGTCTTGTTTATTTTCTTTGTAGTTTAAATTTTATCTTTGTTCGCAACGATGTCTTCCTGGCATTGGACTGACAATCCTCTGTCCAGTTTATTTTCCGTTTTAGTTTAGGTTTAGTAATAATAGTAACAATCTTAGGAAAATTAATGAACTAGATACCCCGATTCCCTGTGATCGACTCCGGTATTAATCGCTATGCTACGATCCCTACACTTGGGGAATACCGGATTTAGAAATTTATTACTTGTTTATTTTCATTGCAAAAATCCGTGACAAGTTTTTGGTGCCGTTGCCGGGGAATCGGTGCGGTTGTCCAGTTCATTATTAATTTTTTTTTTCTAAAGTTGTTCTGTTTTGTTTTTCGTAGGTAGTTTGTGTTATCTAGTGATTATTAATTTTTCATAGGTTTGTGTTTAGGTTCCAATTAGGGTTTTGTTTAGTTTTCGTGTTTTGTTTGGACCTGTTTTCGCGTTTAGCGGCGTTTATGTGCTTGGTTTGAACGTAAACGGGCGCGTCCCGAGCTATTGGACACCCGTCCGTCCAAATCGATCGTCTCTGTTTGTGTTTTGCCCGAGCAGACGAAGCGCCCAAGAATTTGGCGCCCGTCCTCGTTTTTTTCTCAGTGCAGACGTCCGTCCAAATAACTTGGACGCCCGCCTCGCCTCGTCTGTCACCGATTTTTATTTTATTTATTTTTGTTTTAGGTTGATACATTGGTTTGTCTTTCTTTTGCTTATTAAATAAATGTACTAGGGTTTCTGTTTTTCGTAGGTAGGTTTCGTAGGTAGGGTTCTGAGGTTGAATCATCTGACTCCGCATTTTTTGCGGTCAAATTTTTGGATAAAAGGGATCGTTTTAGCACTTGTTAGTATTTTGGCCATAACTTTCGGCTCGAGTGTCGGGTTTACGCGCAGGACCCCAATTCGGAAAGCTCGTTCCGACGCCGACGACGTGGCGAACAGCCAACGACGTGGCGAACCGCTTATGGCCGTTCGACACCGTTTTCGAGGTCAAAATCCATTGTTTTCCCTTCCATTTTGGGCTCAGAATATTTCAACACGTTTTTTTTTTCCTTTTTTTAGTGTTTTCTGTTTTAAATTTTTCGTAGTTTAGGTTTAGGTTTCTGTTTCCGTATCTTTTTAGGTAGTTTTCAATAAAGGTAGCGTTAAATAAATTGAGAGTTTTTTTTTATTTTTGCCGTGTTTCGATGACCGTTGGGTTAAGAATGTGCAAAAAGTTTTTTTTAACTCGATTTGTGAAACGTGAATTGACGAGTTTTTTTTAGGTAGTTTTTTTTTACTAGGGTTTGTTCATTAGGGTTTATTAGGTTTCTTTTTCTTCTAGGGTTAGGTTTTCTTTTCCTAATAAAAACTAGGGTTTCTTAAAGCTTCTTGGGTTTATGATGTATGAAGTGTATCTAAGGTTTATGATATAGGTCGAGTTTCTGTTTGGTGCGCATTACTCTAGTGCCGGACGAGCGTCTACTTCTTCTGAACGCCCGTCCACTCTGTGTGGCCTCCGGACGTGCGTCCAGAGAAGTGAACGCCCGTCCATCCAACCCCACTTATTCTGGATATGCTTTTACAGAACCTGGACGTGCGACCGTCCAGTTCATAAATCCCAGACCAGACGCCCGTCCATACACATGAACGGCCGTCCAACCACCCAGTTTTTTTTTAAAATGTTAAGGGTTTGTGATGAATATAGTAATAAGAATTTGCATTCTTTCACCCCTGACTTGGATGCTTTACTTTAAGCCTCTGTGGCCTTTTCCATCTATTGCGGTCCATGTTAGAGTGACTGTTTGTGTTTCGACGTTACTGTTGTGGCATGGCTTCTTTATCTTACACACCCATTTACCTCTGATTCTTGGGATGCACTTATAAGAGGGTGTCATGAAATTCATTCACACACACTTAGTTGTTTTATTAGTTGAGTGTTAGGTAAGTCGTGATTGTGAGATGCTTAGTTCAAATTTTTCTTAACTTGATTTTTAATGCTTTATTTGACGTGGATACTTCTATATGAGCTTCTGTGGCTAGTTATTTTTACGTAGATGTTCTGAACTTGCATGTTTACATCTTTCCATCTACCGATCCATGTTAAATAATTGATTAACTTTTATATACATGATTCATCTATGCATGTTATAGTTAATGTCGGTTCTCGTATGCTATAACTGTTCTTATTGTTATTTAGTAGCTAATGTCGGTTTCCGTATGCTACATATCGTTGTGATGAATCTTGTGAGCTTTGAGACTTATGTGTTTTCTTGTTATTTTTGTAACTCATATGGGTAGCTACCGTCGGTTTTCCGTTGCTACTATCTTTGGCTTATGAGTTATATCCTATTTTTAGTATAGCTAATTGTTGGTTTTCCATAATGCTATCACCTTTGATGAGTCTTAAAAGCGTCACACTGCGCATATAATGAATAGTATCATCGTTTATCGTAAACTATCATTATTTGGTAGACGCGTTTATGATATACATGTCGTGTTGCAAATGAGTGGGCTAGTTTTCTTTCTTTTATTTTTGCATATCATTTAGTTGCATGTCATCTAGTTGCATTGTTTTTCTATTTTTCTTGAGGGTAGTTACTGTCGGCTTGCCGTATGCTACCACTTTTATTTTATGTCCTTCATTTTCTCGATTACGCACGGGCCGTAGTCGCTTTGTAGAGTTGCCCTCCCAACTTGCTCGGCTGAGCTCACAAGATTTTTTTTTTTATATAATTGCATATCATGTAGATTGCATTGTAATATATTTTCAGTATAGGCACCTAGCCCTACTATTTTGTAATGTTCCATGTATATGTTCCATCTTTACATGAGCTTAATCTGAAAAAATCTCTCTGACTTCTTTTCCATGTGTTTTACATGTACAATCCTGCTATTTTGTAGTGTCCTTAATCTCTATCCTTATTTCTGTATGCACATGTTGGGCCTTATTTGTATTATGAGCTTCGTGGCTTTATATTTGACGCTTAGGTGTCCTGCACTTTCCCGTGTGGTGATTTTTCCATCGAGCCATTATATCATGTGCTTATTTCTTGTCTATAATTATTTTTGCCATGTTATATTCCCCCGTGTTCCCCGAGATACTGCCATGTTTTTCAAGTGGTGCAGGTATATTTTTAGCTGTTCTTGTTAAGCTGGCCTTGGAAGTGAATCTGGAGAGGAATACATATGACATCTCATGCCTCGGAAACGCGGATCGATTATCTATCCTTCTTCAGCCTATCTTCATATCATTACCAAATCAGCTAAGTTATTTTATCTTTTCTTTAATTCTACACAACATGAGGACATGTTGTAATCTAAGTGTGGGGGAGGGAAATGGTTTTATGTATTTACATTCATTTGCCATACTATTATATTTCTATGAAAAAGTGCTAATTTTAAAAATTTTGTTTGTTTTGTCCCAAGTGAGCAAAGGCATATCTTTATTTGAGTTTTTATATCATTGGTGCATTATTTTGCATATTTAGTAAATTTAGATGTCTCACCCAACACTATTTTTCACGAGCCATGGTAAATGATGAGCTATATTTTAAAGCTATGCCCATTTGATTAGAGATTTTTTATGATTATCGCATGATTCTTTGCGTACATACGAATTTTGAAAATTTTAATAGTTTGTGTTTAGAATTAAAGTATGACATACTGTGAATATCTGAAGGTTTGAATGTGATAGGAGGGATATAATTTAAGGTTTGAATACCACTCTAAGATGAATTGTATGAATAATATATGTATATGTCGGATGTAGCTACCGATGATTTGAGTGCGGTAGGGCATTATCACGAAATGTCCTATACCACTATGAGGTTCAATAGCTCCCGACTGCCTGATGATAGTAGTCCAGCTAGGGTGTTATCACAAAACGTCCTATTGCTGGAAATGAGGGCATATGCTATACATGTGTAATTAAGAGAACTTTAAGAAAAATTAGCAAATGGCAATGTGAAAAGATGGTTGGAAACCTTAGTTATCTTCTAACTATCCCCGGTATAAACTGAATGATATGTTGTAGGGATTATCCTCTGAGTATGTCAGAAAGGTCTTAAATACCCTCTATCATTCTTTTCGGAATATGTATGTTTTGTGAGGTGCATGTTATAATCGTTTTTATTCCTAATTTAAATGGGATGTTGGCTAGTTTTGCTTGAATCAATTTCAAGTTTGGATTTAGTGGAAATTTATTATGGCTATGCACACACACTTGGGTGAACCTCTAAACTATTGAATATGCTTTATGGTTGCATAAATGTTTATATGTCTCGAGTCTTGATTTTGTTTTGTCTTGCTCGGGACGAGCAAGGTTTAAGTGTGGGGGGTTGTTAAGGGTGATTATATACGTTTTATAAGGATATATTTTATATCAATTTCCCCCATATCTGGATGTTTTCCATAGAAATCGAGCTTTATATTGAAATATTGAGCAAGTGATGTTTTTAATGGTTTAATTGCAAAATTGGATGATTTATGTGTAAAATTGATGATTTCATGTTTATTTGGAAGATACTACATTTTGCAATGTGTTTGATGTGTTGTAGATACACAATTTCGACCAAAGAGAGGATTAAAAGAGGTTAACAATCGGATTAATGAAGAGGAGAAGAGATAAAGATGAAATCGATTGAGGATAAAGATGAAGAAATCAAGTTATTGATCCAGCTGAACTGGCGTCCAAGTCCCGTCCAGAGTGGACGGGCGTCCATCAAAGTGAACTGGCGTCCAGGATGATATTTTTGATTCAGAGAGTTTGGACGCTGAGTGGACGGGCGTCTGAAGCATGTCCAAGGCACCCGGACGGGCGTCCAGAGGGAAGGGACGGGCGTCCAGAGGGAATGGACGGGCGTCCACGGCCGACATGCTGAAAACCGACTTACTTTTCTATAAATAGCAGCGCGTATTTCAACCCTAATCACATATTATTGACTCTTATTGATACATACTCATAAGAAGAGAACCTTAGCGCCCCCAAACCAGGGGGGAAAGGCTGGGGTTGCGATTTTTCTTGTTGTTTCTTCGCTTTTTATTTCATTTTGCTGCTGTTTTATGCTGAATGCTCTGAGGCTGAGCAATTGTTCAAACTATGTGAATCCGTTTCAGCAAGTTCTTTATTTTCAATCTAGATTTATTTTGTGAATTTGATTAAAGTTGTATCTTTTCTATGCTTATGTGTTATGCAATCGATATCGAAAGATGAATTGTTATTGATGTTTACCGTATGACGAGAGTCGGTGTAAACCTTAGATCACCATAGGAAAGATGAGATTTTTAACCTTGACATAATGAGAGTTGATAGGTTGAATATCTAGGTTGCTAGATTGAGAGATCTTACACCTTGGTTTGAGAGCGTCAATCTTATACGAGAGATGATGAGATTGATAGACGAATTATCTACGAGAGTAGGAATTCATACTTTTGATAGGTGAACCACAACTTGAATTAAATCATCATAAGATAGTTCAGAGAGGAAATTGAGGGTTGCGGGATCGGTGGATTATTGTTTGTTCATTGTTTAATCACCATGATCATTGTCTTGTTTATTTTCTTTGTAGTTTAAATTTTATCTTTGTTCGCAACGATGTCTTCCTGGCATTGGACTGACAATCCTCTGTCCAGTTTATTTTCCGTTTTAGTTTAGGTTTAGTAATAATAGTAACAATCTTAGGAAAATTAATGAACTAGATACCCCGATTCCCTGTGATCGACTCCGGTATTAATCGCTATGCTACGATCCCTACACTTGGGGAATACCGGATTTATAAATTTATTACTTGTTTATTTTCATTGCAAAAATCCGTGACAAGTGCAAAAGTGGATTATCAGTTATAGCTATTGCACTTGTATTATCACACATTATAAGAATCAGTCCCTCTTCTATTCCATAATCTCTTAATTGTTGCCTGATCCATAAAACTTGAGCACAACAGCTTCCCGCTGCTATGTTCTCAGCTTTAGCTGTTGATGTTGAGATTGAGTTTTGCTTTTTGCTGAACCATGACACAAGTCTATTTCCCAATAATTGAGTTTTGCTTTTCTGTCTACTTTACATCCGGCATTTTCTGAATCTGAGTAGGATATCAGTTTGAATTCTCCTTCTTTTGAGTACCATATCCCAACTCCTTTTGTATCTTCAAATACTTCAAAGTTCTTTTGACAACAGAGAGATGGCTTTCTTTAGGTTTTATTTGAAATCTGGCACAGACACCAACTGCAAAGGATAAATCTGGTCTACTAGCTGTGAGATAAAGTAGACTTCCAATCATTCTTCTATAGAGAGTTTGATCCACATCCTTGCCATCTTTGTCTTCATCTAATTTGATGTTGGTTCCAATTGGTGTAGCAATGCCAGCTGATTTTTCCATCCCAAACTTATTGATCAGTTCTCTGGTATATTTGGTTTGGTGAATGAAAATTCCACTATCCATCTGTTTTACTTGTAAACCAAGAAAGTAATTCAGTTCTCCCATCATGCTCATTTGAAATTTGCTCTTCATTAAACTTGCAAATTTTTCATAGAGCTGTTCATTTTCTGATCCAAAAATGTGCCATCCACATAGATTTGAACTAGGAGATTACTTTCTTCAATTTTCATCCTGAATAAGGTTTTATCAATAGTTCCTTTTGTAAAACCATTATTCACCAGAAACTGAGATAGAGTTTCATACCAAGCTCTGGGTGCTTGTTTGAGTCCATAGAGAGCTTTTCTCAATTTAAAGAATTTGTCAGATTGATCTTTAATTTCAAATCCTGTGGGTTGCTGAACAAAGACTTCTTCTTCAAGTATTCCATTTAAAAATGCACTTTTAACATCCATCTGGTATACTTTGAATTTCTTGAGAGCTGTAAAGGCAAGAAATAGTCTGATTGCCTCCAACCTTGCAACTGGAGCATAAGTTTCATCAAAGTCTATCCCTTCAGCTTGTGAGTAACCTTTTGCTACAAGTCTGGCCTTACTTTTGATAATATTCCCATCTTCATCATGCTTGTTTCTAAAAACCCATTTGGTTCCGATTATGTTGACATGATCTGGCTTGTCAACTAAATCCCAAACTTGATTTCTCTCAAATTCATTGAGCTCTTCTTGCATAGCCAAAATCCAGTCTGGATCGTTTAGGGCTTCTTCAATTTCTTTTGGTTCAAATTGAGACAGAAAGCAAGCTATCATAGCATCTAGTTGGCGTCTCGTCCAAACTCCTGCTTGAAAATCACATATCACTTGTTCTTCAGGGTGATCTCTCATTCATTGATGTACTTCGGGTTGCATCAAGAGATCTTGATTTTAATGTATGGGTTCATCTTGAACTGGTTCTTCTTGAACTGGATCATTTTGAGCTTGATCCGGGTCAGTTTTTTTGGTGTTGTTCAGCTGCAGGTTCAGTTACTGGCAACTAGGGTTGATCCAGATCTAAGCAATATGAGACCTTAATCTTCCAATATCAATGAAGACTGGATCTGGAGATTTGTCAGTTTTTGGTTGAGAAACTGGTTCTTCCTTGTCTTCAATTGTGTCTCCAGTAAACTTTGGTTCATCAAAAACTACATGTATAGATTCTTCATGCTTGAGTGTTCGCTTGTTTAACACTCTGAAAGATTTATTGACACTTGAGTATCCAATAAATATTCCTTCATGAGAACTGACACTTGACACTTTGGGTTGAAAAACTTGGAGCTGATCTTTACCATTATTATGAACAAAGCACTTGCTTCCAAAGGCATGAAAATATGAGACATTTGGTTTTCTTCCATTCCAAATCTCATAAGGTGTCTTCTCATGTCTCTTGTTCATGAGAACTCGATTTTGAGTATAACAAGCTGTATTTATAGCTTCTGCCCAATATCTTTCTGGAAGTTTAGATTCACAGATCATTGTCCTTCCAGCTTCTTTGAGTGTTCTATTTCTCCTTTCAGCTACTCCATTTTGTTGAGGTGTTGTTGTAGCTGCAAGCTGGTGTAGAATTCCGTTTTCTCCACAATACTCGATGATTATGTTGTTGAGAAATTCAGTTCATTTGTCAGATCTAATCTTGACTATTGTAACACTTTTTCTGATTTTGGAGTCTCTTCAGAAATTCTCTCAGATTTTGCTTAGTTTCACTTTTCTTTGTCAAGAAGATAACCCAAGTATATCTTGAAAAGTCATCAACTACTACCAACGTGTATTTCTTTCCACTAACATAGATTGGTGTAATTGGTCCCAATAAGTCCATATGCATTAGTTCTAAAACTCTGTTCGTTGAATGCTGAGACTTAGTCTTGAAACTTGCTTTTGTTTGTTTTCCTTGCTGACAAGCATCACACAGGCGGTCTTTCTTGTATGTCATCTCTGGTAGTCCAATCACCAAGTTCTTTTTACCTAACAAGTTGATATCATCAAAATTTAGATGACTTAGTTTCTTGTGCCACAGCCAACTGAGTTCTGACTTGGTATGCACAATCAAACAAGTTTCTAAAACTGCTGTAGACCAATCTACAACATACATGTTCTCTTCTCTTCTTCCGGCAAGAACAACTTGGAAAGCTGTTTTGTTGACAACAATGCATAAATCTTTATCAAAAGTTACTTTGTATCCCATGTCGCAGAATTGACTTGTACTGAGTAGATTGTAATGAAGTCCTTCCACGTCAGATATGTTTTTGATTGTGAGTCCATTTCTGATTAGGTTTCCATAACCTTTTGTGTAACCGGGTCTATCTTTACTTCCAAAATTGACTCTTGGTCCATCTTTAGCTGCAAAATCAGTAAGACAGTCCTTGCTCTTTGTCATGTGTCTAGAGCAACCACTGTCAAAGTACTAAATATCCTACAAAACAAATTAAAATGCTTTAGGTACCCAACTCCGTTTAGGTACATAGTGGTCAGTAGTTAGTACAACTCTGGGTATATTTCCATAAGGTTTTCTCTGGAAATTGTTTAGCTTGTTCTCATATATATAAGCCATATGATTTCTCATGTCTTTTGGTTTAGGCTTATTTCCAAAATGTCTTCTATTATTAAAGGCTGAATAATAACCATCATTCCTTTTGTACTGAGGTCTAGACCAACCTGTGTACTGAGACTTTTGCTGGGAACTGGGATAAGTTCTCTGCTGAGTCTTGGACTGAAACTTGTGATAAGTTTTCTGTCTAGAATGATTGTTCCAATCAGTTTTAATAGTAGATTCAGTAAAATTCCAATCATCATCAGTGGGATATAATCTGCCTTTCCCCCTTGATGTGTGAATCTTTGAATGATTAACATTCTTAGATTTACCTTGATTAAAAAAATTCTGGTTCTCGACTTGATTAGTTTTTGTAGATCTGGCAGTTGATCTACCACTTCTGTTTCCTTGAGGTATTGTTGATCTACCATTTGATTTACCTTTGTTGGTAGGTGCAGCTGTCTTCTTAAAAAACTGAGTTGTCTTATATGATGCTGAATTTACTGGTTCATCAGTTTTCTCAGTCTGTGGAAGTTGCTCAGCTACAAACTTAATACCAGTTTTGATATTAGGTTCAGCGGCTTTTCTAGTTCCTTCCTTAGAAGAATGCTGTGTATCAAATCCTAAGCCTGTTCTGTCTCCATAAGGCGTTCCGGATTTGAATCCAATAGCTGAACTTGATTGAGAAAAAGATTCGATTGATCGATGGCGATGCAAGATGGTCGATCTTGATTCTTCCCTTAGCATGATTCTAGTCAGTTTCAACATTTTTAGTTCAGACTTCAATCTTTCAATTTCAAGATATATAGCTTATTTCTCAGCTTTGATTGATTCATAACCAGCTTGGATGGTTACTAGCTGTTTCATCAATTCGTCAAGAGTTTCTTCTAATTCCAGATTTTTCGGATTGGAGTCAACAGTCGAAGAATATGCATTTTGTATGGAAATCTGAGTTGAGGATTATTTAGAGTTAAATTCACATACTTCATTCGGATCCTCCATATGAGACATTAGAGTTGTGTCATCTGATAATCTTTCACTGCCAGCTTCATAATCTGACTCATCTCCGGCTAAAAATGCTCTTCTGCTAGTTCTTCATTGCTGAGTCTTCTTACCAGTCAGCTCTGGACATTCAGCTTTGTAGTGTCCAGGATTTTTACAGTTGAAGCGGAGATATTCATCGTCTTTCCTCTTTTCAGGAGTCTTCTTGATAAAGTTTTGAGTGACTGGATGTCCACTCTTCATTCTTCGAATTCTATTCATCATTAGAGCCATCTGCTCTTCCATCTCATCCAATTGCTGAAGATTGTTTGATGAGGTTTCTTGATTTTCATTTGAGGCTGTTGCTGCAAGAGTAGTTGTTTTGGGTTCCTCCATGGCTTTGATTAGAGCTGTTGTCATGGTGAAATCCTTACTAAATTCATAAGCTTTCAGGTCTGAGAAGATTTTGAAGGAATCTTCTATGTCAAGTCTTCTAGATTCTTCCATTGATGTGACCTTCATCTTCCAGCACATAGGTAAAGCCTTCAAGATTCTTGTGTTTATTTCTTTCTTTGTGTACTCAATATTGAGTAGAGCTAGTTCATCCATGATAGCACTGAATCTTGTTTCCATCTGATCAATGTTTTCGCCTGACTTCATCTTGAAATTTTCAAACTTCTGTTTTGCAACTAAGATCTTGTTTTCTTTAATGGAGTTAGTTACTTCACAAACCAATTGAAGTTTCTCCCACATTTCCTTTGCTGTATTACAGTCCTTGACTTTCAGATACATGTTGATGTCGAGTGTTCGGAGGATGATATCCATAGCAACGTTGTTCAGGTTATTCCTTTTTCGGTCGTCACTGGTCCAATCAGTTTTGGGCTTGGAACTTTAACTTGTTCACCACCGATAGTTTGCATGTGAGTGATTTGGATAGGTCTGTCAGTAAGTACGTCCATCATCTCATCATGTGTGGCTGCTAAGAATGCCTGCAAGCGACGTCTGTATTCATCAAATTTGTCCATGTTGTACATCAGCATTTGTCTTGCATACTGATTGTTATCCATTGTGAGTGAATGAAAACTAGATAATATAGAGACTGAAAACTGGACTTTTTCAGGAGAACATCTAGAGCAAGTGAGTTTTCAATAATGACTTGTTAAAGAACACTGCTCCGATACCAATTGTTGGTCCCTTGGAAAGGCTAACACAAGTTTAGAGAGAATAAACTTGTCACCAAAAACTAGATTATCACAATTAATGTTCAGTTTTAACTTGTGTGGAGTTAAGTTGACAAAGCTGAGTTTAAGTTAAACCGACTTATAACAAAACTGAGTCAACCGGCAGCGGATATAAGTTTTAGCCTTTAATTGAATCTTGTTGATTCTATAAGAAAAATCTGAGTATGCAAATCTGAATTCTGGTGAATTTCAGTTTGTGAGCTGTGTATGCTTGTAACAATCAATTTCAGTATGCTGTATAAACAAATATAAATGTTGTAAAAATAAATAAATGCGTAAAGTAAAGAGAGCAAGATTTATAGAGGTTCCAGGTGGTGTAATCCTGTACGTCCACTCTTCCCCTGTGATGAAGGAGGAAAATTCCACTAGAACTTTCTTAGATAAGCTGTTAGAAAAAGTCCTAAATGATAGTCCTTGACTAATCCCTAGTGTCACTATCTAAACAACTAAAGAACGGGTTGGCTTGCTAGTCTTCAACTGCTTGAACCACTGGTCCTTAAAGGGTTGTATTGCCTCTTCACCAGTTACCACCACAAACACAGTCTACCCAACTACAAATGTCATAACTGTCCTTGGCAACTCCTTAACCAGATTGCTTCACAGTCTAAACCTTTGATTAAGAATCAAAGTTGGGCTGAGAATCAATAAATTGATTCTTTCTTGTGGTTCTTCTAAGTGTCGAAATCTGGATATAATCGATGTAGCTTGAACACTTGAAGAGATCTAGATATGATCTTGTTGACTGCAGATAATGATAGTAATTCAGATGAACTAGACTTGTAATCAAGATGCTTGTAAATCGGTGTTGTTGTGTATTTGATCCTTGATGCAGAGTCCTCTATTAATAGTGTGAGGTCCAACGTTCATCTTGTTTGAATTTGAATTGTATCAACGTCTATATTTTCAGATGTCAGGTGTTAAAGACTGTTCTGACATGTCAGTCCTTCATCCAATAAAAATCCTTGCTTTATAACGTTCGAATGTACTTTCGGTTGCTTGGATGGCTGACTATAAACTGAATTTCCTGACCAGTTTTATACTGAGTGTATTAGTTTTCAGTTTGTTAACTGACCTAAAGCATTAACTGTTGGTCCCAGAGAAAGGTATAACTATAGTCAGAGGGGGGGTGAATGACTATAGTGGAGTTTCAAAAACTTTTCTTATGTTTAAAAGCTTTTGGGCAGCGGATAAGTCCCTTCTTAATTTGTTGTTTCAAAGCAGTTTGGTTTATCACAGATATAGATTATGACTTAGGCAATTTAAATGAATGCAGTAAAGTAAATTGCTGAAAGTAAATTGACACAAGGCTTATGTGGTTCAGGGTGGTGTAATCCCTTAATCCACTCTTCTCCTGTGATGATTGGAGGAATTCACTATTGTTTTCACAGATACAATAGTATGATTGTCCTTGGCTTCCCAAGCTTCACAATCTGCAAGACTATCACTCCTTGACTGCAACAGCTTCAGTGATTCAGTCTCTTTTGCTGCTCCTTGAGATCAAAATCCTTCAGCAGCTATCACAGACTCAACTCCTTCTCAGATAGCCTCTGATTCAGTTGCTTCCGTTTTATGTGAATGTGATCCACAGACTTGCTTGATCAATCTCAGTGCTGAATATGACTTTGTAGTTCTGTCGTCTGAATTGATCACTAGATGTATCTTTTTAAGTTCAGAGAGAAGGCTTTTCAAATTGACAAAGTTTCTGCTTGATCTTTCTTTTTCAATCGTTGTTCTTCTTTGTCTGTCAATGCCTTCTATTTATAGCCTTGAATAACCTTGATTTTGAAATTCCGTCCATTGGCTATATTAATGAGGGAATAATCCTTGATTTTATTTTTGATTCCCCCTTAATTGCATTCTCTTTGATTTCAGTGATCGGATTTTTCTTTCAAACATATAGCAGAAAATCCGTCCTTGATTGATCCTCTATTGATTGTGCATTTAATGCATGATCTTCTGTATCTTCAACATATATCAAATCTAATCTGGAAAGTGTTACTTCGCCATTTTCTGAACGGTTGAGTGATCCTTCTGACTTAGCCGTTTTAGATCTTACTTCACCGTTTTGTCTTCACTAAGCCGAAAGTCAGTTTACTCAGCCAATTCACTATTTCCTTCTTTGCTTCGTTTTAAAGGAGAATCTTTGTACTTCACTGATCCTTGATTGAGGTGAGATCAGTGTACACCATATTTGAATATTAAGTTTCATCACTTGAAACATAACTTGGACTTATCCAAGGTCATCACAGACTTCCTTGGTTATAAGTCAGACCATAATGTCTAATTGCTTCTCTGCTGGTGCTTGGCTGGCTTCACTCTACCGAAAGTCTGTTTTTACTTTGCCGTCCTACCAACTAGTACAATACTTGTCTGACTCAACTTATACAACATGTCAGACTCTAAGTAAAGCCTTATACAGAGAATTCTAACTTATTTCAGGCTTGCTATAACAGCTAGTATGGCCATCATCAAAACTTAATAAGTTGTTCCTAACATTAACTGAGTTTTTACTTCTTCTTCAAAACATCAGTACTCTATTTATCTGATTTTATGTTATTGAATCAGATTACACCATTTCTTATACATATCATCTAAGATACCATTGTCCTTATGATACTTAGGTTCTTCTCTCAAGATCCATAAAGTCAGTTCTGGCCATCACAGACTTACCTGAATTCTAACTTTACAGTTTCGACTTAAAATCTTGATAACTGTGTTTGAACCCTCAGTTCTTCAAATCTTCTTTAACTGAGTCTGTGTCCCTCAGTTCTTCAAATACTGAGTTCGTTCCCTCAGCCTTCAGTTCTGGATAAGCCAACCGAGTCTATGTCCCTCCGCGAGCTTACCTTCTTGGGCCGAGTGAGCTTGATTTAGTGTATATCTTGATCTTAAGTTCGGGCCGATTTTCTAGATAATTTCCAGTTTTCAGTTTTACGACACTTCTATTTATTACAGTGTTTGTCTGATATAACCTATACAATTATCAGACTCTTGTAAAACTTGTACATTTAGTTCTAGACATCTTTTAGCTTTCCACTATAACAGCTAGTTCCAGCACTTCATCAATGGGGTGTAAACAAACATATACTTAAATAAGATGAATCATCATCAAAACTAAAGTTTATTTCCAACAGGAGGAAATTATAAAGATGTTGGAAATAGGAATCATTTTCCCGATTCTAGACAGTGAATGGGTGAGCCCGATTCATATGGTGCCCAAGAAGGGAGGATTCACTATTCAACCTAATGAGTTCGATGAGTTAATCCCTGTGAGGCTAATTACTGGACAATGAGTTTGCATTGATTTCAGGAAACTGAATGATGCAACTCATAAAGATCATTTTCCCTTACCATTTATTGACCAGATGTTGGAAATATTAAGGGGTCATGCTTTTTATTGTTTTTTAGATGGATATTCTGGTTACTATCAGATCCATGTTGCCCCCGAGGACCGTGAGAAAACAACTTTCACATGTCCTTATGGAACTTTTGCGTACAATCGCATGCCTTTTGGACTTTGTAATGCACCAACAACATTCCAAAGGTGCATGATGTCATTATTTGGGGACATGTTGGAGGATTTTCTGGAAATTTTCATGGATGACTTTTCTGTATTTGGAGATAGCTTTGATAAATTCTTGGACAACTTGTGTAGAGTGCTGAAGAGATCTGAAGAGACCAACCTTGTACTTAACTGGGAGATATGACATTTCATGGTTACAGAATGAATAGTGTTGGGTCATAAGATTTCAAGGATATGCCTTTTGACAAGGCAAAGATAGAGGTAATAGAGAAGTTACCCCCTCCAACAAACTTAAAGACGTTGCGAGCCTTTCTTGGCCACGCAGGATTCTATTGGAGGTTTATTGAGGATTACTCTAAGGTTTCTAAGCCTTTGACGGAATTACTTGCAAAGGACGTGCCTTTTGTGTTTGGTGAAGAATGCAAGAAAGCATTCAACACATTGAAGCAAATGTTTATAACCACCCCAATTCTGGTAGCACCAGATTGGAACAAACCTTTTGAGCTTATGTGTGATGCAAGCGACACGGCAGTTGGAGTAGCCCTAGGACAAAGGGAGGATAAAATCTTTAAGCCTATCTATTACACCAGTCGTACCCTTAACAGTGCCCAGAGGAATTCTGCAACTGTAGAGAAGGAAATCTTAGCTGCTATCTTTGCGTTTGACAAGTTTTGACCGTATCTGATAGGATCAAAAGTCACTATATTCACTAACCATGCAGCTCTGAAATACCTTCTAACCAAGCAAGACTCCAAGCTGAAATTGTTAAGATGGATTCAACTCTTACAAGAGTTTGATGTCGAAATCAAGGATAAAAAGGGATCTGAGAACCAGGTGGCTGATCACCTGTCGAGATTAACATTGCTGGGAGAAGAGCAACCGACTGAGATCAGGGAGAGCTTTCCTGATGAACAACTTTTTGCCGTCTCAGTAGTAGCTCGAGCTGAATCTCAGCCCCGACATAAGACATAAAGAGTAGGCAAGGTATACCTTTGGTTTGCTAATATTGTCAATTATCTTGCAGGAAGGTACCTACCACCGGAATTTACAAATACGGATAAGAAGAAGTTCTTTACGGATCCGAAGCATTATCATTGGGACGATCCCTACCTATACAAACTGTGCCCTGATGCCATTCTTAGGAGACGCATCCATGATGATGAGATTGCATGTATTTTGCATTTATGTCATTCTAGAGAAGCTGGAGTCTCTATGGGCCGGACAAGACAACAACAAAGGTATTGAGTGTGGATTCTATTGTCCTACAATTCATAAATATGCTTACGAGTTTACACAAGCCTGTCATTCATGCAAATGACTAGTAATATTTCTAAGCGGAATGAGATGCCACTGCAGAGTATCTTAGAAGTGGAGTTATTCGATGTATGGGGGATTGATTTTGTTGGGCCTTTCACATCATTAGATTCCAATCATTACATACTTGTAGTAGTTGATTATGTTTCCAAATGGGTGGAGGCAGTGGCCTCACCTACTAACGATGCTAGGTTTGTCCTGAGATTTCTTAAGAAGAACATTTTGACGAGGTTTGGAGTGCCCTGAGCCATAATTAGTGGGGAGGGAGTCATTTCTGTAATAGGTAGTTTGAGAAACTGATGTTGAGATATGGGGTAAGACACAAGATTGCAGCAGCATATCCACCCCAGACGAGTGGACAAGTAAAGGTCACGAATAGAGAGATTAAGATGATCTTAGAGAAGACTGTGAATCCCACGAGGAAAGATTGGCCTTTGAAATTAGATGACGCTCTTTGGGCGTACAGAACAGCTTATAGGACCACGACTACGATGTCACCTTACATGATAGTGTTTGGAAAAGCGTGTCATTTACCGGTAGAACACGAGCACCGAGCGCTGTGGGCTACGAGATTTCTAAACATGGATGGGAATTTAGCCGGTGAAAAGGGAATTCTAGAGTTGAATAGATTGGAGGAGTTTAGACATCAAGCGTATGAGAATGCAAAGTTTTATAAGGAGAGAACGAAGCACCTGCACGATAAAAGGATTCCGAACCGCACATTTCAAGTCGGAGATAAGGTGCTGGTATATAATTCACGTCTTCATCTTTTTTCTTGAAAGTTGAAGTCTAGATGGTATGGACCATATGTAGTCATGATAGTTTTCAATTCAGGTGCGTGTGAAGTTAGAAATGAATACTCTGGGAAGACGTTCATAGTAAACGGCCACAGCCTGAAGCATTACCTAGAGCACAAGTATAACCAAGAGTTGGAAGTCTTTATGTTGACGAATCCAAAGTACGAATAAAAGATCCCTACTAGTACATGCGAGCTGGCGACAATTACCTCAGAACTATTTCTATAAAACCTTATTTATTGCTTTTGTGTATTTAAGTTAGTTTGAGTCAATAAATTAGCATGACAATCGCAAGGTTTTTTTCATCACATACATCTTCGGTCACCTGACTAGGGATATATGTGCTTTTTTCCCTTCAAGATTCTCATGTGATACCCTCGTAAAAGTTTTCGTGTCTTGCTTAGGCCAATAAAGAATAAAGTGGCTTAAACTGTTTTTGCACATTCCTCCGGTATGCACAATTACCTCCGGATGACCTAGGAGCCACTGATTACGCTCCAGGATTCACTTTGACTCAGCCGATCAGTTCCAGAGCTAAGTACCTTTATTTTTTCTTTATTATTAGTAATTGGGGACAATGCCTATAATAAGTGGGGGGTAGGTGGTCTTAGCGGGATAATCGAAAAAGGGAATATATTTTTTTAAAAATTTAACACTGTTTTTAGCTTTCCTATTGCACGTTTTCGAGTAAGGAATCAGTAGAAAAGGAGCCCAAGTTCAATTTGAAGTTAGCTATAGCGTATTCAATTTAGTATGTAAGAATGAGCATATATTATGTTGCATGAAATAGTAACTTATTAATTGTTATTTCTATCATTGCACACAATATTTGAGCACATAATCTGAGTGAGAAGCGCTTATGATTAGATGATAAATTGTTTTAACCAGGAATCATTATTTTTCTGTCTATATACTTTAACAAATTGCTGTAAGACAAGGGAAGCAACTTGAATGCCAAAAGAGGAAACCGGGACAGAACGGACTTGCGAGTGAGAGAGAAAAAATAGTGAGAAAATCTGCCAGGAAAAAAAAGAAAAAAAACATATATGCAATAAAGGCAGTGAGGGAAGCAAACTCGTGTAAAAAGGGCACGACCCTGGCATAAAAAGAAACAAACGAGAACTTAAGAGTGATACTCAGTCCCCTAGTCTGCCCGGCCCGATTAAGGTACCATGTTGTGTAACCAAGTCCGAAAGCAAGATGAGCGAGTGTATGTTCAGGTAAGTTAAGATTGTGGGGTTAATACAACTTGATTCTCTTCACAAACGCACTATCACGAATTATTCATCACACGACACATTCATGCATGGTAAGTGATTAATGGGGAGCTTATGGATTGTGGCTTGATGTATGTTCTGCCTGAAATCTTTATTGAATATGTGGTAGTTGATGGGGATTGCCCTTGGAGGTACATTCCGCCTTGATACCCAGCTCAAGGACGAGCAAAGGGCTAGTGGGGAGTAGTTGATGACAGTTAAAATAGTCTATCCTACGGCATCAACATTCTATCCATTATGAGCTAAAAATAGTTGTTTCGACCTATAATTATGAACCATTCAAGTTGAATATCATATGTCGGGTTCGTGAGTCAAGAATTTTGCACTTAGCGTTTATTTTTCCTATTTCGATCTTATTTCATGTATTATTTGATTATTTTTAGGATACGCAATATTGGGCTGAGCATTATGGACGAATCTAGAATGGACTGAACGAAAGGATTGGACCTAGGGTATTCCAGAACCTTCTAAGCCAAGACGGTAGAGGGAAAATGACAAAAATACATTTGGTTTACCGAGAGCTACCGCCGAGTTACCGAGGTTCCAGAATCATCCAAAACGCATTTTCTTGTACAAGGGGTAGATCTATGTGTTTCGAAGTCGGTTTATGAAACTATAAATACGAGGGCTTCGCCTCAGAATTCAATGTACACAAATGTCAAGGCAAAATTATGCAATAAAAGTTCTTTGATCCTTATTTTATTATTTTATGTGTTTTGGTCGGAGAGACGACGCAGTCGCCGCCTAGGGAGAGATCCAAGGGAGATCTACACTCGTCTTCGAGGGTATGATTTTCTGACTTTTTTGAGATATAAATGTGTCGTTATTCTACTCGACTAGTATGTGCTAATTGTTTATTTAGTTTAATTATGTAGTAGTTGGTTTATTTTAACTCAGGTGTTATAGATCTAATTCGTTGGTGAAGAAATCATGAAATAGTGATTGCGATCTTCAGATCTGCGACGGTCTATATTGCTAGATCTGAATACCTAGTAAATTACTAGTTCATGATAATCGGCACCAGCTACGTTGATCGATAGATTTAATTTACATGTTAGTAGCCTGATCAACTACTTGCATGTCTTCGTAAATTAGCATGAAGTACTGATAGTGAAGTGTTAGTTTGGACATTGTTTTGATGGACCTTAGGAACGTGCTAATCAGTGTCGATAGCTGTCTAGGCGGGTTTGCGGTATGGGTTAGCGCTCAATACCGGCAACTCTAGTTCTTTATGCGTATGGGCTATTACGGACCAATTAAGGAGGGTAGCTTACGTATAGATTGTCTACTACCATGGTCGGAGTAGATAGGGTTAGGAGTTGTAGCCGTAGTTGAACAATGAATTAAAATTTACCAATGGGGGGGACTATTGCATGTGTGTGGGGAATAACCAATTACTCATAATTGAACTAATACATTAGAAACTTTTGTTTACATCCGTGTGAACTAGCGTAACCTTGTTAGTTTGTGGCACCAATTTTACTACTGTCCTATTATAGTTGGTCGTTTACCGTTAATTGTGACAATCTCAATCTTGATAATTTGACGTTCTTACGAGTCTCTGTGGGATCGACCTTGACTCGCCAGTACCCTACTACGATAGACCTAGTCCTATTGCTAATAAGTGCTTTGCACGCGATCAACATGCTCCGATTAATCAGGCTAGTTTTTCTTCCCTTTTTCTGGCAGATCTCTTCTTGGGATTCTTTCACTTGGCCCCATGGCTCTTTTTCGATCCAGATCCACTCATTAATACACCGGATTAAAGCATATATGGAAAGAATGTAAAACAAGGCAAATCAGTACCAAATCCACGGGATAATAATATAAATGTAGAAATATTAACCAAGGAACTCGCACTAAGCAATTAACACATATTCCACATAATAACTTGCCTATCTATCTCCTCATGAGCACAATTTGGGGTAAATAAAGGTACATTTCATGGTAGTATTTAGGGCGTTATCAAAAGGTTCACCGAAAAGTAAACTCCAACCATCCGGCATAGGATAGCGAACCATATAATGCTTCTAAAAACGTTAGGAGCGACCTGAGCAGCACCTATACCATAGTGTTGCAGCACTGCCAATAAGTCGGGGCACCAGGGTAGTCTTAATCCATCCTTTAGTTGTCTTTCATAGACCACACATAAACAATCCGGAGGTCGGTAAGAGTAGGGCCGGGGATCGTTGGGAAGCACCATAGCAAACACACTCCTATCCACCCTGTAATATTGAAAGATATAGTCTATACTACTCTCCGAGAAGACGGATTCCATCCCGTAGCTACCTAGGATTCTCTAGGTCTCTTTCCGGATCTTATACTTAAGGGCATGATCGAACGTCTTGGAGGAAGGACAAGAGGAAGAAGTCAAATTCAAATTAATGTTAGGCCTCTCAGTCTCTGATTCGGAGGAAAACTATTCTTCTACGAAGGAACTCGATGGGTTCGAAGCCCTCACTATTAGATACAAAGGTAAAAGGGAAATAAAAACAGAGAGGTAGAGCTTACTTATGAAATTGGAGGGAAAAACAGCAAAGTAGTATAGATCCTTCAGTCCTTAATTATAGTAAAGACGTTTTAAATGATAATGATAGACGGTTGATGTGACTCGGGTCAAAAACCCCAACGCATTTTTAGGAACCGTTCCCCTTCAATAGGCGTGGACGGGAAACATCTCAAGTCCTGGGAACGTTATGACAATTTCATAATGAAGTTCTGCCACCTGGCATAATAGACTATTCAAACCCTCATAAGTCTTCATGACCGAGGCCGAGCTCCAACAAGGGCAGAGATAACCAGCTTGAAAAGCTTAGGTTAGCTCTAGGGGTCTTATAACAGAGGTTGGAGTAGCCTCGGCCATGTGTCATCCTGCAAATGGCTAAATAATAAATGAGGAAAGAGAAGGTGAACAATTAAGGCCAAGATCCCTAGCTAATACTCGGTTTAAAGACCTTTATCCCCAAGAGGGAGGTCTACCAAGTCTTCCGGGCACACTTCGTAGCCCACCGCAGGTCGGTCAGGGCAAATTAAAGTTGGAGCAGCATATCTCGGGCCACGGTGTCATCAGAAACTCTCCGCATGTCGGATAGAGCTAGCCTTGACCTTATCCTATATGGGTAATATACGTGATAAATATGGAAAGCATCCCTTGTATTTATAACTCGGATCCTTTTATTTAATCTAGCATGATTACCTCTTAGATTGATGGAGATTCATACGCACAAATCCGTAAACAATTGCAAACAAGAGTCCTTGAAGGACACGGCACAATTACAACCTAGGGTACAAATGCTCCCTATATAAATGATTCTTAGAACTACGGCAGACTTGATTCCCGAATATCCCAGGATACATAGACAATTTGAGAAGAACATTCTCAGGCTCAGTTTAAATCATCCTAAAACACCCCCCGTTTCATAATTTATTTTTACGTTCTTTGGATCTTGAATATTATCTCTAGATTAAATTGGCCGGATTATTACTCTAACGGTATCCAGCATCGTCACATCTTTATTTTTATTTCTAGACAAATAATTTTATTGTTGCCAACAAGACATTGGCCCAATCGTAATAACTGTAGTTCTTAATCCGGAGGTTCCGGATACGAGTCCGAGTGAGGACAAAAAAGTGTGCATGCATATATTTCGTATCCGTAAAAAAAACATAAAAAGTGTCCATATTTTGCTTTATTTTCAAAAAGTGGACACTTTTTATGTGACGGAGGAAGTATTAATACAACAATCATTAAAACAATTTGGTAGATAGTTTGGTTTCTTTCTATTAGTACTACCTCTGTCCTAAAATATAAGTCATCCTACACTTTTTTATTTGTCCCGCAATATAAGTCATTCTACACTACCACAGCAACATTTACTACTTCTTTCTCTATCTTATCCTTTATTGATTATTAATCCAACCTCTTTTCATGACTTAACAACTATTGCATTAGTGATAGTCAATGGGTATTTTACACTTTTAACCTTCAAATTATGACATTCAACTTCATTAATCTATGTGAAAACTCATAGGATGACTTATATTTTGAGATAGAGGTTGTATTATAGAAAGACAAAAAGCTTCCGGGCTCAAGTGTGCATTAGTAGTAGTAGTTACGCAAACGGGTGTGAGACTCCTAGTTATATAATACTAGACGATCCAAATCGACCTAGAAGATGAGCCGGTTGGTTAGCTCTTCTCTTCACCCTAAAAGGAGTAAATGAAAATTTTCAAATACTAGCATTTTATTAAGAATATACCAAGTTTTTATGTATTACTCTCTTCGTCCCAAAATTTAAGTCATCCTAGCTTTTTTTATTTTGTTTCATAATAAGTCATTCGCAATTTCAATAGAGCATTTAATACTATTTTTCCACATCTTACCCCTAATTTATAACTATCTAACCACTTTTACATACATTACAACTTTTGCATTTATGATAGTCAAAGAGTATATTAGGCATGTTAGTCGTACATTAACGATATTTAACCACTTTCTTAATCAATTTTAAAACTCTATAATGACTTATATTTTGGCACGAAGGGAGTATAATTGAAACCGGACCGTTCCAGGATTCCGAGTCCTTACCCGGAAAAGAACACTTGGCACGTATAACATTAAATACTTCTAACATTATACACAAGCCTTTACGCCATCGTATCAACTAAAAGTGACGCAGAAGGTAAAGAGACTCGGGTAAATTATACAAGGATCTAAAATGAGTTACAACATCCAAGTAAAGATAGAAACGATATCTTACAACAACGAAAACCCAAAGCTTACAACATGCGAAAGGTCTTACAAGCCAATGGTGTATATCTTACAAACATAAGCCTTAGAACAAAGCAACTGAAAGGTACAACATTTCCTTAAAAGGAAAATCATAGTCATCATGAACTAAAGAATAATAAAGAAAAACATGATAATAAACTCCCAAGTATACCATAGCTCTTGCATCATCCTCGTCCTCAATCTCATGATCATCCTGTATGTCTTCTTGGGAAGAGAAGCATATACAAACATACAAAGGGGGTAAGTACATTGCGTAGTTAGTAACATGTAGAAGATATTGAACAATGTGCTTTATAATGAAAGGAAAACAAATATTATTAAAGTTATCTTTATGATTATGCATCACATCTACAAATCACATTGTGTCCCATAACACGTGTGAGGTCCCTATGTAGTTTCTTGCTTAACTTATCTTTGTTTAATCAAGTATTCAAGAGCACTATGCTTAGACATGCCCTAAGAACACTGGGGTACAACCTACTAAAGATCTGCACTAGTAGCCACGGGCTAGTCCCGATAGTATGTTTGTTCGGCAGAGTCCCTCCACTTTTACTGTTCGTCTCTATGATCGGCGATGTTACCCACTGTTCCTGACCACACCACACATCGCGATATTGTCTTGTGCCTTACCAAGAATAGTATTGATATTTAGACATTCATTCAATAAAATATGTATATTATTGTTGGAAATAAAATTTATGTTTTGATGAGGATTCATCACTTATTCAATTATTATTTTTAGACCCCATTGATGAAGTGTCATAACTAGCTGTTATAGTGCAAAGCAAAAAGATGTCTAGTAATCGATGTATAAGATTTAATAGAGTCTGATATTTGTATAAGTTAATCAGACAAACATTGTAATAGTTCTACGATCGGGACTGAGAAATTGAGTATTTAACTAAAGGAAACTGAGATTCTACAAGGAAACTGAGATTCACAAGATAACTGACATAAGAGCACACCAATGTAAAATCGAAGAGGGTAAGTTCATTTGAGGACACAGACTCAGTTGGCTTATCTAGAAGACTGAAGAACTGAGGGTTCAAACTCAGTTATTGAAGACAAAAAAACTGAGGGTTCAAACTCTGTTTATAAAGACTAAGTCGAGACTGTAAAGTTAGACTTCAGGCAAGATTGTGATAACCTGAACTGACTTTATGGATCTTGTATGAAGTCCTAAGAATCATAAGGACAATGATATATTAGATTATTGAGTTGAATGGTGTACTCTGATTGAATCAATTATAATCAGATGAAGAATAGAGTACTGACATTTTGAAGAAGAGTAAAAACTCAGTTAATGCTCTTAAAAACTGACAACTGACTAAGTTGTGAAAAATCAGTTTTTAACTGAAGATAAGAGAAACTGAAGAAGAATATGACTGTTGTAAATCAAGCTATTTTATTGGTCTATAAAGTGTCCTTTCTGACACTGACAAAGCAAGACCACTAACGGCTATAAAGATTCAAATTCAAATAATCCAACCATTAGAAAGACCCCTATAAATAGACTACTTCTACAGCAAGAAGAAAATAGAGGAATTTTAAGATCAATATAGTCAAGAAAAATCAAGTTAAGGGGGAAATCAAATCAAAGAGAATTCCTGCTACATACTTTATTGCAAGATCAAGAAATATCTTCAAGTGTTCATAAAATTTCATTGAATCATCAAGTTATACTCTTGAAGAAGAACAGAGCTTGAATATATCATATACATCAAGAAGTAGCTCAAATCACAAATTGAATCATAGTTATTGATTCAAGTCTCAACTTTGATTTTATCAAAGGTTTCAGACTGTGAAACACCAAGAAGGTGTGAAGGACAGTTGAGCTGCAGTCAGGGAGACTGTGTTTGTGATGAGCTGGTGAAGAGGCAAGACAACCCTCCAAGGACCAGTGTGTTCAAACAATTGAAAAGTGTAGCAATCCTACCTGTTCTACAAGTGTTTAGATAGTGAAGCTAGGGATTAGTCAAGGACTATCAGTTTAGAACTTTTTCTAATCGGGCCACCTCAAAGAAGTTCTAGTGGATTTCTCATCCGCATCACAGGGGAAGTGAGGATTGGCAGGATTACACCACCTGGAACCTCTATAATTCTTGTTTCATTTACCTTAAGCATTTACATTCTATTATTCATTTATTTACTGCATTATAGTTATATTCATCTAGTTCATACAGTTAGCAAACACAGAAACTGAGTCAGCACCTAAACTGATAACTCATACTTTAAAGGCTTAATTAATCCGTTGCCGGGTAACTCGATTAAGGATAAGTCAGTGCTGACTTATACTCAGTTAAGTAAGCTTAACTCCACACAAGTTTCAGTTAAACTTAATCTGGAATAAGATTCAGTTTTTGGGTGAGCTTTTGGTGACAAGTTTATTCACCCCCCCTAAACTTGTGTTAGCCTTTCCAAGGGACCAACAATTGGTATCGGAGCAAATCTTCTATCATTGAAGAGATCTCCGACTGAGTTTTATCAGTTTGAAGTAACTGGCCATCAGTTACAATCCTAAATACCACTTGTAAAAGAGTATAGTTGAAACTTAATGGATACATCTAGAATTCGAAGTTGGCTCAATAATCCATTGACTAATTATTTGCAGAACGTTGTATCTGATTTTCAGGATCAAGTATTTGAGAGTTTTAGTACTACAAGCTCACATAACCTCGTTTTAGTGATGATATGGATATTGATTTCAACGCATATAACGACGAATCCAGAGGAGTTCCATCACTAAGTGATCTCTCAGAAGATGCAGAAAAGGGGTTGATGTAAGTAGTTGATTGCAAAGAAGATCTAGTAAAACAGCAAAAGAATAAAAAGTCAAACATTGAAGCTATAACAGAAAATCAAGAAAAGATGATTGAGAAATTCACTGAAGAATCATCCCTCACAAACAAAGAAGACAAGATTGAAAATCTACCCATAAGTTTTGGAGAAAATAATCATGGTGAAAGTGATGAAGAAATCATACTTTTCGGAAATGACCTAGCGAGCATCAATGCTGGATTGGACAAAAGAAAATAGATAACCGAAATGAAGCAAAGGAAACTGAGAATTTATCAGTAAAACAACATGAGGCAAGTACTTCTACGTTCAACCCTCACAATGCCATAGACAATCATAGAAATGAAGATTTCAATGAAACCTTGGACATACTCATAAATGAATTAGAGGCAATTCAAAAGAATTATGAGAATGTCAAAAAGGAAAAAAGATTTATTGAAAATTGAAGTTCTAAGGTTGACAGTTGAGATCAATCTTATCAAGGCTAATAATAGAACTAAGGAGAATTGCTCATCTGATGAGCCAACAGAGATAATAAATATTACAGAATCATCAATTAATCCAATTCCCAATGTTCAATTCAAACCTGGAAAACCATTTGGAGACAGAACTGGTTTAGGGTTTGATAGTCAGAAAATTCTAAGTTCGAGACCTAATACGATTGCACCTAAGTTTGTAGTTGCACTGTGATTAAGAACTCGTAAAACCGACACAATTATTAGAAGCTGGCCAATTACTCACTTCAGTCTCAACTCAAATCGACAAAACTATAAAATCGGTCAAGAGCAAGCGAAGATCTTTGGAAGACTTTATAGAAAATATCAGAGGACTAAAAAAGGTAGAACTGATCAGAGATCAGTCAAAAGAACATTCAAGTAATATTCACAAAAGAATGAAGATCATTCATGGAATAATAGATTCAAAGGGAAAGGGAGACTCCTTCCGACTGATGAAGACCAGAATGGACCTATGATTACCCAGTTTCAGAAAAATCTTAATAAAAAGATGTTTGAGTCAAGAAAGCCGAATTTTGTGAAAACTAAACATACTCAAATGAAAAATCGAGAAAGGTATAAGCACATGAAAACTAATCATAAAGGACCCAAACGGGTATGGGTACCAAAAATCTCTCATTTTATTTTGCAGGAGAAAATTATAAACTGAGTTGTACACACAACTGAGTTTTTGAATTCACTACAAGTTCTGGATAAGGACAAAACTGGACATGTACAACTGGAGATACACTGCACCTACTCTATTTACTAATACCAGCTACGGATGACTGAAAATTCGTACTCTACACTCATCTCAACCATCCATCTTCTCCACTCACCATTTATTCCTTATTTCAATGCATAACATGGTTAATGACAAGACGTTATATTACCCACCCAGATCTTATATCTACCAAATCCACTTATATATATACCCTTGTGTCTTACCTAAAGTCCTTTACATTCATCTACTGAAAAGAATTCTCTCGATCTTCAACTTTCTCAAACAATTAGAAATAATGGATTTCATTAGAGTAGAACCTGGAATGATTATCTCCCTTGATCAATTCATTGCTAAATACACTGATCGGACCCTCGCCAATGAAATTGCAGCAAAGATTCGTGAAATCAAAGGTTTGGAACAAGTGTTCAACATAAATCTGCAAAGTGTTTGTCTGGACCCTATTGGAGATTTCTATCAATTTGTAAAAACATCCATTGAAGAAGAAGATGTTCATACCTTCACAACTTCTGTTAATGGGAAAGAAATCAAAGTCACTGAAGACCTAATAGCAGATATATTTGGTTTCGATTAAGCAAAGAACAGAAGGAGAAATTAAGCAGTCAATTCAGCAAAGAACAGAAGGAGAAATTGTGGAAAGTTATTGCAGTCAATTCAGAATCACAAGTATTACAGACTGGAAGCACAAGTCTACTCAAACCGGAATTTAACTTTCTGACAAAGATGTTGGCAAATTGCGTGACTGGAAATGCAGGAAACTTTAGCAATCTATCTGGCACCAAGATAGATCTGTTTTATGTCATTTGGTTCAAAGAAAACTTCAACTGGCAAATGTACATTCTAGATCAATTGGTAGATCAATCGTATGATGTACCCAAGAAGAAGACTGATGTGAAGAAAGGCTGATTCTATCACAAGAAGACTCTGGCCATTTTAGTTCAAAGAATTCTTGACCATTTTTGTATTGCCAAGCAAAAGGAAATGGAAATTATAGATGGAAAAATTGCAATCAAAGAAGAGAAATCTGGGAAGAGAAAAGCAGCTGGATGTTCCAAAGCTGAACCAAAGAAGAAGAGGAAAAGATCCTCTAAGAAAATTGTAACTACAGCTGAAGCATTGTAGCATCTTGAAGAACTAAGAGAAAGAAAGAGAAAACTGGAAGAAGACACAGCCAGACAACTTACTAAGAAAGTAATAGAGACATCACCAGCAAAGTCCGCCACTTCAGTTGCTGAAAGCTCAGCAAAGAAAGCCAAAACTGAAGAAACCCCCACCAAACAAGTTTAAACTGATGAAGTCCTGACTGAGAAAGAAACCTCAATTAGAGAAGAAGTCGTTCTACACCTTTGCAGGACTATCTTACGAAGGAAGGCGACACTCGAGGGGCAGATTACGAGAGTTGAGCATGATGATGAACATACTGACAGTGAGGAAAGGCTGATTGATTTAGAGACAATGGCTATGCTCAAGCTACTCTCCAAATCAAAGGTTCACACCTCAAAAATCGGCATCCAGGGTTGAGTATTAAGAATCACTCAAAGACATTGAAGCTTCTCAACCTGAAGAAAAAGATCTTGCTGAAGCTGAATCAAGACCAGTACAAGTCATCACTCTGGATGAACTTGTCGATCAAGACGAAACTATTGTTGAAACTGAGAAAGATCAGGTTGTTGAACCAACACCTGAAGAAGACCCAGTTGCTGAACTGGAATTTGTTGCTGTTCAAAAGGAACTGGAAACTGGTCAAGGAGGAGAACTTGTTGTTGCTGAATAAATCTTAGAAACTGAGATTAACATCTCAGTTCCTGAAATTAGAACTGAAACCAGCCTAATCCCATTTATTACTGAAGGGGAAACCAGCAAAACTGATCAGCTTGAAACTGAAGTTACTGAAAGAATCATGGATCCACTTCAGTTGCTGAAAGCTCAGCAAAGAAATCCAGAACTGAAAAAAAACCCCACCAAACAAGTTCAAACTGATGAAGTCCTTACTGAGAAAGAAACCTCAGTTAGAGAAGAAGTCGTTCCTACACTGCCAGAGACTGTCTTACAGAATGAAGCTGACACTCAGGGGAACAGACCCTGAGAGTTGAGCATGATGATGAACATACTGACAGTGAGGAAAGGCTGATTGATTTAGAGACAATGGCTATGCTCAAGCTACTCTCCAAATCAAGGTTCACACCTCAAAAATCGGCATCCAGGGTTGAGTATGACGAATCACTCAAAGACATTGAAGCTTCTCAACCTGAAGAAAAAGATCTTGCTGAAGCTGAATCAAGACCAGTACAAGTCATCACTCTGGATGAACTTGTCGATCAAGACAAAACTATTGTTGAAACTGAGAAAGATCAGGTTGTTGAACCAACACCTGAAGAAGACCCAGTTGCTGAACTGGAATTTGTTGATGTTCAAAAGGAACCGGAAACTGGTCAAGGAGGAGAACTTGTTGTTGCTGAAGAAATCTTAGAAACTGAGATTAACATCTCAGTTCCTGAAATTAGAATCGAAACACCTAATCCCGATTATTCTTTGAAGGAAACCAAAGAAAGCGATCACTTGAAGCCGGTTCTTGAAAGAATCGTGGATCCACTTGATTCTTTGAAAGCTCAAAAGAAAAGCGAGAATCAAGAAACCCCCACCAAACAAGTTCAAAGCGATGAAGTCTTACTCGAGAAAGAAACCTCGATTAGAGAAGAAGTCGTTCTACCTTTGCCGCAGACTGCCTCTTGCAGAGGAAGTCGACACTCAAGGGAACAGACCCTGAGAGTTGAGCATGATAATGAAGATACTGACAGTGAGGAAAGGCTGATTGATTTAGATACAATGGCTATGCTCAAGCTACTCTCCAAATCAAGGTTCACACCTCAAAAATTGGCATCCAGGGTTGAGTATGAAGAATCACTCAAAGACATTGAAGCTTCTCAACCTGAAGAAAAAGATCTTGCTGAAGCTGAATCAAGACCAGTACAAGTCATCACTCTGGATGAACTTTTCAATCAAGACGAAACTATTGTTGAAACTGAGAAAGATCAGGTTGTTGAACCAACACCTGAAGAAGACCCAGTTGCTGAACTGGAATTTGTTGCTGTTCAAAAGGAACTGGAAACTGGTCAAGGAGGAGAACTTGTTGTGGCTAAAGAAATCTTAGAAACTAAGATTAACATCTCGATTCTCAAATTAAAGCTGAAACCACCTAATCCCCGATTATTCTTTGAAGGGAAAACTGCAAAACTAATCACTTGAAGTCGGGTTACCAAAGAATCGTGGATCCTGTAGAATCTAATCTGGAGATTCCTAGGGAAAGTGAAATCATCCCAACTCCGCCTGAATCATCTGCTAACAATGGAGAACAGATAGTAGCTGACTGCAAGAGGTTACATGCTTATCAAAACTGGAAACTTAGCTCTATATCAGATCAAAGGAGTCAGTTAGCAGAGATGGAAATTACAGAGAAATGGGTGTTTGATCTTTACAACATCACTCATCTGTCGAAACTGATCAACACTACTGAATTTTTGAACAGTGAATATGCGTTGATCAGAGATAGTTACTGGAAAAGAACTGTTGCAGGAGAGAGTTCCAAGAAAGATGATAATGATGATGATGATGATTCTCAGGGAGATCCTAATTTACAAAATGGTATTCTCGCATTTCTGCAAGACAAAGAAAAAGCAAAGGATGTTGCTGAAGTAGGATCATCTGAAGAAAATTCAGATGACAGTGAAGAAACTGAAACTGACTCTGACGGTCAGTCTGAAGAACAAGAAAAGGAAGTTTATCAATCTCCTACCGACTATCAATCCCCAACTGACCAAACAGTTCATGAGATAGCACAGACTGAAGCTATTATAGCTGCTAAAGATTCTGATGAGGATCTCATTGTCGAAATATCACCAGCTAAAGAACTTGATCAGTCAAGACTGGAGGAAACAAGAAAACAATCTGAGGAAAGAAGGAGTGCTACAGATTACAAAGAGAAACTCAAGCAGATTGTTTCCCCTCTTAAAGAAGCAAATGTGACTGAAGCTGGAACTGATAAAGTTGGAGAAAAAGCTGGAACTGATATACCTTCTCAGGTTGACATTATCAAGTTTTATCACAATGAACTGATTCGAATTCAGAAGGATGACATCAGTTTATTTGGAAAAGTGTTAAAATCTCTAGAAGAAAGCAAAACTGAGAGGAGTAACATGGAGAAGAGATTGGATACTATCTGAAACAACTGTCAGGACACTTTGATTGAAATTCGTAAAACATCCATTGAATCTGAAGCAAGAAAAACTGAGACCCAAGAAAGATGGGATGGCGTTCTCAACAATATAATTGATAGACTGATTTTACTGGAGAATGCATCAAAGGACTCAGTTGTAGCCCAAACCATATTGGCATCAAATCAACAACATCTCAACTCCTACATCAAAAGTTGGATTGAAAGGAATGATGTCAATAAGGGGGAAAGCATTGATGACAAACTGGTTGAACTGAAGAAAGCAAGAGGAGATTTTACCAATGAAGAAATGGAACTTATTGCAAAATTTTATGAACCAACTGAGACAAGGATTGGTCTAAATTCTTGTCTCTACAATATTTTCAAAAGCTAACCCTTAAGAGAAGGAGAAACAAAAGAACAATCCCTATCAACTTTTCTGAACATGCAAAGGGTGATTATGCATTTCTGGCACAAATTGAGCAAATGGGAGAGAAATGACAATCTAGAGAAAGCTTCAGATAAAGTTGAGAAAGAGGAACCTGAGTTTGTTCAAGAGTTGCTGAAAACCGGCACAAGTGAAAAACTGAGACAAATTGTGTTTGTGTTTGCTGGACTTTTCAAGAGCAAATTTTTCAGTAAACACAATATGTCCAACTCATGGAATATTTATGCAAGTATTCATGGAATTGAAAGCACAGCAACTAATGAACCCATGAGAGAATATGCTTAAAGATATGACAATGAAGCTGTCAAGTAAAATGAAGAGAAGCTGACACTTAGTTTCTTTTCATGTATTGTATTTTAATACTCAGTATTGTAACTCAGTATCTTTAATAAAATATCAGTTTCTCAGTTCGTTTTGTTTTCGTTTGTTTTGTGTTTATCTTTTTGCATTGCTTTTAAGGAGGGTATTGACATCATCAAAAAGGGGGCAATTGTTGGAAATAAAATTTTTGTTTTGATGACGACTCATCACTTATTCAGTTATTATTTTTAGACCCCATTGATGAAGTGTCATAACTAGCTGTTACAGTGCAAAGCAAAATGATGTCTAGTAATCAATGTATAAGATTTAATAGAGTCTGATATTTGTATAAGTTAATCAGACAAGCATTGTAATTGTTCTAGGATCGGGACTGAGAAATTGAGTATTAACTAAAGGAAACTGAGATTCTACAAGGAAACTGAGATTCACAAGATAACCGACATAAGAGCACACCAACAGAAACTGAAGAAGGTAAGTTCGATGAGGGACACAGACTCAGTTGGCTTATCTAGAAGACTGAAGAACTGAGAGTTCAAACTCAGTTATTGAAGACTGAAGAACTGAGGGTTCAAACTCAGTTTATAAAGACTAAGTCGACACTGTAAAGTTAGACTTTAGGCAAGATTGTGATAACCAGAACTGACTTTATGGATCTTGTATGAAGACCTAAGACTCATAAGGACAATGATATCTTAGATGATTGATTTGAATGGTGTACTCTGATTAAATCAATTATAATCATATGAAGAATAGAGTACTGAGATTTTGAAGAAGAGTAAAAACTCAGTTAATGCTCTTAAAAACTGACAACTGACTAAGTTGTGAAAAATCAGTTTTTAATTGAAGATAAGAGAAACTGGAGAAGAATATGACCGTTGTAAGTCAAGCTATTTTACTGGTCTATAAAGTGTCATTTCTGACACTGACAAAGCAGGACCACTAACGGCTATAAGGATTCAAATTCAAATAATCCAACCGTTAGAAAGACCCCTATAAATAGACTACTTCTACAGCAAGAAGAAAAGAGAGGAATTCTAAGAATCAATCTAGTCAAGAAAAATCAAGTTAAGGGGGAAAGCAAATCAAAGAGAATTCCTGCTCTATACTTTATTGCAAGATCAAGAAATTTCTTCAAGTGTTCATAAAATTTCATTGAAACATCAACTTATAATCTTGAAGAAGAACAGAGCTTGAATATATCATATACATCAAGAAGTAGCTCAAATCACAAATTGAATCATAGTTATTGATTCAAGTCTTAACTTTGATTTTATCAAAGGTTTCAGACTGTGAAACACCAAGAAGGTGTGAAGGAGAGTTGAGCTGCAGTCAGGAAGAATGTGTTTGTGATGAGCTGGTGAAGAGGCAAAACAACCCTCCAAGGACCAGTGTGTTCAAACAATTGAAGAGCAGTAATCCTACCTGTTCTACAAGTGTTTAGATAGTGAAGCTAGGGATTAGTCAAGGACTATCAGTTTAGAACTTTTTGTAACCGGGCCACCTCAAAGAAGTTCTAGTGGAATTTTCCTCTGCATCACAGGGGAAGAGAAGATTGAAAGGATTACACCACCTGGAACCTCTATAATTCTTGTTTCATTTACCTTACGCATTTACATTCTATTATTCATTTATTTACTGCATTATAGTTATATTCATCTAGTTCATACACTTAGCAAACACAGAAACTGAGTCAGCACCTAAATTGATAACTCATACTTTAAAGGATTAATTAATCCGCTGCCGGTTAACTCGACTAAGGATAAGTCAGTGCTTTCATATACTCAGTTAAGTTAGCTTAACTCCACACAAGTTTCAGTTAAACTTAATCTGGAATACGATTCAGTCTTTGGGTGAGCTTTTGGGGACAAGTTTATTCACCCCCCCTCTAAACTTGTGTTAGCCTTTCCAAGGGACCAACAATTATTAACCACCTAAGAATTTTCAAGGAAAAGGCTCAGCTACAACTCTACTCCCTCATCTTAGACACCAGACTCTAGGCAAGACCAAGCACATACAGACATTAATGAATACTACTTCATCAAAGCACAAGGTCATTTGTACTCTTCCGACGGTCCCGAACTTTCACTCTTTGAAGAATCCATTCGGTGTCGGAACTAAACACATCAGAAGCTTATTATGGCTTTGTCATGTTACTTTATGTTAATTATAAAACATATATTCCAAACTCAAACTAACCCTTGAAACTCAAAACTCTACATAATGGTCTTTATCCAGTGCCAAACACTTTTGTCGTGCACTAAAACACTACAGGAACTCTTGAAATCATTCTGTCTAGCCTTGGCGCGTACTAAACCTTCTTAACGGGTGCTAAAACTTACAAAAGAATATTGTTAGACTATGCTCATCTTTGCGGCATGGGCTAAACGCTCTTAGCGCGTGCTAAAACTGCTGCAGCATTCTGTTTGGTCACAGTTCTAGCTTGGCACGCGCTAAAGACTTTCAATGGGTGCTAAACGTACAAAAGCATTCTATTTCCTCTTTGCTCACCTTTACCGCACGCTAAACCTGTTTTGACGGGCGCTAAAGGGTCGAATAACCCTAAAAACTGCAGATTTTCTGTACATCAAGATCCAAACCAAAACCAAGGCATATATGCAACAACTTCAACACAAAAGAAGCACCAAAACACAACCAAACTTCATCCCAAACATTACAACACAAGTTCAATAGGAATACCCACGTACTTGATTACCAAAGCAAAAGCAAGGCAAAACTTCAAAGTAATACAGCCAACTCCTGAATTCTTCAACCCAAATCTATATGATCACAATCTAAACTTTAATTAAATATGATCACAGGTTTCTGAACGTTCTAAACTACAAATTGATCAACTTAAGGCATAATAACATGATCAAAACTAGAAGATTCTAAATTTAGGGCAAAACTGATACCTTTTCGGAACTTCAATTTTTGATATCTAAACGTAGCTCTTCTCACGAGTTGTCCAAAACTCTACTTGGATCTGCAAAACGTTACACGATCAGAGAGATACCTTGAAGGTTCCTTCTTCATTCTTTTTTGTTCTCTGAAGACAGAAGTTTGAACTTTTTTGTTTTTGTTTTCTTTCTGACAGCTTCAAGTAATAATGGGGAGTTTTATTTTACGAATAAAACCTCCCATTAATTACTTCTTTTTTAAATTAAATTATTTAAAATAAATAAAATTTTCAAAATTTTCTTCGGACTACTCTTTTGCCCTTTTAAAAATGACATCAGGTATTATTTTAGATAATTGCATAAGAAGATGCTTTAAGAAAGCCCACGGAGCTGGCTCCATGAAAAATCCATGATAACAACCGCATATAGGCACAATTGAATCATGTGGAGTGACCCTCCACCTGTTCAAACAAGGGATTCACCCCACACTACTAAAAATCTAGCTTTTGACGCGGATGTAAAGTGCCACTAAAACCTAAAAAACTAACATTGTAGACCTATTGTAATGCGTAATGTTTTTGTGTCACTCGTGTCACGCAGTTATGTAGCAAAAAATTATTGTCAGGCCTTTTTCCACACCGCGGTAAAAAGTTAAAATCTATTGTCACGGTGCCACACCGTGGCAAAAGCAAATAATTGTAAAAATATATATAATCAGAAAAATAAATAGTTTTTGCAACACTTTTATTCTGGTGCCACAAAACACCTGATATAAAAAAAATAGCATAAATAGATCCTCACCCCACCACCCCCACCTCTGCACTCCCACAACCCCACCCGCAACCCCGCACCCCCACCCAACATACAAACCACCAGACCTGTGAGCTTTTATAACAACAAGAGCACCTTTAATTAGCTTCAGAATTCCACTTTCAGCGGTGTACCTAAATCCAAGAGTCTCAAGTGCGCTCAAAGAGATGAGATTTTTCTTCAAATCCGGAACAGTCTGACTTTCTTAAGTATTCTGGGAACACCATCATGAGTCTTGATTCTAACCGTACCAATACCAGCAACATTGCAAACTGCGCCGTTACCCAATGAAACAACTCCACCTTGAACTGAATCATACTTGGAAAACCAATCCCTATTAGGACACATATGATACGTGCAACCAGAATCCAAGATCCATTCATCAGTAGACCTCAATTTATCATCAGCAAAGAAAATATATACATCACTCTCATCTTCTACGATACCGGCCTGACCAGACTCTTTACCAAGCTCTTTCTTCTGTTCACTCTTTTCTTTGTTCTTAAGTTGAAAGCAATTAGATTTGATATAAACCAATCTTTTTACAATAATTGCACGTCAAATCTTTATGTCTGGGATTCAAAACATAATTTACACTATTTGCATCCTTCTTATTTGATCTGCCCCGAACTACCAGCACGTCTGCCTGACTACTGCTACTTCCCCCAGTTATATCTTTATCAATCTGCTCTTTCGATTGTAAAATCGACTTAATTTCTTTGTAAGAAATAGTATCCTTACCATAAAGCATTGTTTCTCTAAAATGCTTAAACGACTGGGGAAGCGAACACAATAACAACAGGGCATGATCATCATCATCAATCATAGCATCTATATTACTCAAATCCATAAATAGGGATCAAATTTATCTTAGTGTGATAATATAGATGACCATTCAGTCATACGAAGCATATACAAACTCTGCTTTAAATAAAGCCTATTCTCCACGGTTTTCTTCATATATAAGGATTTTAATTTTTCCAACAAATCCTTAGCAGTAACATCTTAAAACCTCATCAGAAAGAAACAAAATGATACCTGACCTGGCCTTCTTGTCGAGACCGGCAAACTCCTTATCTGACATTCTCTCTGGCTTTTTCACATTCCCAATCAACTCAATATCAAAGCCCTCCTGAATCAGCATGGCCTCCATCTTCAACTGTCACATCCCGAAGTTGACGTTTCTGTTGAATTTCTCAAAACAATTCTTAGTTACCAACATGATGGCTAATTCACAAAAGCTCGGAAAACCACCACGGAAATAACCTCGACAAAACTCGGCTCGATAAACCTCAGCTCTAATACTAGTTTGTTAGGATAAAAACAAACCGAGTGATAGCCCTTAACGACGGTAACACAAAATAACAAACGGAAGCAAAAAGACAAAACACGAAATTTACTATAGAAGAGGAATATAAAAGATACAACTCTCCGAAAACCTAAAAACAAAAACCAGAATAGCTAAGACAATTGAGAGTTTATCTCGATTTTTGTACGCTAGAATGATACCTTGGTACACATTAAAATACAAAGCCTAAGACTACTTAAATAATTGCTTGAGGCGGCTGCTCTTCCCTCAGTTGCCGATGTGGGATAAAGGCAATTAACAATTAGACAATTTGGGCTCCCCTCATTTACTTCTTAATGTATGCCAAGAGGGTTAAATTTCGATCCAAGAAAAAAAAAACACTAATGTAAATGAAACCATAGAAAATTAAATAATTAAACAAAGCAGTAAACAAGGAATGTACATTAAATAATCAAGCAAAGCAAAAAACAGGTAAACTTTGATCTAAATGTTGTTGAAGTTTGTTACCACCACAATACCTCTCGGTGCCTTTGCCTACACAATCAACACCATTCACCCAAGATCAATCAATAAATAGACAAATGAATCTGAACATGAATAAACGGTAGAAGTACTAGTAACATGAATCCATTAATTGTTGAAATTGAAGAAAAAAACTACTTTGATGTTGAATTTACCTTCTATGATCGGATTCTTCATATACCTCTTTTAAGCTCTTTTTTTTTAACAGTAAAGATGTGTTTTAATTTAAATAAGTTAGCTAGAAGCTGGACAAAATTATATAGGTACAATTTGATAGCATAAAGCTCAATAGAATATAGAAGCAATGAACACAAAAAGCAAAAACACCACAGCAACGAGACAATGACTATAGAACCAAATGAGATAATCCTAGTTTAGGGAAGGAGTATTAATCGTGTCAACAATCCACTCACACATTGCACCATTGACAGGAGTATTCTCCCTTTAATCCCATTGAAGCAAATGACCTGGATGTCTTTGAAAATTTTATCCGGATCCGCCGACTTTCCATTGAAAACAATGTCATTCCTCCTACCTCTTTCAAGCTTGGTCTCCAGCTGCTTTAGCTCCTTCACATTTAAGGCTCTTAAAACCTCTCCCATCAAATGTTTGCATTTCAATGAGGACACATTAAATTAAAAGAAAATTGAACATCAATATTGTTCAGAAAGCTTAAGCTCTGAATGACCGAAAATTATCTATTTAAACGATCCAAACGCACAAGATAAGTGTGTGAAGAGCTTCTCAAATAAAAAATCAGCCTCTTGAGTTCTTTCAGGTGAAATGTAAATCAATACTCAATAGGTTAGAGGTTAGCTAAATTACTAAAGCAGACATAAAACCTAACCTTTCTACAAGTGTTCATATACAATCAAGGAATTGGGAAAGAAGGAAAAAAAACCGATAAAACAAGGACACAAAAAGAAGCCTCATACAAAGGCTCCAAAAGGACACTAAAAGAAGGTTCACTTTAAGCAAGTTAACAGCACACTAAAGCATCAAAACAAGGAATATAAGTGCTGAAAAATACAGGCATGCAATAACTTGATACTACAACACTACAAAAAATAGATCTTTTCGTGATGAATAAAATCGTCAGTAAAAGTGTGATTTTTCGTCACTGAAGGATTTTTGCGACGACATTTTTTTTAGTGACGATTGTCGCATATGCACCTACGCTAAAGGGTTCTATAGAGACAAGTGTACTATTCGTCGCAAAAAAGTTTCCTATTGTGACAAAACCCTAATATTGGTCACTAGAGCTTTCCAGATCTTTAGCGACTGTTGTCACTAAAGCTTTCTAGATCTTTAGCGACTGTTGTCACTATAAAGCACTAAATGTGACAATACTCTCGTCACAAAGACTCCAGAATTCATCACTGAATTGTCTTTCTCACCGAAGAGTAGAAACACATTTTTTCTGCAATGACAAACACTTTGTCACTAGAAATCATCTTTAGTGACTGTAGTCACTAAAACTTTCCAGAGCTTTAACGACTGTTGTCACTATAAAGCACTAAATGTGACAATACCTTTGTCACCTTTGTCACAAAAGACTTATTATTATTTTATTATTAATATCAATAATGCTAATAAAATAATTTATTATTATTATTATTAGCAATGGAAAATTTAATAATAATAATCTACTGATAAGATTAAAAAATATTCCCATACTGTGTAAAAGAATAAGAAATTAAATATACTCATATTTGTAAAGAATACTAGCCCTACACAGCAAGAGATCACTATTATTAAAACAAACAATTTCAATAATAATAAAAAAAGTTCAGGAATATTACCCCAAAACAAGATGCACTAGACAAGCAGCTGTATTTTCAAAGGAAACCCACTGCCAAATGAGAAAATAGTATAACCATTTACTGTCATGTCTAAAAAACAGAGCCAGTATCAATTATATGTTGAATTCAAAAATAAAAAGATATCATCTACATAAAAGTTTAGCTTTATAAGAAGAATCATAAAGTGAAATAGAATGAGTGAAAAATAAAATAAATAAAAAAACTGAAGCAATTGTACCTCTTTCATTGCTGATATGCTAAAGTAGCAATGCAGAACATTTGGAGACTATCCAAATCTGCACTTCCAAAAGCAATGTTGAATTAACATAAATATTGAATCAATGATGATGATAAAAGAACATGCATCATCAGCTATATTCATTTTTTATAACAAGAATGAATCATTTTTTAAAGATTCTTCAAGTCAAGTTCACCATTGGTCCAAAGAACTTGTTGCATAGCTCAATGACTATCAAGAAATTTGCATATACACGACTCTTCTACGACAACTCACAGCCACAACTGTAACGCCCCGTTCCCGGACACCGAGTCCTTATCCGGAAATCGAAACGTTCGGCACACATAATATTAAATAAATAATATCACACGTAAGCCTCTACTACGTCGTATCAAATAAAAGCAAACGGAAGCTAAAAAGACTCGGGTAATTTTTTCAAACATCTCAGAACAGAAGTTCAGGAACTAGAGAAGGAAATGTAAAGTTATTACATCCGAAACGAAACCAACGAATCCAAAATTGAACGAATTCCAAAGTACTAAAAGTAAACTACTAGTTCCAATAACCCAAATCTATGAAATAAACGTAAATAAACAAATAATAAACAAGGTCTTCAAGTCCGGCGTCCTCAAACGTCGTCATCAAAGTCCTCCTCGAACTCATCATTTTCCTGTTCGCCTTCTCTCCCCCAAACACATAAATAAACATGCATTTGAGGTAAGTACATTGTCCAAAGTAAGAAGTAGAAGCTACAATATAATTAAGGTTTATTATTAAAAGATTTGCCTTACTGAGACCGACTCGATCTAGGGTTCACTACATGCCCATCGACACGTCGTGACTATACGTTTCTAACTTAGCTTATCTTTGTTACATCATTACTCAAGGACACAATGCATGGTGAAAATTCCACCACGAGATATACTTGCCAACTACGGTGATTAGCACCGGTAGTCCCGGGATCTCCCCGGTATGCATATACGTTCGATGGATTTCCTCCACTACCCTTCAGCCTTTTGAGCCAGTAGCGTTGTCCACCTTTTATGAACGTATCACATCGCCGATTTGAATCCATTGCCTAACCAAGAATAGATGACGTTTTAGCTTTTACTACACTTATGTAATTATTAATGTGAATTAACTAGTCACCTAAGTGTTTTGAATAATACTCACCTTATCACTCTACTCCTCACTTAGACAACTAGACATCACATCCTATCAATTACACAGACATTGATGAACCCTAGTTCATCAAAGCACAAGCCCTTTCATGCCCTTCCGACGGATCCGAACTTCAACTCCCTTTAAGAGTACATTCGGTGTTTTAACTGAACGAATCAGAAACTCAATTGGGGCTTGTTCATATTTAATTAGTGTTATTTAATCATGAATTAAGGTTTAAAATTCAAAACATAGCTTAAAACAACATTATATAGAAAATCGGGGCAACGCGCAAGATTACTCGAATGCATACGCATTGAACTCTTTGCACTTATTCTAAGCAATCTCAGATCGAGGAATGCGCGCATTGCTAGCCAATGCGTACGCATCCTACGCAGAAAAAGCCCTAAAACCTGTTTTTTCAACCCTTAACGATCTCTACTCGAATCTAAACATCTTGCACATGAATTATAGCAGAAAAACATGTCTTTAAAGATCCAAAACAAAACTTAATCCTTAAACATCATCTAAGCTTAAAACTTGATACAATATGCATCCAAAACATGATCTATTCTACTCTAAACCACAAATAGATTGTAGGAAGAGCTTCTTACCTTTAGCAAGCTTATTCCAACAGCAAAAACTCCGAAAAATAGTAGCTAAAACCGATCTTTCTCTTATCAAAGCTTCAACTTTCTGCAATCAAAACGTTGCCTTCTTCACAACGATTCCGGCGCTCTTCTCTGATCTGAAAACCGTTGAGAATCGACTTATCAATTGACGAAAAATCCCTCAGCCCTAATTCCTTGCCCACACACGCAGAACACAATTTAGGAGGTGGAGAAATCTGATTTCTATTAGGTTATGAGAACTGTGGGGATTTATTTTCCTTAAATAACAAATCCCAAAAAAAAAGGATAAAGATCTTATTATCTTCCTTTTATCATAAAAAATCAGATTTATCAAATCAAAAAAGATAAAGATCTTATTATCTTCCTTTATCATAAAAATCAGATTTTCCTCCTTAAATATATACATATATATCTCTAAATATATATATATATATATATATATATATATATATATATATATATATATATATATATATATATATATATATATATATATATATATAATTTAACAAATACTTAAACTCGAATAAAAGGAACCGAACCCAATATTTCATTTTCATAAAATGACACGTCCCGCTTTCTCGAAAATCGGAATATTACAACAACAAACACATCATTCGAAAAGGTTAAACATTGACAAAACATAAAGGCAGCTTCAAGTCAAGCACACCATTGGTCTAAAGAACTTGTGCAGTTCTTTATGACTATCATTTGCATTCATAACAGAAAATGCTACACAGGCAACCACAACTACTAATAGCACATGATTGAAAAGGATTATATTTCATCCCAGTCATTAATGCAAAGAAAGACAACTACGTTTCTGCATTGTCAACACATACAACAAAAAAAAACTACGAGAACTGCAAGCTAATATATGTAGCAAATGAGGGGAATCTCATTTAACACAAAACAATGAATAAAATGTATTCAATAGGTCAACAAAGAGGATTACCGGGTGCCAAGATTCGTTTTTTTCTCAAATCTCAACATGACCATGCTTTTGATGGTGAGTCTATGGCTGATTCTCCTGCATGAGTTGTAACAGAGATATACACATGACTTGATGAATACCTATGGCTGGACCTATTATGGACTGTCCTAGACATGTCTGGACATGTCCTTCACAAATCTAGACAAGTCCGGACAGATCCAAGGACAAGCATCCATTTTCTACACATTCATTACAAACAGAATTAAGAATTACAAGAAAACTAACCAAGTCAGAAAGTAGAACCATTAAGTTCTTATGGGTATAACCTACAGCTGGTGACAGCAAAGGACAGAACTCCAATGACAAGAATAAAAAGAAATGACCAAATAAGTAACAAACGGAGGTAACGGAAAAATTCAAGGATGAAGAAACTAAAAAGTGCATTCATATAAAACCTTACAAGAATATATATGACCAATCCAGGAGTATGATTCGTTGCGGGTTGTAGCAGATTAACAGTTTTTCTTCCACAATTTCTGCATTTGCTGTGAAAGAAGCAAAACATAAGCAACAAAACTGGAAAACTGGATATACTGTGAATGTGAGATGTAAATGCTATAATTGTAAATCACACATCAAACGTGCACGTTTGATGAGGCAGAAAATTAAGCTTCAAATCATGCCGAAGATGCAATGAATCAAATTTCACAGCATGCAAATGCAGGTGCACATTTAACCTAAAGAAATAATTGAGATCAAAATTGAAAAAAAATAAACGAAGAAACACATATCAAATGCTAATAAGATTGTAGGAAGTAAAACAAAGAGGAATTACCGATGATTGAAGAGCATGTTTGTGGAGAAAACGGAGGAGCAAGTGTCACTTTGAGATTGTAGAATGTACGGTAGAAGACTGTTCACCGTGAACACAAACAATGTCAGCTCCTGCCTTTATAAAATCAGGCACCCGCTGATCCGGTTCTACAATCCTCTCTAACACTAGACTTTTGACTTGTATCAACTAAAGCTTTGCAAACTTTGCTAGAAATGAATAATCAACAGGAAAAATACCAGGATTACCAGATGAACATCCAATGGAAGGTCAGTTCAGGGGGCGTAAAGCATCGACCACCAGTTCACGAATTCTAATATTTAATCAGTGCAGAACCAAAACGAATAAAATCTTTAAAATCTATACTGCAAATGGAAAAAACAGGTTATCGAAAGATATTTACTCAACACAACTCGACTCGGCTCGTAAAACCCTATTATTTCTTTAGAATTCATATAAAGAAATATAAGACAACACTTTCAAGTCAGGACAGACCTGAAGCACTTGACCAGAAGCAAAGGCAAAGCCTGGACTGACTTCTAAGACTTAATAAACATACATGATTCATACGAAACCAAATACTTACGATTTATAAAAACCTAATACTTAGGACAAAACCAATATTTCAGCAAAACAAGAATTATGTGGAATAATATTATTTCACCAACCAATTACCTTGATAACTTCGTAACGTCCTTCAATTTTACAAGACAGGTAGACCGATAATCATGAAACTAGAAACATTTATCTAGTAAGCTGGAAACTTACTCTGTTGCCGTAGCAAAGCACTAATACAAGCTGCTTTGCACTTAGACAGACTACATATGTTTTTGTAGCTCAGTCACTTTGAAATCACAAAATTTCTCTCAATTACAGTTATTAAATCAGAAATATCAGAAAATGCACACTAGAACATAATTTACGATTTTCATAAAAGACTGAACAAAACCAAACCATAGGCAATTATGTTAAGCATTTAGAAAACAAGATCTGAATATATATGAAGAATCATGACATTCAATAATAAGTTTGGAAATATCAGCAACTTGAATAATGTCGAGAACACTATAATCAATCGATACGAGTCTCTAGTAAGGTAAGTACCTGACATGTGTTCTTGTGTTTCACTACTGATTCATTTACCTACCTAATGAATTAAAAGACAGAGTCGTTCTCCCCGAACTTTTTGAGCTGTCAGCGCTGCAAAGTAAAACACATGTCAGGTACTTCAGACAATAAAATTGCTTGAACAACATCTGTTAGGAAATCTACGCGGGAACGCAGCGGAATTTAAAATTTTATTTCCTTTTAACCAGGATCGACTTCGTTTAAGCAATAAACAAATAAGCTAAAGACGGTGGTTACCTTGGTTGATCTAAAAGATCGACGCTTTGACCGTCTAAGGAGAGTAGTTCTGCATAGAGCCGCCCAAGTGTTCGGCCTCTACCGCTAGTCCACACTGAACGACCCGCCGGAATCCCATCATGGATTGCTATTGGAAAACTCCGGTTGCTAGACCGGCCTTTTTCCCCTCTCTCCAACTCTCTAAAGGATGCTCTCTATTTTACACAAGAACTATGAGCTCTTGCAATTGTGATGTACAAAAGAGCTTGACACCCACCTCTTATTTATAGTCATAGGTGGCGCCCCAATAGAGTAGAAAGGAAGAAAACATTTTCCCAGTAAAATAAGGAAAATATAATAGATTGATTATAATATCTCATATTAAATAAATCTAGGATTTTTGTCAATATCTTATATTGAATATTTCCAAGATATTGTGAATATCTTATATTGACAATATTTATCTTTTATTATATTACCATAAATCAATTTACACATGTGAATATATCACATATATATAACACATATAAATCTATTAATATATATTATACATTGGTGCGCATACAAGCAAATCACTAATTTGCATTTAATGTGTACACACACACACGCATGCATGCATGATATATATATATATATATATTATTTTATTTTATTAATATCTAATATTAATAATAGGTAATATCATTAATTAAATTGCACAATCCAAGTGTATCTTATACACATTAAATGTGGCGCCCCTTTGACCAACAAATTGGCTTCCGGAATATTCTTTAATTAATATAATATTATTAATATATTGTATTTAATTTATTCATAATAAATAAATAACACCATAATAATTTACCACTATAACCTTTATAGTCTCGAGATAAACTTTCCTTATTTGGTTATCAACTATAACCACATTTTAATCCGCTAGATGTTCTTATGTGTGTGACCCGATAGGCTTCCGAATATGTTGGCCGTAGACACAAAGTGCAAATTACGGAAAATGCCCTTCACGCCTAACGATCACGGGATAGCGTCTAGCAACACACCGTGACCCCAATCATCGGAAGAGTCAAATGCAATGACTACTACCTTTCATGTGAAACAGCTTACCTTGTAACTTACAATCTATCATCGTAATAATATCCATACGGTCGTTAGTCGAAAGTGTCAAAACATCAATGACCGTATCTTATAATCTGGATATCAAGCTCTCTTGAAGTAACTCATTTACTCCCACTTTGCAAAGATTCACGAGAGTTAGACATTCCTTATAAGAAGGCCATTTCGGATATTCGATCCCAATCATAGGATACGCGATTCCCGGACGACCAATCATGTATACTCTGCATGCTTCAATATCATACCAAATCACTACCGCATGATCGCCCCGTGGCTAGGGGAAATCTCAATAGTGTCAAAGCATGACAATCCACACCGTGATGCCATGAAGACTCCGGTCCTAAGGATAATTACACAACCGTCACATAGTGTGACACTTATCTGTGTAAGTGGGTCGATCTAACGTCGCATTCTCTAATACACGTCCACGCACGGTCAAGTGTCTCTACACTTCGATAGACGAGATCTATCCACCGCCTTAAAGGCAGAAGACATCTAATACGTATAGCTTTGTTCATACTATCAATGCCCTGTTTAATAGTACATCGCCTAAGAGACATTTAAGTATCAAACTTGTTAAAGTGATTAGAGATCTCATCAACCATAATCGCCTATCATGGTTTCTCTATCACGATTTAATACTAAGGACGTTATCATATAACAATTCATAATTGGTTCTTTAAAACAACAAATATATGACAATAGAAAAGCCATTTAATATATGTATAAACATAAAGAAATAGTAGAATTGATCCGACCCGGTCGGATCCGGTCCCACCCGATTGGGTTTAGGACACTATTCCAACAATCTCCCACTTGGCCTAAAACCAATCACTCGCACACACAAGACCAAGTTGAAACACAAGAATCTCATGCAATACTTGCAACCAGCCTTAGCCATAAACGGATCGCTATCCGTGGGGACTCAGACTATCTTCATATCATGTTCCAAATGACCAAGTCAAAGGAACCGCCTCAACACACACACGAATCTCTGACGAGACCCTGGTCCTTGCTTCAAGCAATAAATCCACTTACTATATTAGCTATATAGAAAAGGTGGAAGAACCGTACAAGGTTCAGGAATGAACCTTCTAGATCCATGTACTGCTTCCGCTGCGCCTCTAAGGCACTACTATGTTTTGGCCTACTTGTAGAATTCTGATGACCCGTATACTAGAACATTTCCGACTCTCAATCGTATCACTTAATCAAAGTGATTGCAAACCTGCATTTGTAGCTCCCACTCGCCTTCATAAGACTCGGGATATACGTGCAGATATCTACGTTTATTTATTTCCAAGTTTCAATAAACTAGGAACCTTTCCTTAACTTGTTTAAGGATATTCTCGACATTCACCAGATTTACTCTCATACTTGCTCATGACTATTCATGAACTATGAATATCCGGCATTTCCTTTATGATGGTTCCAATTGCCGCAGCAAAGGAAACCTTTCATAAGCATCATCTTTCACCTCATCTTTAGGACGAACGTCCTAACATAGATAGATCTTGAGAACACTAGCTAGCAGTATCCCCGTCGTGATCTATGCTAAACTCTTTTAGCATCACATCTATATAGGCAAACAATAATCTAACAGCAGTTAAATCTATCGCTATATATTCTTATTTCTAAAATAAGAACTGCTAATCCAAGTGCTTTCGTAAAAACCTTGAACTACCAAACAATAATTGACTGTGACATGGGTATTAATTCTTGAGAGAGATATCCAATACCTTACTCAAAAAATCGTAACACTCCCACTATCCATATTGCACATGGGGCATATCCTTCTTTTGACTAAATCAAACTCCTTTGATTATCAAACAAAGAAATTATCTAGAGAAACTTGTTTGAGTCCATAAATGGATCTCGTGGGCTTACATATCATGTTATCGTCTATGAACATCGAGCTGTTTGCCCAACATCTTCAACACTATCATATAGTCATGATACGAAGTTATAACAAGCATTATCTGAATAGAATCGGGCACACAATTGGCAAAGATAAAGATAATTACAAGGTTTACACCTCATACCCTTCGATCGTCCACTATAGCCTTATGGTAATCATATTACTATCCATGTCAGCCTTCCAGGGACACTCCCCTTAGGTAAGACAAACTAGGTTCATAACCTGGTTGTCACTGATGGAATCTAATTCAGATATTATGGCTCCTGGTCATATCTCTCAATCTTGCCTTTCAAACATTCTTTCATAAGTCGTGAGATATTCATTCTTCAAGATGAACATACCAACAGCCTTTTCAGGCTTGAGGTTATCCACAGACTTACAGAACTTTTGTATGCATTGAGCAATATTCTACACCTCATCGCTATGTGGTGTCTGCTCTCGTTCCTATGGTTGAATATATCTTTGTGGTTCTCAAACTCTTTTGAGATCTAATTTACTCCCACTGTTTCTTTTGGAAGAAACACTTCCTTTAGAAGACAGCATGTTTGGAGACAAACATTTTGCTCCGCGGACAAGTAAATAATATCTAGCATACTTGCTAAGATATTCCACAAAGTTGCATATGCCGTACTAAGCTCCAAGCCTTTCTGACTTTGCCTATGACAACTTCAAATCATCGGTTAAGATAGATTTGACATTATCCTCTTCCATATCTAATATGGAATTTATTCAACCTTTATTCTTCGGAACTTGGTTAAGTATAAGGGCACTATCCCGAAACGGGTAAGGGATACTTCGCATGGCTTGCGTCACACCTTTATCATATAAAGTGTTGTTTCCATTTTAGGAGCACAATCTAATTGCGTATCCCAAAGATGGTATCCTTCAAGGGAGAATATTATTCCTTTTCAGACGACTTCTGAAACACCCTTCAGGTATTAATTACTTCAATCCAATTGAAAATTAATTCCTAAGTAGCTCATCAATCTCATACTCGTACTGGCTCGAACTTTTCGGGTTTTCCGAATTATGCACTTCACTGAGTACACTTGACTATTTCTAAAAATAGTCGTAGAGACTAATAAACAATTATTTGTGGCATTCATTGTCATAAGCCAACGAACATCGGTATGTTTAGGCTTTAGACAATTTTTCTAGATTTTATAACCTTTTCATAAAAGGGTATTTTAGTCATCTTTAGATAAGATACGTATTACCCACATGATTCATAATCATATGGTTCAACATCATCAGAATGACGTTTAATTACACGCTTCCCTTCCAGAGAGACTATGTCTAGAACAACCACAAATATTAAGGATAACAGCCATACAAATATTTAGTTGAGATCTCATCACATATATCAACTATATAGTGACAACAATCTAGTATGTTAGATTCAGTGACCTTCCAACTTTATCATAATAACATTTATTCTTTGCAATTGAATATGTCTCTCAAATCCTGACGGATAACTGAAAGTACGTTCTTCATAAGAACCGGAACATAATAACATTTATTTAGTTCCCTTATCAATTTACTAGATCCAGAATATGGTAAGTGTCACAACGTTTGCTCCACCTTCCATATCTGTATTTAATCTTTCTAATTTAGTCACACTCGCAGGATATCATATATCTAAGAGTTGACTTGAACTTAGATAGATTTATCTCAACCTACTTGCCTAGAATAGAAACTTCAATAAGTTCTCTATTTAAGCACATGCCCTAACTTTCCCTTTTAATCCTTTAAGCACTTGAGAAATGTTTCTTATTGTAGTCTTCATAAGACTTAAGAAAGATCACAAGAGCTATGTTTTCAATTTCCTTTCATAAAGAAAATCTAAAGTTTATTAAATAGTTTATTCATCCTTTTGAATCGTATTCAAAACATTGACTATTTAATTAACCTTTAAGCAATGATAGAATTAAGTCGATACTTAAATCTTACAATTTTGAAAACAACCTTTCCAAAATTCGACGTGGTCATTCTTATCCAACATTTGAATTAATTGTCATCGTATGACTGAATGATCATCTTGGATCGTATCCAATTTATGACTAATTCATTGAAACTTATTTCAAATGATTTAATCATATCATGAGCTTCGCTTTCATTAATAATTAAAGTCTCGAACCTTTGCATCAATTATGTAATCTCCTTGTCTCTAACTACTATAACGGGATTGCTCATGCCATTGCTTATTTTAAAAGGATTAAAATTACTTAACCATATTTGAGAACGTTTCTCAAAATTATGAAATCATAATTTGGTTTTACTAATCGAGAAATTAAACATAAATATAAAGTCCTAAAACTACAACATAAAAATGAAAATAAATGAGTGTTGTTGTTTATACACGCAAAATCAAAAATGGTCTTTTGGTTTATGATTTTGCTCCCACTAGTCAACTACTTCCAATTGACTTTCAAGAATTATTAATTTCTTTAGTGGACAAGATCCCACTAAACTACCGCGACTTCGCTTTGGTGGTGGGCGAAAATAGTCTAATAGGTAGACAACAACCCTTTGTCAATCGTATCTTATCACGACTCTTGTTGTTTGACTAGTCAACTCTTTGACAATTTTCATCTTATGAAGTAGTCAAACCTTGCCTCTAAAATCCAAACGACCCGCTTTGGTGGTGGTGGCCGAGAGAATTCTTAGTCAAGTCATAACCCCAATATTCGTGAGATCTCATACGATCATATCTCGATAATGACGATATACCCGAGGTAGGTCAACCCCCTGCTTTGGCTGATGAGTTGGATCCGAACAAGGGCTCTTCACCGTCGTTATAATATGGGGAGGCAAATTCAACTTGATTCTTTTGAGGGGGAAGTATTTATGTAAATTAATTCACTTAATTAATTTTAATTATGGTCTCATCATAAATATGTCTATCTCTATAAACATACATCCTACACATTTATCTAGATCGTGCCTAGTCATGCATCTATCGTATCATATAAAATAAATACAAGCACAAAGTAAATAAATGCGTAGAGTAACCGGTATGATCATGGACTTTTTCCTAGAGTGCGGTTTGAATACAAATCGCGAAACCGCTGGTCACAATCTAAAGGTAGCTGCAACCGCCAATAGGATCTTTAATGCTCCATTCTCCAATGGGATCTTTATTTTCTTCTCTTTCTTTGGTCTCCATCTTCTGCTCCATTCTTGTTACATTTAATTCTATCTAATAAAATAAATACACCCGCCGCACACGGGGGGAGCTAACGAGAATGGGATAAATGCAGAAAATAAACTAGGTCATGTTCTTCATAACGGCCTAGGACAATTTTTAAACCACAGAAAAATTAAATCATTCACATCTATCCTATCGGTCGAGTCCATGATCAATCGGGGTCCATATAATCATATTATATCTACTATATCTAATCCATACAATAATATCTTATGAAAAAGATAAAATTAAAATTTAACTACTTGCGTCTTAATTAATCAATTAACATTTAATCTATTAAATAATTTTATCCAATCAATTAACTAATTAACATTTAATTAATTAAATGATTTTAATCGAAATAAAATTAACGATTAATTTTAAACGATTTTAATTTTAATTTTAATTAATTAGAACTATTCCAAAAATAAATCAAAATTAAAATTAAGTCTCTTTTGTTTCTTTCCTTTTGATTAGTAATCAAAAGGGATGCATTTGGTTTCCTAAACCAAATTTGGCTTAGGCCTGACCACTTTCCAAAATCAAAATTTTGGAAGTTAAGCTTGCTAACACAGCTTTACAAATCAAATATTTGAAAAGGGCCTGAGCTTATTCCAAATCAAATATTTGGAAAGACCAAATAATTTTGGTTTAGCGCAGGCCACTTTCCAAAATCAAAATTTTGGAAGTGGCGCACAGCGCAAGCCTTTCCCAAATCAAATATTTGGAAAGGACCTAGGCCTATTCCAAACAAAATTTGGAAAGGCCATTATATTTTAATGCCATGTGGCATCCCAATGGCCCAAACTATTTGAACCATTGGTTAGCCACATGACACAACTAAACAAAGGAGGAATTATAAATCACAACTATGAACTATATTGAATCACAAAATACACAAAACAAAAATTTGGAGATCCGCCAGCATTGACCGGTCAACGATTGCCGCGCGGTACGCCGCCGCCCGCCGCCGCCGTTGGGGTGGTGCCGCCATGATCGGTGAGCACCACCAGATCTCGTTTTTTTCTTTTTCTTTTCGTGTATCAATTTTGTAAATCAAAAAATCTTTCATCTTTTAATTACGTGATTTAAACGATAAAATTAATTACGCAAATTAACATGCTTATTGCTTAAACTCGAAGCTCGCTCCGATACCACTATTAGGAAATCTACGCGGGAACGCAGCGGAATTTAAAATTTTATTTCCTTTTAACCAGGATCGACTTCGTTTAAGCAATAAACAAATAAGCTAAAGACGGTGGTTAACTTGGTTGATCTAAAAGATCGACGCTTTGACCGTCAGGAGAGTAGTTCTGCATAGAGCCGCCCAAGTGTTCGGCCTCACCGCTAGTCCACACGAACAGCCCCGGAATCCCATCATGGATTGCTATTGGAAAACTCCGGTTCTTAGACCGGCCTTTTTCCCTCTCTCTCCAACTCTACATAGGATGCTCTCTATTTTACACAAGAACTATGAGCTCTTGCAATTGTGATGATAAAAGAGCTTGACACCCACCTCTTATTTATAGTCATAGGTGGCGCCCCAATAGAGTAGAAAGGAAGAAAACATTTTCCTAATAAAATAAGGAAAATATAATAGATTGATTATAATATCTCATATTAAATAAATCTAGGATTTTTGTCAATATCTTATATTGAATATTTTCAAGATATTGTCAATATCTTATATTGACAATATTTATCTTTTATTATATTACCATAAATCAATTTACACATGTGAATATATCACATATATATAACACATGTAAATCTATTAATATATATTATACATTGGTGCGCATACAAGCAAATCACTAATTTGCATTTAATGTGTACACACACACACGCATGCATGCATGATATATATATATATATATATATATATATATATATATATATATATATATATTATTTTATTTTATTAATATCTAATATTAATAATATGTAATATCATTAATTAAATTTGCACAATCAAAAGTGTATCTTATACACATTAAATGTTGCCTTTGACCAACAAATTGGCTTAGGAATATTCTTTAATTAATATAATATTATTAATATCTTGTATTTAATTTATTCATAATAAATAAATACCACCATATTAATTTACCACTATAACCTTTATAGTCTCGAGATAAACTTTCCTTATTTGGTTATCAACTATAACCACATTTTAATCCGGCTAGATGTTCTTATGTGTGTGACCCGATAGGCTTCGAATATGTTGGCCGTAGACACAAAGTGCAAATTACTTAAAATGCCCTTCACGCCTAACGATCATGGGATAGCGTCTAGCAACACACCGTGACCCCAATCATCGGAAGAGTCAAATGCAATGACTACTACCTTTCATGTGAAAGCAGATTACCATGTAACTTACAATCCTATCATTTGTAATAATATCAATACGGTCGTTAGTCGAGTATCAAAACATCAACGACCGTATCTTATAATCTGGATATCAAGCTCTCTCGAAGTAACTCATTTACTCCCACTTTGCAAAGATTCACGAGTAAGACATTCCTTATAAGAAGGCCATTTCGGATATTCGATCCCAATCATAGGATACGCGATTCCCGGACGACCAATCATGTATACTCCGCATGCTTCAATATCATACCCAATCACTACCGCATGATCGCCCCGTGGCTAGGGGAAACCTCAATAGTGTCAAAGCATGACAATCCACACCGTGATGCCATGAAGACTCGGTCCTAAGGATAATTACACAACCGTCACATAGTGTGACACTTACGTGTAAGTGGGTCGATCCTAACGACGCATTCTCTAATACACGTCCACGCATACCCAAGTGTCTCTACACTTCGATAGAGCGAGATCTATCCACGCCGCTTAAAGCGAGAAGACATCTAATACGTGCTAGCTTTGTTCATACTATCAATGCCCTGTTTAATAGTACATCACCTAGAGACATTTAAGTATCAAACTTGTTAAAGTGATTAGAGATCTAATCAACCATAATCGCCTATCATGGTTTCTCTATCACAGTTTAATACTAAGGACGTTATCATATAACAATTCATAATTGGTTCTTTAAAACAACAAATATATGACAACAGAAAAGCCATTTAATATATGTATAAACATAAAGAAATAGTAGAAATGATCCGACCCGGTCGGATCCGGTCCAACCCGATTGGGTTTAGGACACTATTCCAACAACATCTACCACCTAAACAAAAACACAAAATCTAACCAAATGAACAACAGGTCCTACAGAAATGAGATATATATATTTCAACACACTTTCCTTAAATGAAATTATATTTTTCCATTCAAATTAAAGTTATACAACCTGTTATGCATGCCTTCTCTCATGCTCATAAGGATGAACCATCAACGTTATTTCTTATAGTGACAGATAGAATTTTCAGAGTAAAACTGTCATTTTTTCAAAAAAACGTGAAATAAATAGAAAACGATCTCGGGAAGAAAAGCTATACCTGCGTATTTAAAGGCTATATATATCGGATATACACGCCATAATTGATCGAGAGAGAAAATTTGAAACCCGAAACATTTACCTATATATCCCCATGTCTTAAAGAAGGTTTCAATGTTGTCTGTTCTTGTGAAGCTCTTTCTAAAGACTTTTCCAAGTCCTCCTGTACAGTGATCAGCAAAAGAAAGAAAGCATTTCTTAACTTGATACAAGGATACAGAGAGTAGGAAAAGACGAAATGACGATTTTGTTTGTCAGCTAACCTTTCTGAAAAATATGGGAGGATATCACAAATTATAGCAAGCTGCTTTATCTCACAAAAAGGAATTAGCTTTCTTAAGCATCATAAGTATATCAGATTCCAGTATTTGAATTTATTTTAAGCTTTTGGTAAACTCGATGCCTCTATTACCATCCAGCAGTGCTTTTTGGACAACTAAATACGCTGGATCCCCACTATAAAATTCCAATACAATAGCAAAATCCATTTCTCCAACAAATCAAAATTGCTGAAAAACTAATGAAATTACAGAAGAATACAAATGGGATCGGAAAGAACTTATGCAAGAAACAAACAAATTAAGAAGTTTTAGCTTACATTTGGGAGAGACATTACGCTACTGTTCTGGCGGTATAAAAACAACTAGATGGTTGGCAATTGGCATACAAACCATATTCTCATTAAAGATTAATATTGAGAAAACATTTACACAACGGTAGCAATAATTTGGTGCTGACCTGACCACACCTGCAAAACAAATAAAGTTATTGTCCAGGTAAAATATAAAATAAGGCAATAACTTTTCGATTGGTATTATACAAATAAGATGAAAAACCAAATTTTCAACTTACATTTAGCTTAGTTTCAGTCCAGAACATTAAAAATCTTGAGCCTTGTAAGTTCCGGTCCAGTAGAGAATTAAATCTTGAATCCTTTACAAAACTCTCGAAGGTACTCTTGCTCGTGTTTGCCCGTTGAACCAACCTAACCTGACCAACGCTTCTACGCACATTAGCATATCATAAACAAATCACTTCACCACATTACAAGTTAGCACATCACACTTCATACAGATATACACAGAAGATTAGAGCTAACTCAAATTGCTACTAACAGATGCAAAGATGACAAATGCAACTAATAACACAAGATGCAGCTGAGCATGACTGATCACAACAAGATAGAACCAACCTCAAGCTGATGAAAACAACGAAGACCTTGACTAAAATACGAACTTAAACAAGACAAGCCAGGCCATAAAGTTTGACAGATTCTCTGCAACTCAAACAACATGGGAGCTGTATTATAGAGCTTGTAAACATATATTACCACTTAAAGGTTCAATTAACCTCTCAAAATTGCAAATACTTAACTAACTCCATATGCACACTCTGCAAGGGAAAAAGACTACCAACCAAACAAAAATTCACAATACAGGTGACAAAATCAGAAATGTAAACTCAAATAATTGGAACACACTCGATATTTAAATGATTTTTGTTTCAACTATGTGAAGAAAGAATAAAAGCACAAGTTTCAGAAGGAAATGCACATACATTTTCAGATTGAGGACATCGGCGATGTGAATACCAATTTCGCAACAGTGCCTCAACCTCAAAATGTGATTACGAATAGATCAAATCAGACGCGCCTCCAATGTTGTTGCAAATAAACCACTCGGATGCATGTGGATCTTCAAGAAGAAGTTAAAGGTTGATGGTTCTTGTAGAGAATTTGAGGGAAAGGATTTTGTTTTATTGATGATTGATTGATTACAAAATGAGGTAGAGATCCTCTTTAAATAGAATAGTAATCAAGGAAACTTAACCTAATCAAACTCCTCAAAATAAGGAGCCGCATGCCAACCCTAGGGAATTGTGCTTATTACATAAAAACATAAAATACCCCTTTTACCCTTACTAATAAAATAAGTAATTACGTCACATATCTCAACACTCCCCTTCAAGCTGAGTATGGATGTTGTACATGCTCAGCTTGCTCACAAATCTATCAAACACCATCTTCACTAGTGACTTGGTCAGTCCATCTGCTGTCTGTTGTACTGAAGGTAGAAAGGGTATGCATATCAGCCTTTCATCCAGCTTCTCCCTGATAAAATGCCTGTCTATCTCAATGTGTTTGGTCCTGTCGTGTTGAACAGGATTATTAGCTATATCTATAGCTGCTTTGTTGTCACAGTACAACTTCATAGGTAGCTCAACAGACCCAAGGATGTCTTCCAGAACCCTTTTAATCTACAGCTCCTCACATACTCCTTGAGCCATGGCTCTGTATTCTGCTTCAACTGTGCTTTCGGCCACCACCCCTTGTTTTTTGCTTCTCCAAGTCACTAGGTTTCCCCAAACAAAGCTACAATACCCAGAGGTTGATCTCTTGCCTCCTGAACCACCCCAGTCTGCATCTGTATAAATCTCCACAGTTCTGCTTGTGTGTTTTCTAAACCAAATCCCTTGTCCAGCTGTCCCCTTAAGGTACCTCAGGATTCTGAAAACAACTTCAAGGTGAGGCTCACAAGGTGCATGCATAAACTGACTCACCACATTTACAGCAATGGAAATATCAGGCCTTGTGTGAGCCAAGTATATCAACGTGCCAACTAGTCTCTGGTACCTTCCCTTGTCAACTGGTGTGTCATCTGTCTTCTCCTATAGTTTCAGATTGACCTTCATTGGGGTACTTGCTGGTTTGCAGTCACTCATGCATGTCTCCTATAAGAGATCTAGGATATATTTTCTTTGTGATACAACCAAACCTTTCTCTGATCTAGCACACTCCATGCCCAAGAAGTACCTCAGACCTCCAAGCTCTTTTATTTCAAATTCTCTGGCCATACTTTTCTTGATCTGAGTTATTCTCTCCTTGTCATCACCTATAAGGATGATGTCATCCACATACACCACCAGAACTGTCAATTTTCCAGATAGAGACTTCTTTATGAACAAGGTGTGGTCAGATTGTGCCTGCCTGAAACCTTCCCTTTTCAGAAACATCATGAACCTCTCAAACCAGGCTCTTGGGCTCTGTTTGAGTCCATAAAGAGCCTTCCTTAGTCTACAGACCTTGTTACCATTTCTCCCAGAAAAACCAGGAGGCAAGTCCATATATACTTCTTTCCTCAGATTCCCATGAAGGAAGGCATTTTTCACATCCAATTGCTCCAGGGGCCAATCCAAGTTCACAGCCACAGATAGTAAAACTCTTCATGTATTAAGTTTTGCCACTGGTGAGAATGTCTCTAAATAGTCCAACCCATAAATTTGGGTGTACCCCTTAGCCACAAGCCTAGCCTTGTATCTCTGTATGGTTCCATCTGAGTTATATTTAACTGTAAACACCCACCTGCAACCCACTGGAGTCTTCCCTTCAGGCAGTTTTACCACCTCCCAAGTACCATTCTTTTCAAGTGCTGCAATTTCTTCATGGACTGTTGCTTTCCACTCAGGTGACACTAGAGCTTCTTCAATATTGTTTGGAATTTGAGTACTGGAGAGGTTAGACAGAAAGACTTGGTATTGGGTTGACAGGCTGGTATAGGATACATATTTGCTCATAGAGTACAGGGGTCTCTTGGTGCATTCTCTTGGTGGCTTTCTGATAGCAATAGGTATATCAAGGGTTAGGTTTTCTGGAATGGAATTTTCTGGTATATTTGGAACTGACTTTTCTGGTGTATTAAGGGTTAGGTTTTCTGGAATGGAATTTTCTGATATATTTGGAACTGACCTCCCTTATATACCCCGAATTATGCTCAATTGATAAATGATAGTCAGATTATTGTATGAAATGTGTGTCAATTGCCTAGTGCCGGTTCCTTGATCGTTAATTATGCATCTTTGTATTTTATCCCGATTTTGGTATTGTTTTGTCTTGTTTTATGTGATTTTCAGGAGTACCATATTATGGAGCCGAAGTGAAGTGGATCCAGATTGTAGAGACATTGGGCCGAAGTCAAGAAAGTCTGTTGGGCCGGAAAGGAGAGAAAAAATGACCGAGGCCGAGGAAACCCTAGCCACAGTTGCGGCAACTTGAGTGACACGAAATCAGATGAGCCGTATTTTGTATTAAGTCGGTTAGGGTTAGATTATTAGGTGGCTACAGCTCTATATAAAGCATGTACGAATTCATTATATGCATGCACAATTGAATACACACTTTTTATTACTTCACATTATCAGATTTATGAAATAAAGAGTTCGTGATTTTCTTTTGAGTTCGTTTGCTTGGTTATCTCCTCCAATCCATCAACTAGCTTGAGTTGATCAAGCTAGATCCGCCATTGATAAATGCATGAAGCTTTGAACGTTCTTTCGTATTTTAATCATGGTAGATTAGGTCAGATTAACGTGTTGTAATTAATCTGAATGTTTAAACGAATCGTAATTAACTAGAATGACCAGAACAGAATGATGTAGATTTCAGAATTAGGAACCACCGTTATCACGGCGGCGACGGTCTATATCGCAACCGCAGGACACCTTTTTAGGTCACCATAATCCGAAGATTCAACTTCAGCTATGTTGATCGACTGGTTTAATTAGCAGTAGGTTAGATCTGGCCAATCTACGTATTGTACTTCATAAATTAACATGAAGGATGATAAAGTGAAGTGTTAGTTAGGACATAGTCTGGAACAATCCCTAGGAACGTACTAGTCAATCCACGATAGCAGCTTAGGGAGGTTCTCGGTCTTGAGCCGACAATTTCTAATACTTATTGCGTGTGAGTTAATACAACCAACGAAGGAGGTCAACTACACATAGACGGCTATTGTCCTTTCAATGGAAGTGGATAAGATTATGAGACTACACACATAGCTTAAAACTATATTAGAAACACGTCTAGTTAAACTAGGAAATTACGAGGACAAGTAAACACAAGGATTAATCACACCAAGTAAGGAGATCGGTAAGGAGGGATACACCAATTATTTTTCTGTTCTTAATTATGTTGGTCTATGGACTGCTATTTGTCTTCTTGATTAGATTTAAGGGTTGTTATCTGTGTTGCATTGTCTCTGTGGGATCGACATTTACGCGCCTCTACTATGCTATTATTGACCTAGTACTCTTGCTAGTATTTCGTGAGTATTGGTGGCTTACACGCGGATCACAATCCAACATCTTTTATTCATTTTTGAATGTAACTATTTTTCATTATTCTATAATTATTGTATAATGATAGTCAAGATATATTTTAGGCTCCGTTTGTTTTGGCCGGAGTTTTTTTGGGCGTTTTTTTTACATCACATCACCAATCATTTCTTACAATTCTCTCACCAATCAAATCTTCAACTACAAATAAAAAATATTAAATCATCTCTCATCATTTCACTTTATCAACTTTATTACATTTTTACCATTATTTTATTCATTATTCTACTTTATTTCACCAATCATTTCATAATCTACACCAATCATTATTCTACTTTATTTTACCCATTCAACTTTCTAATCATTACTTCAATCACTTTATAAAAAAAAACTCCAAAAAAAACTCCCAAAAAAACTCCAACCCAAAACAAACACAACCTTAGTCATTTTTTTTTTTCCTTTCTTCACTCTCAAAGAATTCAATCATTTTCTAAGGTGTGGCAATTTTTTTTTTTTTTTGAGATGAGAGATTTTATGGTGCAACGGTTGTAGGAAGGTTATACCAAGTGACATATATTAGAGCCTCTCATTTTTACTCTCTTTCACATAATACACTTTTATCGTGTGTGATATGTTAGAAATGAATTGTTATAATGTATGACACTTGGTAAAACCTTCCTACAAACGGTTGTATTTTAAAATTTCACATTTTTTTAAAGGGGATTAGCCCCATTCTCGGGATAGGATCCTCTCAAGTAACTTGAGGAAATATTCTCTCAAGTATGCATAATCCAACCACACACCCCAAAAGTGTAAAATATCTAGCCATTGATTAATATTTTCCAAAATTACGTAGTTTAGTTCATTATATGTAAAAACACTAACTTTACCCTTAAGTTTTTACTTGAGAGGATCTTGGTCCCCCATTCTCGTCCTTTCGAATACACAATCCGACTGAAAACCAAAAGAAAAAAAAAAGGAAAAAAAAAAAAAACGTGATGCCCTTTTTTTTAGTTATAAAAGAAAAAAATAAAAAAAAAATCGTCATTCTCTTCTCGCTGTCAAACCATGGCCGTGGCATTCTCATCAATTTAAATGAAGTTGCAAGCAGGGGACATCAAACAAGACACCGAAGCAACCAAGTAATTTACTTTGGTAATTTGCCCACTTCGAGTTATCCTATGGTAATTTTACTATTTCTTTTTCTTCCCTTCAGGCTTGTTTGGTATGAGCTAGCTTCATTCTGTATTTTGCAATGCAAGTGTTTGATGAAATGACTCAGTAAGATTACTCACTATCCAACAACCAAGTTAAATTGGGGTCTCTCAGAGCTTTGTTCTGAAGTTAGACATCATAAAGAGGACGTGTGGAAGTAATATTGTCCTATGTTTGAAAAAACAGGTCTCTGCAATCTATTATGCACGGATACTTTTGGTTGGTAGCGTGTCATGTCATGATACGTATCCGAAATAGATACGTTTTGGATGCTTCGGATACACACCTAGTGGCGAATTTATAATTTTCAAAACTTGGGTACCGGATATGTATATGCATATCCATAACCCGAATACTGAAAAACAATGTTGAAAATTGAGTACCTAGTCTCGGATGATGAATGAAAAGTTGTCCAAAATGATGAAATACTACTAAAAAGGAAAGGAATCCGTCCTTATATTTTTAAAATTTACACATATGCCTTCCATACCTGTATCCAATATTTTCTTAAGATCCTACACCCGTGTGTTCCTTATCCGTGTATCAGTACCAATGTATCTGTTTTTGGGCAACCTAGTATTCAGTTAGTTCTTTAATAAGTCATCGGCGAATTACCTGCTAAAGATTTAGACATGTTCATTAGTAGATATCTGAATTACTTTATGGAGGACTTTGATGTTCAGACTTTGTTGTTCTGCGGTGAAATTTTAGAAATAATTTAGATGAAGCATAAAAGACTCATGTGTAAATGTGTTGTTGTTTTCATTAATAATCTGATAGAGCATAATGGATTGACTATTGTTGATTTCTATTCTACTACTGAATTTCTAGTTTCCTATACGAGTTCCAGAAGACATTAGTTCATCTGCTGCCTTAAGACGATTCGTTATAAACGAAATTTTGCTTATCGTTTGTGCCCCCCACTCAGTTCTGCCTTTGTTCAAGAGTTTCTTGATAAGGGATATAAAACTGATCCTTAATTAGCTATGTTCATTCAATAGCTTGATTTAGTTTTTCTTTTGTTGTATTTAGTTTATATTACCTCTTTCATTCTAAATACGAATTTGAAACGGATATTGTTTGCAGGACATCTATTACGTTACGTGCTTTTATTTGTGCATATGATTTCAAGGCATATCCCTTTTGCAACCAGAAAACTGATTGCTTCCAAAACCGATCAACCAAGAAGCTCTGCGGAAAAACTTTTGTCTTATTTGAAGCGATGCAAGTCCGGAAGGCCAGTACAACAGATCCACGCGCAAATGTTTCTTCACTGCTTTTCAATATCCAAATTTATCCTTGCCAAACTCATTGATCTTGAAGACTTGGATTATTCCCGCCTTGTGTTTTCTCATTCGTTTTCTCCCGACAAATATGCCTTTAATATATTCATCCGGGGGCTCACTACTACTTGGAAAAAGTTTGACGATGCGCTCAAGTTTTACTACAGCATGAGGGCTTCTGGCCTAAAACCGGATAATTTTACATACCCATTTGTGTTCATCTCTTGTGGGAATCTCTTGGCCCTTGGACATGGTAGTCTTGCACATAGTGGGGTGGTGAAGAGTGGGTTGTCTGTCGATTATCATGTAGCACATTCTTTAATAATGATGTATGCAAAGTGTCGTGAGATAGAGCTTTCACGTAAGGCGTTCGATGAAATTCCGGACCGTGATTTAGTCTCATGGAATTCAATGATTTCGGGCTATTCCAAGTTGAATTTGGCTAAAGAAGCTGTAGAGTTGTTTGGGAAAATGATGGATGAAGGTTTTACGCCTGATGAGATGACTCTTGTCACGATTCTTGGGGCTTGTGGGGATTTGGGGGACTTACAACTTGGCAGATGGATTGAGAGATACATCGTAGACTGTAAAATGGAATTGAATTCTTATATCGGGTCCGCTTTAGTTGACATGTATGGAAAGTGCAGGGATTTACAGTCAGCAAGTAGGATCTTTTACGATACGAAGCAAAAAAACGTGGTTACATGGAATGCTTTGATCACTGGGTATGTTCTTAATTATCATTTGCAGTCTCATTTGTTTACTTATTCAATGTTAAGCCTATAATTCTGTTTTTATCATTTTGCTATGAATTCTACAGAATGGTCGAGGAACCAACATGATTGATTATTTATCTGCATGAGTTTTGATTCACAACCTTATTGCAGATATGCCCAAAATGGGTTCTCACAGGAGGTACTTTCTGCGTTTAATGCCATGAAAGTGTCGGGAGTTCACCCGGACAAAATCACCATGATTGGAGTACTGTCTGCATGTGCTTCAATTGGAGCTTTGGATTTGGGCAAGAAAATTGAAGAGTATGCATCACAAAGAGGCTTAACACGTGATATCTACGTTTCTACTGCATTGATTGACATGTATGCAAAATGCGGAAGCATTGATCAAGCAATTTACGTTTTTGAGAACATGATCGTAAGAAACGAGGTTGCTTGGAATGCTATAATCTCTGCTCTAGCTTTTCATGGGCGAGCAACGGAGGCTTTGTCATTATTCAAACGCATGTTACGCGAGAAAACTGCACCAAACGATATCACATTCGTTGCGGTTCTATCTGCGTGCGTGCATGCTGGCTTGGTCAATGAAGGTCGCCGACTGTATAATTCAATGACGTCATCATTCGGGCTGGTTCCTAAAACCGAACATAAATCTTGCATGGTTGATCTCTTTGCTCGTGCAGGAAGAGTGTACGAAGCATGGGACTTCGTGTCTCAAAAACCAGATGAGGTTTCATTAGGAGCATTGCTTTCTGCGTGCCATAAACTTAAAAACGCTGATGTTGGTGACCGTGTAATACGGCTTCTTTTGGAAATGGAGGAGCCTTCTTGAATTCCGGTAACTATGTGATTTCATCTAAGATTTATGCAAGCGAAAATAGGTGGGACGACTCGGCAATGATGAGGCGGTTAATGAGACAGAAAGGTATCACAAAAACACCAGGTTGTAGCTGGATTGAGATGGATTCTCAACTTATTGAATTTCATACTGGCGAACAATCACGAGGAGTCTACCGAGTACTAGACATTCTATATTCCGAGATGATGATGATGATGGAAAAACATACCAAAAAACAATCCATTTTGTGGTAGTACATGACAAAACACGGTGTTGACACAGCTTTTCACCTTCATGCCTGATTCTAACAAGTGCGGGCAGCTTTTCACCTTCACCCGTAACGAACTAAATCTCCTACACTCGATCAGCAACAACATCCAGTTCAAAGAGAAGGCTTTCATTCGGACCCTCGTCAAGAGACGCCTACTGTAACAGCCTCCCACACGTTTTCCTACAAGGAATCATCTTTGCCAGAGTTAAGAGATTGAGGAATGGTAGACTGAGCTAAACTCTGTTACGGACAGAAAGTTTACCGGTGGCCAGAATTAGCATGAGCTAACAATATGGGACTATGCCATGACACACCCACAATTCCAGCAGTGGTGACAAGAAGCCAAGGTCGATCGTCATTTTATATGGCGGGTCGGTTATTTGTCCCCGTCGTAATCAAATGGATCTCTTCTCTCGTGTTTCAATATCGCAAAGCTCAATCTAACTATAGCCAATGTTCAAGGCTTGTCCGATCACGCTACCTTTGCTACAGATCCGGGAGGGCAGCAGGCCGCCCGGCCGATAGGGTCATGCTTTCCTTGCCGTACAAGCTCGCGGGTTTGTATCAAAGTGTTTTATTTTTTACTTTTTTTATTTTTAAGAAATGCAAGCCTTAAACATTATCATAAGTCAAGTAGGATGCTTTTTTTTATGTCAGAGGCCTTAAAAGGTAGACATTCACTTAAATCAGTCCCTTCGTTGGAAGGAAAAAAAAAGAAAAAAAAAAAGGACAAGAAATTAAGACAGTCATATTCTTAATATAATCAGAAAAGAAGATGTGAATTCCCAACTTCTGGAATCTCTTTTTGTATGTGATTGGCCAAACAATTGCTTCCACCAATTCTTGAATCTGAAAACAGGAGAATTTTTACTTGTTTGAGCAAACCTATCATCCTAATTCGAACACATCGTACATATCCAAATGTAAGAAAAACCTGCCTGTTTCTCCAGGCCATCAACATCATTATAGTCTTGAGTAGGTTTCTCATCAACTTCCATAACCTTGACTCGAAAATCGTACTCACGTGGCAAAGTACCTAATATCTGGTAACTATAACTACCATCTCTCCTAAAATTTTATCTTTGATGGGAGGTAGATAATTAACATTATATCTCAATCGACGCCAGTGTGGGCTTTTATAAGAAGAAGAAAGGCTCGTGTGAGCCTATAAGAAAGAAGAAAGGCTCGGTTAAATGAACTCAATTTTGTATTCACCCTTTCTACTTTGTCCTAGAAAATCCATATTAAAAAAAACAGAACCACACAAGATTGAAAACTGAATACTACAATAAAAGAGGAAGTAAATGAACTGTATACGCGTAAACGGTAATATTCGATACCTACAATACTCAAATCCTATTATCAAGTTCTCGAGAATCATAAATATTCTCGTCAGTGGAGTTTGATGCTAGCTGCTAATTGACCAGCTCGTTGTCATCCACCACCATAGACGTTTCCATTCTCCGAACAACTCGTCGCCGAGATTATCTTGAATTTGCCTGAAGACGTATCGACAGGGAGACCTGGGTATGTTACAAAACTAAAAAATTCAATGATTTCAGGTTATTCCAAGATGAAGTTGGCTAAAGAAGCTGTAGAGTTGTTTGGGAATATGATGGATGAAGGTTTTACGCCTGATGAGATGACTCTTGTCATGATTCTTGGGGCATGTGGGGATTTGGGGGACTGACAACTTGGCAGATGGATTAAGAAATACACTGTCGACGGTAAAATGGAATTATTATATCGGTTCTGCTTTAGTTGACATGTATGGAAAGTGCAGGGAATTACAGTAAGCAAGTAGGATCTTTTACGATACGAAGCAAAAAAACGTGGTTACATGGAATGCCTTGATCACTGGGTATGTTCTTATAATTTGCAGTCTCTCATTTGTTTAATTCTTCAATATTAAGCCTATAATTCTGTTTTGATCATTTTGTCGAGGAACCAAAACCTTATTATTTATCTGCATGAGTTTTGATTCACAACCTTATTATTGCAGATATGCCCGAAATGGGTTCTCACAGGAGGTAATTTCCGCGTTTTATGCAATGAAAGTGTCGGGAGTTCACCCGGACAAAATCACCATGATTGGAGTACTGTCTGCATGTGCTTCGATTGGAGCTTTGGATTTTGGCAAGCAAATGGAAGAGTATGCATCACAAAGAGGCTTAACACGTGATATCTACGTTTCTACTGCATTGATTGACATGTATGCAAGATGCGGAAGCATTGATCAAGCATTTTACGTTTTTGAGAACATGATCATAAGAAGCGAGGTTGCTTGGAATGCTATGATCTCTGCTCTAGCTTTTCACGGAGGCGAGCAACGGAGGCTTTGTCATTATTCGGCGCATGTTACACGAGAACACCACTGCACCAAAGCGATATCACATTCGTTGCGATTCTCTCACAAAGAAAAGAAAATATTCTTTTGATAGATTTCTAATGATAATGGTCTGTTACAGCAGTGGTGTATTTGTACCTATAAGTATCCAAAACAGAATAAAACGTGGCAGGCTAGTACAATGCCACGTGTCTCTAATATCCAATAGACAAAACAACATAAAACAATATAATTATGTCTATTTCTTAACATCCCCCTCAAGCTAAATGTAGGGACAGCTACTACATTAAGCTTGGCTCTGAATTCCATAAGTTGTGGCCCTGGTAAAGCTTTTGTAAGTGAATCTGCAATCTGCATTGATGAAGGGACAAATCTGATTGAAAGTTGCTTATTAAGCACTTGATCTCTCACATAGTGAATATCAACTTCTATGTGCTTAGTTCTAGCATGATAGACCGGATTGTGTGCAAGGAAAGTAGCACTTAGATTATCACACCAAGCCACAGGAACACCAGTCAGTTTGATACCCATTTCCAGCAGCAACTGCTTAATCCAGAACATTTCTGATGATAGATTGGCCAAGGATCTGTATTCAGATTCTGCACTTGACCTAGAAACAACTCCTTGCTTTTTGGAGCTCCAAGAAACTAGAGAATTCCCAATGTATACGCAATAACTTGCAAAAGACTTTCTGTCTGGGGGGTAACAAGCCCAGTCTGCATCAGAGAAACCATTCATGTTGAGAGAACCATCAGAACAAAAGAACAAACCATAGTGTAGTGTGCCTTTGACATATCTAAGAAGTCTTTTCAGTGCTTGCCAATGAACCTGTGTAGGGCTTTGCGTATACTGACTTAAATAGTTCACAGAATAGGACAAGTGAGGTCTTGTATTGGTGAGGTATTGTAGCCCTCCTATTGCACTTCTGTAGATGGTAGGATGGTGCATAGGATCTCCCTGATTAGGATGTAGATGTTGTCCAGGTACCATTGGTGTGGTGCAGGGTTTGAAGTGATCTAACTGCAATCTTTTTAGCAGCTGGGAAGCATAGTGGCCTTGTGTTAGATAGAGACCTTCTTGACTCTGTGTGCCTCAGTACTAAGAAGTGAGAAATGGGGCCTAGATCTTTTAGGGAAAATCAGGTGAAGCATGTTCACAAACTTCTTTATCAATGTCACGAGAGCTACTGTCACCAAGATATCATTAACATACACCAATACATAAAGCGGTTGATCAGTAGTTTTAAGGATAAACAAAGAGGAATCTGTGGTATTATTTGAAACCCGAGTCCGACATTTGGAGCCTTAAGCGACAAACCATGCCACAGGGGGCTGTTTAAGACCATACAAGGCCTTGTGCAACTTACTGAGACATAATGAGGCTTTTCCTTATCTTCAAAACCTTGAAGTGAACCATATAAACATCCTCAGTGAGAGGTCCATTAAGAAAAGCATTGTCTATGTCTACGATGAACATGCCAATTTAAGTTGTGACAAGAGCCAAAACAACTCGATGGTTGATGCCTTGGCTCTGAGGGCTAAATGTTTTTGTAAAATCAACCCCATAAGTTTGATGAAAACCTTTTGCTACCAACCTAGCCTTATGTTTTAGTATGGTCCCATCCGGTTTGAGTTTGAGTTTAAAAACCCATCTTATTGCTGGATGTTGTTTCTTTGGAAGGAGGTACAAGAGTCAGTACCATTCTTTTGTAAGGCATCAAACTCGGTGATCATTGCGGCCTTCCATTGTGCAACTCAATGCCTCACGAGACTTTAGTTAGTTGAAAGGTGATCGGGAAGGATAGAGGACTGAATTTGGGTGAATAGGTTTTAGGCTTGTAAATTCCACTTTTGGAGCGTGTTTGCATAGGATGGCCTTGCCCTAAGAGTTGAGTAGAGTGTGGTATGAGGCTCGGATCTGTGAGAAATATCAGACAGGGAATGAGTGGAAGACATAGGACTAGTGGTGTTTTGTGATGAGGATTTGTGAGGAGGACCTTTACAGTGAAGAATATGAGGGTATAGAACTTTGATGAGGTTTTTGGGTGTGTGTAGATGTCTGTGGTGGTATGCTGTAATAGAAACATGAGTGTGAGAGTGAACATGGGAGATTAGATTTTCTTTGTGTGTGTTGTGATGTTTGAAGCTGTTGTTAGATCTGACATGATTGTCCTCGATAGTTGCTCCACGAGATCTTGGCTCTTCTTTGAATGTAGGATGTGTCACCAACTGGCAAACTAGTGACCAATTCAGGATCAGTTAAGACTTCTCTATGAGGTCCTAGCAAAAATTTGTCTTTAAAGGGGAATTCTGACTCATTAAACACCACATTTCTGGTGATAAAAATTCTCTCAGACTCATCTAGACACTTATAACCTTTATGATGAGGTCTGATGCTCAGGTAAGTGCACTTAGTAGTGTGAAACCTGAACTTAATAGGATGGAAAGGCCTAAGATGAGGAAAACAAGTACATCCAAAAACCTTATAAAACTTATAGTTAGGTTTCTTTTGAAAGATGACTTCAAATGGTGATTTGTTATCAGGGCGGAGTGGGAAGAACATTAATATGACCTTTGCCTCTACAAAGCTATCCACTTTGAATTTTAAAGGTAAAGAGGCTTGAGCCAATTGTGTCAATCCAAGTTCAACTATGTGCCTATGTTTCCTTTCTGCTCTACCATTTTGTTGGTGAGCATGACGACAAGGGTGCCTGAAATGTATCCCTTGCTGTCTGAGATATGATTGAAGAGACCTATACCCCCCCCCCAATCAATTTGTAAACATTTAATTTTAGTGGAAAACTGATTTTCAACTAGATTTTTAAAGATTATGAAGGTGGAGTAAGCCTCAGATTTGTGTTTTAAAGGGAAGATCCATGTGTATCTGGACCAGTCATCAACAAAATGCATATAGTAGATATATCCAGATGTGGAAGGGACAGGGGCAGGACCCCATAGATCAGAATGCACAAGATCAAGAACATTTTTTGCATGAGAATCAGAAATAGAATAAGGCAGGGCATGACCCTTACCAAACTGACAGGCATCACAGAAAAGCAAACTTCCATTAATAGAAACATTACAAGCTTTCAGGACTTGACTAAGGACAAGTTTAGAAGGATGGCCAAGCCTTCTATGCCAAACATTTGGATCCTTATCTAGACTCACAGTTCCTAGACATAAACTAGGAGAACCAGAAAAACAACACTAGTATTATTCCAAACAGGCTGCATAAGAACAGACTTGGATTTGGAGTGAAGAGAGTGCTGTGGAGGAGCCAGTATCTTGTAGAGACCATCACTGAGAACCCCTGATAGAAGCTGCATCCCTATTGTCTTGTCCTTCACATAACAAGCATTAGGAGTAAATTCAACAGTAATATAATTATCAGCTAAAAGTCTAGAGATGCTAATCAAATTTTTAGTGATTAGAGGAACATGTAGGACATCTATTAGTGCAAGTGTTATGTGTGGTTGGTGTGTGCCAAGATTGATATAACCAATATGAAGAATATGAAGTTCCTCACCATTTCCAACTACCAAAGGCTCAGAGCCACAATAACCTGCACTGAGATGGAGGTTGTTTAAATCAGCTGTGATGTGATTTGAGGCTCCACTGTCCATATACCATGCTGTATCTCCCACAGACTGAGGGGTAGCAACAAAAGCTTGTTTGGAGACATTGTTGGTGTTATTGTTGGTGTTGCTGTTTGGAGGAACAAAATCCTCTTCAAACCTGTGCCAGCAGGATGTAACAACATGCCCTCTTTTGCCACACAACTGGCAGACCATTGTGTTTCCAGAATTGCTAGTAGAACCTCTTCCACCTCCATTACTCCTACCTCTTCCTCTTCCACCTCTAGTGCCACCATTTCCTCTTCCTCTTGCAGAATTTGTGTTGGAACTAGAGGATCTTCCATTGTTGTTGTAAGTAGAGAAGTTCCTAGACATAAGGCCTTGAGCAACATTAGCAGTAGGATTAGAAAATCCTGCACCAGAAGGCTGATTGAGTCTTGCAATTAGTCTTTCATGAGTAATCAGTTGGGACTGGACATCTTGCCAGCTTAGAGAACCTACTCTCGATGTGATATTCACAATTGCCGACTCATAATCCCGATCTAATCCACCCAAAGTGGCAAGGATCAATTCTGATTTTGTAATGGGATACCCAACAGCTGTCAAATTATCAGAATATCCCTTCATTTGTGCTAAATAATCAGACATAGATCTCGATCCCTTTGATGCTTTGGCCAAAACATCCTTGAACTCGGCATCCTTGCTTGGATACGCTATTATATAGAGTTTCAAGAGTAGACCGGACTTCATAAGGTTGTAGAACGACCAAGCTGTTAGTAATATCATCCCATGGTGAGCGATTTTAAGGATCTAGATCTATAAAATACACGTAATAAAATAACATCTACATCTACAAGGGGTTGTAGATCATACCTCTTGGATCTCAAAATCCAAGTAGAAGAGCCGCAATAGAAATAACAAACAAAGATGTGAAGAGCACCACGATCTTCCGTACGTGTGATCCAAGCAACTCCCGGTGGAAGGAAATCCTCGTCTCGAATCCTTCCGATATGCTACCCGGAAAAATCTCCAAGATTTTCCCTTAAACCTCTGGCGAATTTTATTCCTTCTTCTCTCTAAGAGGAGAAGTCGAATTTCATTGTGTGTTGCAAGGCTTGGGAGAACTCTCTTTATATAGGAGAGTAAAACTTAGCCTCCAAGGATTAAATAATTAAGAGATAATTATTACATTAATCCTTTTTCCAAATAAAAGATAAATAAAATAATTATCCCAAACAAATTAAGATAAATCATATTATTATCTAATATTCCATTAATTATCATTTAACAAATAAAAGATAAATCACATGTCAAATAATTATCCAAGAAAACTAATTTCCCAATAATTAAATAATAACACAAAAATGCGCCATATGCAAACCCCAAAAAAGGTTACACGCATTTTACTACATTTGACCAATTTGGTCAAAAAAGTCAACACACCAATTCGGGCCGAGTCCACGAAAAATGTCTTTTCCGTGTATTTAATTATTTAGTCCAACTAAACAATTAATTCACATATCGTTTTAATAAAGTCCAACAAGAACTAAATTAATATTAGGGGGAATGAGGGAGAATGACAAAAATATTTCATCAATTGAGTAGAAGGACAGTCTTTTGAAACTTTTGCATAAAGGACAAAACTATTTATTCACTTTATCGAAATTCACTTGTGTTCGAAATTCTTTATTTAAATTCTTGCCGAAATTCACTTTGTCGAAATTCACTAATTTTCAAAATTCATTGTCGAAATTCACTAATTTTAAGGATTCTTTCATCGAAATTCCTTTGTCAAAATTCAGCGATTTGGGATTCTTGGCGAGATTCAGCGATTTTCGGATTCACTTTGTTTGTCCTTCTCGCTATAAAAATTATGCGATTGTCCTTCTATATAAAAATATCACGATTGTCACGTTACTTAAAAATATTCCAGATTGTATCCTTATCCCTAATTTTCCATTAATATTATTAGGATTCGACGTCCGAGAATAGCTATGCTATATTAGGAGGCACGTCGGGGACCATGGACTAATAATCGTATGACTCGATAAATCAAATAAATAATTATAGAATAATTATATTCGATAAATCAATCACAGAATATGCCACCATAATCCCGTATTGCACTCCTCCGATTATAAGATTATATTTATCTCTCACGAGAATAATAATAAGCGTCCATTGATATAATCATTACATATGGATTAATCCTCCATAGATTTATTCATTCTAAATCGGGAAGTTACCGTTAACCCTTTTTAGAACCTCTTATCCTTATTTACCATTAACCCCACTAGTGATCAATTAATTCATACAACTCACTTTGGTAGCTAATCGATTGTAATATGAACTCATGGATCGATCGGTTTCTAGGATTAACAAATAAAGGAAGCTGTCTATCTACTTCGAGAAATGGAAGGAATGGAATCCGTATCTGTGACAAACACGGACTACTCACTCAATCGGTACAATGCCAAGATGGGGTAATTCGGATCACAGACTCGGTGTAATCCTTAACCGTCAAGTCAAACTTCATCTTGATTCAAGCGGTTGGTGTGATCACCTCAGGATTAAGATATATCCATAAATATGATCATCCATTGATTCGATAAGACTTCTCGATTCACGGAATTATATATCGTGAACTCTAATCAAATCGGTCCGATACTATATGATATATCTATCATATATAAATGCCCCATTAGGTTCTCTTAACCGAAAGTCCGGATAAGACAATCACACCTATTGTGTTGCAGGCGCATTAATAGCACGTTAAAGAGAGACCCAATACTCTCGATTAACTTCACTACGGGCTAATTGTATTTTAAGTGCATCTTCACTAACTCAATCCTCCCGTGTATATACCATACATCGAGTTAAGTGATTACATAAACGATATACTTTAGGGTTTTACGTAGTGTAAATACTATTGTCACATCGGTGAATATGAGAATAATAAATATGAATAATAATATCATTTCATTTATTAAATAAAACAATTACAAAATTGTCTTTCGGGCATCACACTAACAATCTCCCACTTGCGAAAACATGTGATTAATTGTTTTAGAGCACACCCTATTATTTAAAATACAACAAACTACATCTCCCACTCAGCTCTCTAAAGCAATGGAGACCCATCCCGTATTCTAGACCCATTAAGCATATCATAACCATTTTGATTCCAAAGTACACTCCGAGTATGCCGTCGTAGGATAGGTCGGTGACTCGGGGAGTACCTACATCTAAATGTCATGGGTCTTAATGATTAGTCAGGGTTGTCGGCTCAAGGCGATCCGTAGAATCGAAGCGTTACCGGTCCATCTAATCATGTGGTACCGAGTAAACATCGAGCCGAGATCGACTTAACGATCATCCTCAATCGACTTAAAGTCAAAATCGAGTGTATCACACATATCCAAGTTCATACATGAATATGTCCGCATATTATTCCTCGTTCTCTCAAGATACTAAAGGACATACTAAACTTGCTTTGTTAACCGCCGAATCTAAGATTCGATCAAAGTTGACGTTCAATAACACGACCATCTCTTACTAGAAAGAGAATCTATCCCATTTCTCTTGATCCGAAGATTTGAGAGTCATTCACGAGGCATGGGTAGAACTTCCTCGTTGAATGTTGCATACGGATGCATTATCTTAACCAATAAGATGGATGGGAAACCAGTGGGTGATTCTAATGAATTCGACCGAGTCAAACTCTTGAGAATGTTGTTCAAATCTCATTGCATGGAAGAATTGTGGTATTGTCGGTCGACATCGAGATAACACACCCGTGTTGTTTCCAATCTAGTGCGAGTGTTATCCTTCACAAACACTAATATATGTATGTATATATTCACTCTTGTACTAAAATTGATATCCAGTCTACAAAGACTTATCAATATTACGGTCAAATCCATATATTGTAGAAATATATGACTTCCAATGACCGAGAGGTTTGCTTTTATCCACAAAAGGACATAAGCCTTGGCGGTCATCATGTCATAAGTTCATAAGTCAATACCATACATTTGAATGAATCCAGACTCCGTTTGTTTGGCAAGAAAGTCTCGAGGAATCACCCTATTTTACGCTTTTGAGCGAAATCATGCAATACGAACTCATTCTACTCTTTTCCGTGTAGATCCAATTACTCCCGGCTGGGCTCGAGGCGCTCAGGTGGTTCTACAAGAGCATGAGCAGAATCTGAGTACCGAACTCCATTCACGGGGTTATGGCTATTAAACCAACCTCTATTATCATAATCCTATACGCTCACAAAAGAGCCATAGGTCATCAATCGATCCTCGGACTACAAAGTCCGAGAACCCGTAATGGGTAATGGATAAACCATACTCCCACTACATTACGGGTGGATCGAAATTCGATCTAGTTTAGTAGTATTTAGTGTTATCACCAACAACCGATGTTGGATGTGGTGCGATTTTAATCGATTAGTAACTACCTTGAGTAAGCGTCATCGCAAGGTTTAAGGTTTTCTTGTTCATAAACTCTATCGAGAAAGGACGCAGCAAATACAAGCTGTCCCTTCCCGATTTCAAGAATCTTATAACACACCTTTTTCTCAATGCTACAAGATATATAACGATTGGTCAGCGACCCGAACGTGTTCGCGAAAATTCAGACCTACCTTCAAGCACCGTGTGCTAAATGCTTATATTTATGGAAGTGGGGTGAACCGAATCCACACCTTTATCCGTAAATTCCAAAGCATATTCTAGGTAGACTTCTCGGTCTTACATTTCAATGTAAACCGATATTTCGCTTCTAATATCTTTATTGAGTTAAGCGATGTATTGTAGCACATCTAAAAAACTATATAAGGCAATTTTAACGGTTTCTCACTTAGTGAAAACATTTCACTATGAGGCGGGCCGAGCATCAGTCCCTAGGACTATGTGATGGCCCATTTACAGTATAGAATACTACATCTCTGTTGAAAACAGAGAAACCTCAAAATATTTTGGATAAACTTTCCGGAGTGTTTGAGTAGTTATCGAGACAAGAAGTCACTACTCGGAAGCTCCTACTAGCTTGTATCTTTCATCGAGACCCGAAGGTCATCATGAACAAGCTTACTTACTTCTTTATAACCATTATCCTTTCCCGATTGAAAGGAAACTTAGTCATTGAACCTTTGAGACAATATAACCAGCATCGGGAGAAAGGAATCACCCCTGAGCCGTCTTGAGTCTTGTCTTTTAGGGACTATGCACTAACTATGGAATATGAAGAAGCGTTTATCTAAATATAGAAACCAATTGCTTTTAATGATTCTTAAGATGTGTTTTATATATATATTTTATTGATTTGTAAGTGGTTTTGACTTTATCAAACAAAAGCCGAGTCTTGGATTAAAGTACTACAAATGGTATATTCACTTTCTATCTGACGAACAAATCATCGAATAGAAGGTAAATCCATTCGTTCAACGAATCTTAAGCAGAGAAAATAATTTTTCGCGATATCCAAGGATTGAATCCGAGATTCATTTCCTTATATCACTCCCACTTTTCTAGCTAAAATTAACTGCCCGTTGTTTACTCTTTTAATCGTTAAATGCACTGCTACCTTGTTCTTCCAAAGAACTTAGCTCGAGAAAATTGCCAAGGATTCATAGGTTGGTGATCCAAAATCACTATCCTTATCCTATGATTTTCAGTTAATTAATTTTTCAGTTCAGCCTTAAAATTTTCTTAGTTTAGATGACTAGCACTTTTAGACATATTCTCCCATTCTGGACTTTCCGTGAATGGAAACAGTCTTGAACCAGCGGTTCGTTTGAGTAGACACTACTCTTGAACCGTGGGATGTCTATTTCGAGTGTTACTCGTCGGGACTTCTCGGATTTTCTAATATACCAGAAAAAGACAACAAATCATATTAAAGCTCCCATTAGTTTATCGGTTCCAAATACCGTCTAACGAGCAATGCTTTTATGATTTTCCGATTTTTTCGATTTAGAAAAAATCTCGTACATAGTTCCAATGTTTCCAGAAAAAACAACAAATCATAGAACTCCCACTAGTTCATCGATTCCAAATATCGTCCAACTAGCAACGTTTCATGACTTTCCGGTTTTTCAATTAGAACGGTTACGTGTGTAGTCAGTTACACTTTTCTAATGTTCTAGAAAAAACAACAAATCATAAAGCTCCCACTAGTTCATCGATTCCAAATATCGTCCAACTAGTAACACTTCATGATTTTCCGATTTTTCAATTAGAAAATTACTCGTGTACACACTCAAAATTCACTAGAAGAATTTCAAAGTCGAAATCACCTTTGATCAAACTAAGTTTGTCTTCCGTTTGACACGAATGACACTTTAGTGACATACCTATATGTCACTTTGGTTTTTAAAAGGCTTAAGAGAAAATATCTCTTTCGAAAATTAATTGCATTATCGATTAACTAGTTCAACGTCCTAGTTACTTTCCACTTTTAACGAAGTCAATACTAGTCAATTATAAATTTTTAAGCAATTTAGTAAGGGATAATCTTTGTAAATAAAATGACATAAATTAATTCAAGTTTAACACTACTATATTATTTTATTTTAGGAATTGTAAACTAAAAAATAAGTCTAATCTACCATTCCAAGGTTTTAACCTCGCATCTCGAGTGCCGCCGTAGGGTAGGTCAAAGAGATGACAGTTAAATCGAGACAATCTCATCAATGAATAACTTGTGAGAATCGAACATCCCACGAGAATCGAACATCCTTTTATTCATTGACTACCTTCCTTTTAGCCTAGATATTACCAAAAATATCCTTTATGAGTGTGACCTACTATATCGGATCTCTTTAGGTACGCCCGAGTGTGCCGTCATAGGATAGGTCGGTGACCCGACGAGTACCAGAAATCCTATCCTTTTGGAGACCAAGCCATGAATGTTGATAGGGGTGAACACCATCCGTGGGGGACGAAATCAAAGCGCGCGGCGTCACTCTTCTCTCACTTACTTGTATCATAGTAGAGGCCGTGGGGTTGGTTGTCGCCTCCCCCGCTCCCACTCAATAATTTGGAAGTGGTGGTGGGTTAACTAACCACGTCTTTTGATGTTATCATAGAAGCTCATCAAATCAAGGATTCGAATGGTGTCGGTAACGTAGGGCAAGCCTACCCGTCCTATTCGTTGGAACATATGTGAATGATCGGACGAAATCGGGTCAAGACGGACCTCATTGAGATAAGAAGGAATCACCCCTCCGCTCTCGGTGTAGCTTAGTCTTGCCGGACCCCGTGCATACATCACACTAGGAGGTTAAGTCGGTCGAGCCTAGCTCGATTGACCACCCAACCTATAAGCGAACCGTTTTTATCCAAGATTTATTGTTCTTTTACCATCATTCAATCTAAGTAGACACTACGAATTGAAAGCGTGACCTCGTTTGGGCTTTAAGGCGGTTCACCGAGAACACACACGAAAAGGCTTAACGATTTCATAACCCGTCCTCGGATCTTTAATTAGTTACTAAATTAATTAATTACCACGTATTAATTAAATTTCAACTAATTACACGAGTTTGTATACATGCCTATTTTAATTACCAAAATTAAAATTCTACATGTATGCAAGGAGTGGATTTATGATATGATGCATGTCATGGCAATTCCGATTTTATATCTATTTTATGATCAAACACATAAAAAATAAATTACGGAAAATTTAAACACCGAGATGGATCGTTGGTACCCATCTCCCACTTGCACGAAAGCATGTGATTAATTGTTTTAGAGCACACCCTATTATTTAAAATACAACAAACTACATCTCCCACTTGCTCTAAAGCAATGGAGACTCATCCCGTATTCTAGTACCCATTAAGCATATCATAACCATTTGATTCCAAAGTACACTCCGAGTATGCCGTCGTAGGATAGGTCGGTGACTCGGGAGTACCTACATCTAAATGTCATGGGTCTTAATGATTATTCAGGTTGTCGGCTCGAGGCGATCCGTAGAATCGAAACGTAACCGGTCCATCAAATCATGTAGTGCGAGTAAACACTTTGAGAGCCGAGATCGACTTAACGATCATCCTCAATCGACTTAAAGTCAAAATCGATTGTATCACATATCCAAGTTCACACATGAATATGTCCGCATATTATTCATCGTTCTCTTCAAGATACTAAAGGACATACTAAACTTGCTTTGTTAACACTTGAATCTAAGATTCGATCAAAGTTGACGTTCAATAACTGACCATCTCTTACTAGAAAGAGAATCTATCCCATTTCTCTTGATCCGAAGATTTAGAGAGTCATTCACGAGGCATAGGGTAGAACTTCCTCGTTGAATGTTGCATACACGGATGCATCATCTTAACCAATAAGATGGATGGGAAACCAATGACTAATTCTAATGAATTCGACCGAGTCAAACTCTTAAGAATGTTGTCCAAATCTACATTGCAGAGAATTGTGGTATTGTCGGATTGTGACTTGGATAACACACCCATGTTGGTTCCAATTGGTGCAAGTGTTATCCTTCACAAACACTAATATATGTATACATTCACTCATTGTACTAAAATTGATATCCGATCTACAAAAGACTTATCAATATTCGGTCAAATCCACATATTGTAGAAATATATGACTTCCAATGACCGAGAGGTTTGCTTTTATCCACAAAGGACATAAGCCTTGTGGTCATCACATCATGAGTTCATATGGCAATACCCTTTTGTTTTGAATGAATCAGGACTCCGTTTGTTTGGCAAGAAAAGTCTCGGGAATCACCCCTATTTTACGCTTTTGAGCGAAATCATGCAATACCGAACTCATTCTACTCTTTTCCGTGTAGATCAATTACTCCCAGCTGGCCTGAGACACTCGGTTGGTTCTACAAGAGTATGAACGACTCACGGAGTACCAAACTCCATTCACGGGGTTATGGCTTGTAAACCAACCTCTATTATCGAGAATCTATCTGCTTGCTCACAAAAGAGCCATAGGTCATCGATCGATCCTCGGACTACAAAGTGCGAGAAACCGTAACGGGTAATGGATAAACCATACTCCCACTACATTTTGGGTGGATCGAAATTACGATCTAGTTTAGTAGTATTTAGTGTTATCACCAACAACCGATGTTGGATGTGGTCGATTTTAATCGGTTAGTAACTACCTTGAGTAAGCGTGCTTCAAGGTTCAAGGTTTTTTCGAACATGGATTCTATCGAAAGGATGCAACGATATAACTGTCACTTCACGATTTCAAGAATCCTATATCTAACCTTTATACTCAATAGGTTAAAAGATATATCACGAATGGTCATTGACGAGCGTATGCATGAAATTCCTAGTCTTACCTTCAAGCACCGTGTGCTAAATGCTTATATTTATGGAAGTGGGGTGAACCGAATCCACACCTTATCCGTAAATTCCAAAGCATATTCTATGTAGACTTCTCGGTCTTACATTTCAATGTAAACCGTTATTTCGCTTCCAATATCTTTATTGAGTTAAGCAGTGTATTGTAGCACATCTAAAAAACTATATAAGGCAATTTAACGGTTTCTCACTTAGTGAAAACATTTCACTATGAGGCGGCCGAGCATCGATCCCTAGGACTATGTGATGGCCCATTTACAGTATTAAATACTCTACATCTTTGTTGAAAGCAGAGAAACCTCAAAATATTTTGGATAAACTTACCGGAGTGTTTGAATAGTTATCGGACAAGAAGTCACTACTCGGAAGCTCCTACTAGCTCGTATCTTTCATTGGACCCGAAGGTCGTCATGAACAAGCTATGTTACTTCTTTATAACCATTATTCTTTCCCGATTGAAAGGAAACTTAGTCATTGAACCTTTGAGACAATACAACGGTGGGAGAGAAAGGAATCACCCCAGAGCCGGTCTTCAGGTCTTGTCTTTTAGGGACTATGCACTAACTATGGAATATGAAGAAGCGTTTATCTAAATATAGAAACCAATTGCTTTTAATAGTTCTTGAGATGTGTTTTATATACATATTTCAGCAATTGTAAGTGGTTTTGACTTTATCAAACAAAAGTCGAGTCTTGGATTCGTACTTACAAATGGTATATTCACTTTCTATCGACAAACAAATTATCGAATAGAAGGTAAATCCATTCGTTCAACGAATCTTAAACCGAAAATAAATTTCCCGTGATATTCAAGGATTGAATCGAGATTCATTTCCTTATATCACTCCCACTTTTCTAGCTAAAATTAGCGCCCGTTGTTTACTCCTTTAATCGTTAAATGCACCGCTATCTTGTTCTTCCAAAGAACTTAGCTCGAGAAAATCGCCAAGGATTCATAGGTTGGTGATCCAAAATCTTTATCCTTATCCTATGATTTTCGATTTAATTAATTTTAGTTCGACCTTATAAGTTTACTTAGTTTAGATGACTAACACTTTTAGACATATTCTCCCATTCTTGACTTTCCGTGAATGGAAAGCAGATCTTGAACGGTTCGTTTGAGTAGACACTACTCTTGAACCGTGGGATGTCTATTTCGAGTGTTACTCGTCGGGACTTCTTGGATTTTCTAATATACGAGAAAAAAAAACAAATCATAACATTAAAGCTCCTACTAGTTTTATCGGTTCCAAATACCGTCTAACGAGCAATGCTTTATTTTTATGATTTTCCGATTTTCGATTAGAAAATCTTTCGTATATTGTTCCAATGTTTCGAGGAAAAACAACAAATCATAGAACTCCACTAGTTCATCGATTCCAAATATCGTCTAACTAGCAACATTTCATGACTTTCCTGTTTTCAATTAGAAGCGATTACGTGTGTAGTCGATTACACTTTTCTATTGTTCTAGAAAAACAACAAATCATAAAGCTCCACTAGTTCATCGATTCCAAATATCGTCCAACTAGTAACACTTCATGATTTTCCGATTTTTCAATTAGAAAATTTCTTGTGTAATTACTACACACTCAAAATTCACTAGAATAATTTCAAAGTCGAAATCACCTTTGATCAAACTAAGTTTGTCTTCCGTTTGACATGAATGACACTAGTGACATACCTATATGTCACTCTGATTTTTAAAAGGCTTAAGAGAAAATATCTCTTCCGAAAATTAATTGCATTATCGATTAACTAGTTCAACGTCCTAGTTACTTTCCACTTTTTAACGAAGTCAATACTAGTCAATTATAAATTTTAAGCAATTTAGTAAGGGATATAATCTTTGTAAATAAAATGACATATATTAATTAAAGTTTAACACTACTATATTTTATTTTAGGAATTGTAAACTAAAATTAAGTCTACTCTACCATTCAAGGTTTTAACCTCGCATCTCGATGCCGCCCTATGGTAGGTCAAAGAGATGACAGTTAAATCGAGACAATCTCATCAATGAATAACTTGTGAGAATCAACATCCCACGAGAATCGAACATCCCTTTATTCATTGATTACCTTCCTTTTTAGCCTAGATATTATCAAGAATACCCGTGATGAGTGTGACCTACTATATCGGACCTCTTAGAGTGCGCCCGAGTGTGCCGTCTTAGGATAGGTCGGTGACCCGGCGAGTACCCGAGAAATCCTATCCTTTCGGAGACCAAGCCATGAATGTTGATAGGGGTGAACACCATCCTTAGGGGACGAAATCAAAGCGCCTCGGCGTCACCCCTCTCTCACTTACTTGTATCTATAGTAGAGGCCGTGGGGTTGTGTCGCCTCCCGCTCCCACTCAATATTTTGGAAGTGGTGGTGGGTTAACTAACCACGTCTTTTGATGTTAACATAAAAGCACATCAAATCAAGGATTCGAATGGTGTCGTGGCGTAGGCAAGCCTACCCGTCCTATTCGTTGGAACATATGTGATGATCCGGACGAAATCGGGTCAAGATGACCTCTATTGAGATAAGAAGGAATCACCCCTCCGTTCTCCGGTGTAGCTTAGTCTTGCGGACCCCGTGCATACATCACACTAGTAGGGTTAAGTCGGTCGAGCGAAGCTCGATTGACCACCCAACCTATAAGCGAACCGTTTTTATCCAAGATTTATTGTTCTTTTACCATCATTCAATCTCGTAGACACTATGAATCGAAAGCGTGATCTCGTTTGGGCTTTAAGGCGGTTCACGAGAACACACACCCGAAAAGCTTAACGATTTCATAACCCGTCCTCGGATATTTAATTAGTTACTAAATTAATTAATTACCACTTATTAATTAAATTTCAACTAATTACACGAGTTTGTATACATGCCTATTTTAATTACCAAAATTAAAATTCTACATGTATGCAAGGAGTGGATTTATGATATGATGCATGTCATGGCAATTCCGATTTTATATCTATTTTATGATCAAACACATAAAAAATAAATTGCGGAAAATTTAAACACCGAGATGGATCGTTGGTACCCCCCCAAACAAATTAGGATAAAACATATTATTATCTAATATTCCATGATTTATCATTTAACAAATAAAAGAAAAATCACACATTAAATAATTATCTAAGAAAACTAATTTCTTAATAATTAAATAATATAAAACAAATTGCATGCGCACCTTTCTTTAAAATTAAGGTCACGCACCTTTTCAATATATTTGACCAAAAATTAGGTCAACACACCAAATCGGTAAGAGTCGTAAAAATGTCTTTTAGTGTATTTAATTATTTAGCCCAACTAATTTAATAGTCCACTAAAAAATTAATTCACATATCGTTTTAATAAAGTCAACAAGAACTAAATTAATATTATTAGGATTCGACGTCCGAGAATAGCTATCTCTTATATTAGGAGGCACGTCGGGGAGACCATGGACTAATAATCGTGACTCCGATAAATCAAATAAATAATTATCTTACGAGCAGAATAATTATATTCGATAAATCAATCACGAGAATATGCCACCATAATCCCGTGATTGCACTCCTCTCGATTATAAGATTATATTTATCTCCTCACGAGAATAATAATAGCGTCCATTGATATAATCATTACATATGGATTAATCCTCCATGATATTCATTCTAAATCGGAAATTTCCGTTAACCCTTTTTAGAACCTCTTATCATATTTACCATTAACCCCTAGTGATCAATTGGTGCACATATGGCGACTAGTAGTTAATTAGTCAAATGTGAACTCCGGGATCGATCATTTTCTTAGGGCTAACAAATAAAGGAAGCTGTCTATCTACTTCCATAAATGGAAGGAATGGATTCGTATCTGTGATAACACATACTACACTCACTCAATCGATACAATGCCAAGATGGGGTAATTCGGACCACGAGACTCGGTGTAATCCTTAACCGTCAAGTCAAACCTCATGCGATTCAAGCGGTTATTGTAATCACCTCGAGGATTAAGATATATCCATAAATATGATCATCCATTGATTCGATAAGACTTCTCGATTACGGAATTATATCGTGAACTCTAATCAAATCGGTCGATACTATATGATATATCTATCATATATAAATGCCCCATTAGGTTCTCTTAACCGAAAGTCGGATAAGACAATCACACTATTGTGTTGCAGGCGCATTAATAGCACGTTAAAGGAGAGACCCGATACTCTCGATTAACTTCACTCTGGGCTAATTGTATTTTAAGTACATCTTCACTAACTCAATCCTCCGTGTATATACCATACTGCTGAGTTAAGTGATTACATAAACGATATACTTAGGGTTTTACGTAGTGTAAATACTATTGTCACATCGGTGAATATGAGAATAATAATTATGAATAATAACATCATTTCATTTATTAAATAAAACAATTACAAAATTGTCTTTGGGCATTACACTAACAATCTCCCACTTGCGAAAGCATGTGATTAATTGTTTTAGAGCACACCCTATTATTTAAAACTACGACCAAACTACATCTCCCACTTGCTCTAAAGCAATGGATACTCATCCCGTATTTTAGTACCCACAAAACTTATCATAACCATTTGATTCCAAAGTACACTCCGAGTATGCCGTCGTAGGATGGGTCGGTGACTCGGGGAGCACTATATCTGAATGTCATGGGTCTTAATGATCGGTCGGGTTGTCGGCTCGAGGCGATCCGTAGAATCGAAGCGTCGCCGGTCCATCTAATCATGTGGTACTTTCCCAATATGCTCTTGAACTCAAGTGATTTGGAAATCATATAAGCTACCCTTCATCGTTTGCACAATGATGTGGTATCGGCTTTCCAAATCTAGAATCACTCCCAGGATATGAAAAGGAAATCCTTAAGCTATATCGCCTCTGCAGCTACTACAAAAGCCGCTAATCACCCAACTAGTTAAAGTCGAGTTGGCGTTCTTTGGATTCTTCCAGGCAATAGCTTCAACACAAGAGTAAACACGAGACCGAGATCGACTTAACGATCATCCTTAATCGACACAAAGTCAGAACGATTGTATTCTCACATATCCAAGTTCACAATTGAATATGCCCGCATATTATTCTCGTTCTCTCAAGATACTAAAGGACATGCTAAACTTGCTTTGTTAAGCGCCGAATGTAGATTCGATCAAAATTGACGTTCAACAACCTGACCATCTCTTGTCACAAAGAGAATCCATCCCATTTCTCTTTATCCGAAGATTTAGAGAGTCATTCGAGGCATAAGGTAGAACTTCCTCGTTGAATGTTGCATACCACGGATGCATCATCTTAACCAATAAGATGGATGGGAAACGATGGTGATTCTAATGAATTCGACCGAGTCAAACTACGTAGAATGTTGTCCAAATCTACTATTACGAGAGAATTGTGGCATTGTCGGTCGACTTGAGATAACACACCCGTGTTGATTCCAAGTAGTGCGGTGTTATCCTTCACAAACACTAATATATATGTATATATTCACTCTCTTGTACTAAAAAATTGATATCGGACTTCAAAAGACTTATCAATATTACGGTCAAATCCATATATTATAGAAATATATGACTTCCAATGACCAAGAGGTTTGCTTTTATCCACAAAGGACATAAGCCTTGGCGAGTCATCTGTCATAAGTTCATAAGGCAATACCATACATTCGAATGAATCGATTCCGTTTGTTTGGCAAGAAAATCTCGGGAAATCACCCTTATTTTACGCTTTTGAGCGAAATCATGCAATACTAAGTGGTAAGAGAGTCCAGCGTCGATTAACTCTCTACTTCTTAGGAATTACCCCTAGACCACTCAAGCTTTGCTCACGAAAGATAAACTTTCGTATTCATTCTACTCTCTTCCATGTAGATCCAATTACTCCCACTTTGGGCTGAGGCGCTCGGTGGTTCTACAAGAGTATGAAAGCGAAGGCTGGAGTACTAAACTCCATTCACGAGGGTTATGGCTATTAAACCAACCTCTATTATCGAGAATCTATCTTTGCTCACAAAGAGCCATAGGTCATCAATCGATCCTCGGACTACAAAGTCATGAGAAGCGTAATGGGTAATGGATAAACCATACTCCCGATACTTCTTTGGATGGATCGAAATTATGATCTAGTTTAGTAGTATTTAGTGTTATCACCAACAACCGATGTTGGATGTGGTGCGATTTTAATCGGTTAGTAACTACCTTGAGTAAAGCGTACTTCAAGGTTCAGGTTTTTCTTGTTCATGGATTCTATCGAGAAAGGATGCAACAGTATAACTTGTCCTTCCCGATGTCAAGAATCGATAACAAACCTTTTTCTCAATGCTACAAGATATATAACGATTGGTCATGACCCGAACATGTACGCGAAATTCCCAGTCAAACCATCAAGCATCATGTGCTAAATGCTTATATTGGCGGAATTTGGGTGAACCGAATCCACTCATTATCCGTTAATTCCAAAGCACATTCTAGGTAGACTTCTCGGTTCTACACTTCAATGTAAACCGTTATTTCACTTTCAATATCTTTATTGAGTTGAAGCGGTGTATTGTGGCACATCTACAACTATGTAAAGGCAATTCGAGTGGTTTCTTCCTTAGTGAAAGCATTTCACTAAGAAGCGAACCGAGCATCAGTCCACAGGACTATGTGATGGCCCATTTACAGTATAGAATACTCCATCTCCGACAAAATCAGAGACACCTTTGAATATTTTGGATAAACTTACCGGAGTGTTTGAGTAGTTGTCGGACTAGAAGTCACTTTACTCATAAGCCCCTACTAGCTTGTATCTTTCATCAAACCCGAAGGTCGTCATGAACAAGCTATGTTACTTCTTTATAACCATTATCCTTTCCGATTGAAAGGAAAATTAGTCATTGAACCTTTAAGACAATCTAACAGGCGGGAGAAAGGAATCACCTGAACCAGTCTTGAGGTCTTGTCTTTTAGGGACTATGCACTAAGCGTGGAATATGAAGAAGTGTTTATCTAAATATAGAAACCAATTGCTTTTAATAGTTCTTAAGATGTGTTTTATATACTTATTTGTGATTGTAAGTGGTTTTGACTTTATCAAACAAAAGTCGAGTCTTGGATTCGTACTTACAAATGGTATATTCACTTCTATCGACAAACAAATTATCGAATAGAAGGTAAATCCATTCGTTCAACGAATCTTAAACCGAAAATAAATTTTCCGCGATATCCGAGATTCATTTCCTCATATCACTCCCACTATTTATAGCTAAAATTACTGCCCGTTGTCTAGTCTATTAATCGTTAATGCATAACTATCTTGTTCTTCCAAAGAACATAGTCTACGAGAAAATCACCAAGGATTCATAGGTTGGTGATCCGAAATCACTATCCTTATCCTATGGTTTTCAGTTTATTAATTTTCGGTTTAGCCTTAAAATCAACTCGATTTTAGATGACTAACACTCTTAGACATACTCTCCCATTCTTGACTTTCCGTAAATGGAAGCAGATTTTGAACTAGCGATTCGTGTGAGTAGACACTACTCTTGAACCATGGGATGTCTATTTGAGTGTTACTTGTCCGGACTTGTCGGATTTTCTAATATACTAGAAAAACAACAAATCATAACATTAAAGCTCCCACTAGTTTATCGGTTCCAAATACCGTCTAACCGGCAATGCTTCATTTTATGATTTTCCAAATTTTCAATTTGAAAATCTCGTGTAAACACTTACACGATTCTAATGTTTCGAGAAAAATACAAATCATAAAACTCCCACTAGTTCATCGATTCCAAATATCGTCTAACTAGCAGCGATTCATGATTTTCCGATTTTCAATTAGAACGATTCGTGTGTAATCCTTTACACTGCTTGAAAATTCACTAGAAGAATTTCAAAGTCGAAATCACCTTTGATCAAACTAAGTTTGTCTTCCGTTTGACACGAATGACACTAGTGACATGCACATATGTCACTCTGGTTTTAAAAGGCTTAGAGAAAATATGTCTTTTGAAAAATAATTTGCATTATCGATTAACTAGTTCAACGTCCTAGTTACTTTCCACTTTTAACGAAGTCAATACTAGTCAATTATAAATTTTAAGCAATTTAGTAAGGGATATAATCTTTGTAAATGAAATGACATATATTAATTCAAGTTTAACACTACTATATTTATTTTAGGAATTGTAAACTAAAATTAAGTCTACTCTACCATTCGAGGTTTTAACCTCGCATCTCGGTGCCGCCGTAGGGTAGGTCAAAGAGATGACGGTTAAAGCGAGACAATCTCATCAATGAATAACTTGTGAGAATCGAACATCCCACGAGAATCGAACATCCCTTTATTCATTGACTACCTTCCTTTTAGCCTAGGTATTATCAAGCATACCCCTTGATGAGTGTGACCTACTATATCGGATCTCTTAGAGTGCGCCCGAGTGTGCCGTCGTAGGATAGGTCGGTGACCCGGCGAGTACCCAAAAATCCTATCCTTTCGGAGACCAAGCCATGAATGTTGATGGGGTGAACACCATCCGTAGGGGGCGAAATCAAAGCGCCCGTGGCGTCACCTTCTCTCACTTACTTGTATCTAAAGTAGAGGCCGTGGGGTTGGTTGTCGCCTCCCCGCTCCCACTCAATAATTTGGAAGTGGTGGTGGGTTAACTAACCACGTCTTTTGATGTTAACATAAAAGCACATCAAATCAAGGATTCGAATGGTGTCGGTAGCGTAGGCAAGCCTACCCGTCCTATTCGTTGGAATATATGTGACGATCGGACGAAGTCGGGTCAAGAGAGCCCTATTGAGATTAGAAGGAATCACCCCTCCGCTCTCGGTTTGGCTTAGTCTTGCGGACCCCGTGCATACATCACACTAGGAGGGTTAAGTCGTTTGGCGAAGCTCGATTGACCACCCAACCTATAGGCGAACCGTTTTTATCAAGATTTCTTGTTCTTTTACCATCATTCAATCTAAGTAGACACTACGAATTGAAAGCGTGATCTCGTTTGGGCTTTAAGGCGGTTCACCGAGAACACACACGAAGGCTTAACGATTTCATAACCCGTCCTCGGATCTTTAATTAGTTACTAAATTAAATTAATTACCACATATTAATAAAATTTCAACTAATTACACGAGTTTGTATACATGCCTATTTTAATTACCAAAATTAAAATGCTACATGTATGCATGGAGTGGATTTATGATATGATGCATGTCATGGCAATTCCGATTTTATATCTATTTTATGATCAAACACATAAAAAATAAATGCGGAAAATTTAAACACCGAGATGGATCGTTGGTACCCCCGTATCTAATCTATTAGAAAATAAAAAACAACCAAAACCCTAACTAGGGTTTACTACTTTCTAACTAAATCTGCAGCTGTTCGAACTCTTCGACGATCGGCATACCAAACGAACTCGGATCGGGACGAAACTTTCCAGATCATATCTTCACTCCTTGAACTTCAATATGGACTGCTGAATCTGACTTTGACTGCACTGCATCAAGGACTTCCTGAGGCAGATCGGGAATCGAGATGAATCCCGATCGACCTGAAATTTTTATGGTACATCCAAAACTCCAAGTTGATCAATCTGAACGGTCGGATTTTAGTTTCAATGGTCGAAACTCTCCCAGAAAATCGAGGAAGTCACAGGTTGTGTTTCTGTGAATCCTGCGTTTTTCTGTTACAGCAGCCTCTTCGCAGCATCAAACGGATATTGAAACGGACTCTGATCGACGCCAAAATTTGTGGAGTTGATCATCATCTTCTAATCTTGATTATGACCGGAGGGATCTTCGTTTCAACGGTTCGATCAACGGGAAAAGAAAACATACTAAACAGCTACTAACTAGATCTGATTTACTGGAAATTAAACTTGCAATAAAGATAAATTACATAATTTCCTATACTCATATGAACGAATTTTCATCGTTCATATGAGTGTACAATAGATCTAACGGGTAAACAATGCCAACCCCAATCCATCTCTTCAACTACAACAATCGCAACAACATAAAAAAAATATGTAAACATGCATCGGCCAAAATTTAAAATAAAAGCTACATGTTTTCCACTCCTAGATCTAATATTTTATACGAATAAATATAGATCCCCTTGGCGACTGATATACACAGATGCATCATCTTAAGACCTGTTCGGTCATAGAACTCAACAACCATCAAGCAACAAGCAATCCTTGGTGGACCATTCATCGAGACACGAGGATATTGCACCGGAGACACAGGGCTCAAAGGTGGTCTTCAGGCGATGACCTTTGATGATTGGTAGGACAATATAACGCCAAAGCAAGTAATTATTTCGATCTAGCTTGACAGTACAAGTTTGAGACAAGTTACCGGAGAAAGGCTGTCCGATCAGAGGTGATTGTGGAGATGGACTCATTGATCTTAGAGGTAATGAGAGACACAGTTTGTGGGTGAAACGGGCATAAGAAGGTTCTGGGCGTCCAAAACTCATCGTTGGAGCTGGCGGAAAGGTGGTCGAATGGAGCTCATAATCGGAATGCCGGTGACAACACCATCGAAAAGCGACGAGCACATTAGTTATGGAAGTGGGAGTGGCCATGGAAGTTTCTGGATGAGATGCATGTTGAGTGGTGAAGATTCCTGTGCTCTGTGTTCCAGTAGAAGAAGAAGAGATAGAGCTCCCAGTGGCCTGAACTCCGGAGGTGGCCATGGATGCCGACCCGCTCTCTGATACCAACAAAGAGAAGGAAATATTCTTTTGATAGATTTCTTATCATAATGGTCTGTTACAGCAGTGGTGTATTTGTACCCATAGGTATCCAAAACAGAATAAAGCGTGGTAGGCTAGTACAATGCCACGTGTCTCTATTATCAATAGACAAAACAACATAAAACAATATAATTATGTCTATTTCTTAACACTCTGCGTGTGTGCATCTTTGGCTTAGTTGTGAAAGGTCGCCAATTTGTATAATTCAATAGCGTCATCATTTGAATTTGGTTCTAAACCGAAGATAAATCTTGCATGGTTGATCTCTTTGCTCGTGCAGGAAGAGTGTACGAAGCATGGGACTTCGTCGAGAAGATGTCCCAAAAACCAGATGAGGTTTCATTAGGAGCATTACTTTCCGCGTGCCATAAACTTTAAAACACTGATGTTGGTGACCGTGTAATACGGCTTCTTTTGGAAATGGAATCGCGAACAATCGCGAGGAATCTACAGAGTGCTAGACATTTTATATTCTGAAATGATGATGGAAAGACATACGAAAAACAATCCATTTTGTGGTTTTACATGACAATGAGTGCGGGCGGTGTGCATGTGTCTATATTAGGGGTGTAAACGATCCGAGCGGCTCACGAGCAGCTCGGCCTTCAACTCGTTAAATCCTCGCTCGGATATGGTTTTAATCGAACTCGAGCCGAACTCGAGTAGCTCATCATAATTAACGAGCGAACTTGAGCAATTTAATGTTTGACTTGACATGCTTTACGAGCTTTATCGAGCATTTTAATATTATTTTAAAATATATTATATTTCTTATTATTATGCTCCTGGACTTACATGTGCATATTTTAGCATCTTTACCATTTTTCGAGTTTTCGGTGAGCTCGAGTTTGAAAGGGCTCAATTTTTGTTCAAGCATAATCGAGGCGAACTCGAGCATTAGTAATATGTTATCGAACCAATCTCGAGCAATTTTATCATGCTCGAGCGATCTCGAGCCGAGTTCAAGAATTAGTATTTTAAAGGGTTGCTCGACTCGATAAGTAAAAGCTTGACTTGGATCGGATCGTTTACACCCTTAAACATACCTCCTCCCATGCCAATGAGGCAATGGCCCGGTAGTCATTGTTGAGGCCTCATGTTTTGTGTTTGAGCCTCAATGGTGGCAAAAAGTGTGTATGTGTTGTATAACTATGCTACCGTTTCCGTAAAAAGAGGAAATGACAATAATAATAATAATGCTCCTTCTGTTACTTGTTTTATAATCACAATGACAAATGTTAGTCTCATAGGACCATATATCATGCTATATTGTAAATGAAGGGGTTTTTTCACTGTCAAGGTGAAAAAACTAGATGAAAGTGAAGTAAAAAAGCAGAGTGGAAATATGTCAGCTATACAATTTACTGTCAATTTCACAATGTCCGGTGTAGGAAACATCATTTTGAGCGGTAAACGATCGTTTATTGTCCAAAATGACTTATTTAACAATGAACGTATGCAATTTATGGATAAATGCGTGATAGATGCAAGAGGATGTGCATGGACTCAGCTCAACTACTCAATTTGGCTGCCTTGAGATATCAACTGACTTACTCAGCTCTGCTGGCTGCAGAGCTCACCTCGGCTGACTTAAATTCAACCTATTATATAATGTGGTAACTTTCATTCTATTATAACTGGATGTCACTGTCGCATGTAACCGTGGTAGTGAAGTATACCCTCTAAATACTACATGATCAACACAATGTAACTTGTTCATTATTCTTTTCATCAATAAGAATTCCACATTTTTTTCCCGTCCTTTCAATTTTGTCAATTTCAACATAAGTTGTTCGAGTTCGGTTCGATAACATAAACAAACAAACATAAACGAGGTTTAACGAGCCGAGCTCGAACATATTCGTGAACAGTTTGGCTCGATTAACAACACTAGCTGAGACAGTAGGCTGGGCTGCCGCTGGGTCGGCAGCCTGTTGGCCCAATCTTGAAATATTTTGTTCTGGACCGCATTATCCACTGAGCCTTCAACTTTAAATTCTTGGTTCAAATTCTTTTTGATTAAATCCAACTCTCGAACCTTAACTCAGTTCGTTCTTCTACCATGTCGCTCGTTTTCTCGATCCGAAAACGTCGTCCAATACTCCGCATACCTAAACCTGTCAAAGACAAGAACATACCCGCTTTCTAGACGATATAGGAAAAAAAACACAATATAGAATTCACGAGCTACTAAATATTAAAATAACTCATTTTGCTCGCAAAGTCTATCGTAATTATACAAATATGCCCAAAATATGGGGTAAAATAATAGTAAAAATATCATAAGGTTGACTTGCATGAAATATACACAAAGATACTTTGTGATTGTTATAATATCCCAACAATGATAAGTTTACGCAAAATGAATATATAATACCATTTACATAAAATACAATCGATTGAATCGTTCTAATTTTTTTTCACAAATAAAAATTATGTGGGACTATAATATTTTAAATAGACATTCGGTGCAAAACTATCATCGTTTTAAGTATATATTAATCATTATGAACATTAAGGTAGGAGTTAAATAAAGTGGGAGTAGGAATAAACGACAAAAACTGACGAAAAATAAGGATCGATACAATGGAAAAAGAAATTGAGTGATAAGAAAAAATCATTTATTCCACTGCGAAAATGCCCATGTTAAGTAGATTTGAGAACACCAAATTCACTATTTGCTACCAAAATACACAGTTTGCTATAGTGAAATAGACCAAAATTCATTTTTCCACTATTGCGTTACAACAAACCTTGCACCAGGATCACACCTCGCAAAATTCACTTTTTTTTGCTGTGTTTATGAAAATTTCTCTAAAATGACATCAGGAAAATATCAAATATGATATCAAAATAAAGATGACAAAAAAGGAAAAGACGAAAAAATTGGGATTTTTTAAAGCTTATATCAAAAGGTTTATTCATTTTGTAGTTGAGAAGGAGAGAGAATGTATAAATTATTGGAAAATAGAAGTTTTTAATTTTAAAAAGAAATAAACAAAAATAATAAATCAATAAATTCATTGTTAATAGTTAAATATAAAAGAGATTGCATTGATTAATAATAATAACAAATAGAAATACAATATTTATAGACAAATTGATGATAGAGATATATTCAAATAGAAATATATATAAACCAAATAATATATCCTAACAACTTTATCATAATTCAAATTCAAACAATATTATCTAAACAATTTATTGATTCAATCTTGTTATTATCTAACACGCCCATAATCAATGATAATTCAATGAACAAGGAGATTAAATCATAATGAAATAATCTTGCTTCCTACACATGGTGCCTGAATCAACCTTCTCCATATCAATAGGCAACAACTGATTCACATCAACCTGCTATTGTTTGAATCTGTAATGGGAGGACTCATTTTTTTAAAGAGTCATAGAAGAAGTGATAGAGAGTAAGAAATATTTGGAGAAAATATCATCCTTGAGAAGATTTGATACCTTAAAAAAATAGAAGAATTTATATATAGGTGAATAAAAAAAGCTTTTTGATGTGTGGTCACCTTGTGATCAACACATTGTTGAGACAAAACTTAATAAAATTTGGAATGGAGGGTTTTACCCTAATTAAGAAAATTTGGAATGTAGGATTGTACGAACCCTTAATAAAATTTAGAATGTAGGGTTGTAAAAAGTAAAAACCCTGATAAACAAAAGAGAATGGCATGTTTAAGCTCCCCATAAGAAGAAAGGGAAGAGCAGAGGTAGCAAAAAGAGAAACAAAGAAATTTGGATTGGAAACCTGAGTTTTCTTAGGTTGCACTTTACCATTGAATTGAAAATAAATCGTCATCGAAGCGTTTATGGGGTTTGAAAGATGATAATGTAATGAGAGAAATTTATTTCGATGGCTAAAAAATCAACAAGGAAGAAAAAACATGATGACGGAAAAAAATCAAAGGACAAAAAACATGAAGTCAGGTGAGGGGGTGAGGGTTCGTGTAGATTACGGAACGAACACCCACCCAAACGAATTTCTTTGCGATTGGCAGGAATCTGAAAGACATTAGTCGAAAAACTTCCGACACCAGAAAAGAGATTATATGAATATGATTACAATAATCATAGACTAATTGATAAAAGAGATCTATTCAAATAGAAATATACTTAAACCAAATAATATATCCTAACAACTCTACCATAATTCAAATTCAAACAATACTATTATCTAAACAATTTATTGATTAAATCTTATCATTATCTCTACCACGCCCCCGCAATCCCCTGGTAATGCAATGAACATGAAAATTGACTCGAGAAGAACTAATCTTGCATCCTGCACATGGTGCCTGCAACAACCTTCTCAATATCGATCGGCAACAATTGCTTTACATCAATCTGCTATTGTTTGAATCTGTAATGGAGGACTCAATTTTGTTAAACAGACATAGAAGAAGTGATATGTGGTGGATTTTGTAAATGAAACAAAAAGACAAGAAATAAAAATCCGGTTGGTCGCTCCAAGTGCAAAGCTTGTAGTTAAGCGGTTATTCCGGGTCGATCCCACGAGGAACGTGAGGTTGAATGTGTTTTTAAGTTTAGGCTAAAAGTGTCACAAAACTAACAATTTTAGGTTTATCAAATAATGGGGAGAAAAGCGGGACGAACAAGGATCCATAATTCAAGAACGCTTGATAAAGGCTTACAGTTTCCTATGCATGCAAATCAACTAAAGGCCAAGATTAACCTATACCCAATGCAAATTACTAATTTCTTAGATAATTTGTTTATCAATCTTTTATCAAAGATTGATTCTTCAAGCTACGATAGGCATAAATTCTTTCGAATCTATTATACAGGTTAACAATTTGATAACTTTCGTTTTAGACAAATTGATTAAAGCGATTACTATGCTTGGTGATCTAGAATTCATTCAACTATCATCAAACAAATATCACAGGCTTTATCTATCGATATCAAGCACAAAATAAGCATAATAGAAATCGAACCTTTTGTTGATTGCAAAAGCGAGCAGAAATAAGAAAAACCCAAACACCTCTTGAATTGCTTCACCCGTTCATCCAACCCAAGAGTTTAGCTACTCATAATAATCTTGCCCGAAAAAAAAGGTACATTTGAGTGCATAAAAAACAAAAGCAGAAAGAACAAAGCTGCTGCTTTGTGTTTCAAGATGAATTCGACTCATGAATGTCTCTCTAGGGTTTGGCGCTGCTTTGCTTAAATAGGAAAATAAGTCGGCTAGGTCAAAAACTAGGTCGGTTGCAAGCCGATCGGCCGTGGGCGCCCGTCCATTCTTACGGGCGCTAAATGCAGTGCGCTTTGAACTTCGAGTCGGGCGAGTCTTCTTGAGACGCCCGTCCATCCAGCGTCCACTCTGCGTCCAAACTCCCTGAATAACATATCCTCCTGGGCGCCCGTCCATTTGATCAAACGCCCGTCCATACGGGCCGGGACATGAGCGCTTCGTTAATTTATTTGAGAATGCGATTTTCTCATCTTTATCCACTTTTCTTCAATGTAATTCGACTCTCGTCTCTTTGTGATCATCATTTAAGCATCAACACACGTACACATAGCACATTAAAACATCGCAAAAGCGTAATATCATCCAAATAATCATAAAATCAAGATTAAAACACCAAAATAAACCAATTTTGCGAATAACTCATTAAAAACCTCACTTGCTCAATAAATCCATTTAAGCGCTCATTTTCTATGCAATTTATCCGAGATATGGGAAATTAACATAAAATATATACTTATAAAGCGTATAAAACCACACCTTAACAACTCCCACACTTAGCTTTTGCTCGTCGAGCAAAACAAAACAGAACATACCATCAAGAATCCACGTAACGACACGAGATATAGTCAAAATCATGACAAGCTAGTATTGACAAATCGACCTCACTCGGTGATGTGTGTGTAGAACCTACTAAACTTCCACCGATCCTCTCTCGATATAATACATCAAGCACTATGAGTTATCCGGTCAACTAAGCGAAAAATTCATTCTATCTACTGACACTTTCTAACAAAAACTAATTACCAAGAACATAGTAACTAACTCACAACTAAATTCCTTTTCTTAGTACCAAGAAAATACCTTTCGGTCTCTACTGGTTTAGATCAACTTGACTTAGAATTCCAAAAAAAACGTATATTTTATATTTCTTATCGTCGCGTCTCAAAAGTATAACACACTCCACATTACATTAGGCGGTCACCCGAGATCACTCAATCCCTTCTTGTCCAAGGTAAACCACACTCCCCAATTGGGGCGATATCCAAATGGACTCGAGGTGATAGTTACACACAAAATTCCATAAAGAAATTCTATTCATTTATTATTTATAGATATATATATTTTTCAAACTCTTTGGAAACTCTCGGTCAAATATATTTCTAACACATTCAAGACTCTCAAAGTTCTCAAGAACACTAAAGATCTTGAGATTCTAGCTGTGAGTATAGCACAAGTTCTTAACTTTCATTAATGCTAAATAAGTGTTTATCTGTATCAAGAATTAACTTTCCTTTAACTAACCGGAAACTATTCTATATTTGGCTCTTCATCTAATAGGTTCGTGAAATGAAGTTCAATTGAGTATCGACTTACTAAACCTATTCTCAGAACATGATATGACTACTGATAACAACTAAAGGTGCCAGATTATAAAACTAGCATGCCAGTGAAATGTTACTCAGGACTAAACAAAATTTTTTGAAAAATTAGCTCATTTTAGCATAGAATCATAGCGAATTAAGCAAATGATATAGTACATATCAAAACATCCCCTTACCCCCACACTTAAACCACAACATGTCCTCGGGTTGTGCGAGAATTAAAAGGAAAGGATAAAAGAACTTAGGCGATTGTAAGTCGAATGGGGAAATTGCGGAAGTGTTGCAACTCAAATCGAGTTGCTGGCGAAATCGATGAAGCGTGGACCATGCGGAAAAGCGATATCACGAAACTCACAATTACTATCGCAACTATCACGCACACTTGAAAAACACGACAAGATCTCGGGGAACATAGGGGACATAACATGGCACAATGAAGATAAAGAGAATGATAAAGTGAAATCGAATCAACCAGCGTGAGTCAACAATGACCCTAATTAGACCTAAGCGAAACAAATAAATCAAAGAAAAGAACAAAGCGAAAATAACTAAAACAAATAAGGATATCAGGAGTTTGCCCCTGGTAGTGCTTTTGGTTAATGTCGTTAGCTCGACATTCAATTCGAGTTTAACCGGGTCGGGCCACTTTGGCTTTTGCGGTCATCCTATCAGCGAAATTCTTAACAAAATTATGACTACGAAAGCTTGATTGCAAACTCGGGATCCGACCCACCCATTTTTCCCAGGCTGTTTGATCTTCTTTACATGGTGGGGCTCTTTTCCGTGTTTCATTTTTCTTCAAATCCACTTCCTTCCAATATTGTTCCATGTCGACTTCGGCAAAAACTTCAGCTGGTGATTCAGCGCTATCATCAGAAAATAGGTCTGGGGAGAACTCTTCGCAATCATCGACTCCTGAAGTGATATAACCAAGCAAATCGAGGAATTTAACTATCTCGGGTGATTCGCCGGTTGGCCAATGTAGTGTTTGCATCGTTGACCATTGACCTTGAAAGGTGATCACCAATCCCCTCGGTTCCAAAGCGCCTCTAGGAAAGGCAGACGGGACCTCAAATGGACCGGACCAGCGCGTCCTTAGCTTTCCGGGGAAAGATGCGACTGGAATTGTATAATGATACCGGCTACTTTGCACGAAACTCCCTTTTCTTGATCTTCTTATCATGAAGGAATTTCATCCTTTCCTTGCTTATTCGTGAACTCTCATAAGCTTGGAGCTGAACTCGTCTAATTCATGTATCTGCTTTGGAGCCTACGTTCTCCACAAGCTTGGGAGTCGAAGTTTAGGAACTTAGTTGCCCTGATAAGCTCATGCTCTAATTCCACTTTGGCAAATGACATGGCTTTCCATAAACCATTTGGTATGGTGATGTACCCATAGGATTTTTGTATGCGGTCCTGTAAGCCCACAAGTACATCATCCGACTTGGACTCAATCTTTTCGATGGGAGTTGACCGTTTCTCGAGGATTTTCTTTATACTCACGATTACTACGCTCAACTTGCCCACTGGTCATAGGGTGATATGGTGTGCCACTCTTATGCTTAACACCATACTTAGCTAACAGGCTATCCAGGGGTTTATTAATGAAGTGTGATCCTTCATCGCTGATTAGAGCTCTAGGGCAGCCAAACCTCGTGAAAATGTTCCTCTTCAGAAATTTCATTACCGTTTTATGATCATTCAGTGGAGTTGCGGCGGCTTCTACCCATTTAGATCGTAGTCTACACAGACAGAATGTATGTATTTCCCGCATGAAGATGGAAATGGTCCCATAAAGTCAATGCCCCATATCGTCAAAAACTTCACACTCCAAAATGGGTTTAAGCGGCATATCATACCGCTGGTCAAAGTGCCGGTTCTCGGCACCTATCATAGCCTTTGCGAAAGCTTGATATCTTTAAAGACTACGGGCGATAAAAACCACATTGGAAGATTTTGGCAACGGTTTTCCATGGATTGAAATGGCCACCAGTGGGACCACTATGACATTGCTCAATAATATCCCGTTGCTCGGATTCAGGGACACACCGGCGAAGCAACCCATCCTTGCAGATCTTGAACAGATATGGTTCTTCCCAGACATAGTACTTTTGATCAGAGAAGAACTTCTTCTTCTCCTGGTAAGAGAATTCAGGATTGAGATAGCGAATGAAGGTAATTGACAATCGAAGCATACCAAGGAGGGTCGGGAGTGTGGACATCCATATTCATGCGCGCTCGAAGGGATAATAAAGATCAATGTCACGGGGATCTTCCTCGACTCTGGCAATACTCTCGAAATATGGTCCGCTCACGGTGTTCTCACTACCCGTATATCCTTGATGTGAACATCGAATTCTTGTAGTGTAAGAATCCACCTCAATGATCTCGGTTTAGCATCCTTCTTGTTCATCAAGTAACATAAAAGCCGCATGATCGATCCATCTGATCACCTTGGCACCAAGCAAATAGCTGCGGAACTTATCCATGGAAAACACAACCATTATGATTCCTTTTCCGTAGTGGTATAGTTTGCTTAAATTTGGATTCAAGGTATGACTTGCGTAGGAAATAGGTTGGAATTTACCATTAATCCTTTGCCCCAATCTGACACCAACATCGTAATTGGAGGCATCACACATTAGTTCAAATGGTATGTTCCAATCCGGAGAGATCGAGGATAGGGGTAGAGGTCAAGCATTTGTTTTAGCTCTTTGAAGGCACTTTGTGATCATTATCGAAATTGAAAGTAGCGTCATCTTTGATAAAGTTGATAAAGGTTTAGATATTTTTGAAAAATCTTTTATAAATCTCTATAGAACCCCACATGACCAAGAAAACTTCTTACTTCTTTCGTGTTTCTGGGGTAATTCATCTTTTCAATAGCTTCTATCTTAGCTTTATCAACCTCTATGCCTTTAGCGGAAATCTTGTGACCTAAAACAATCCCTTCGGTCACCATAAGATGGCACTTCTCCCAGTTGAGAATCAAGTTCTTCTCCACACACCTCTGCAGTACTTTGTTTAGATTTTCGAGACAGTCCGTAAACGATGTGCCAAACACCGAGAAGTCGTCCATGAACACCTCCATGCATCTCTCCACAAGTCCATCAAAGATAGCCAACATACATCTTTGAAATGTAGCTGGTGCATTACAAAGTCCGAAGGGCATTCGCCTATAAGCAAAAGTACCATAGGGGCAGGTGAAGGTTGTTTTCTCTTGATCTACTGGGTCAATAGGTATTTGGAAATAACTGAATAACCGCCCGTAAACTTGATAGAAAGCATGCCCGTAAGCGTTCCAACATTTGGTCTATGAAGGGAGAGGAAATGGTCCTTGAGGGTCACCTCGTTCGACTTCCTATAGTCTATCTGAGACTCTGTACCCAGTGACTAATCTATGACTACCTCTTCACCTTTGTCATTCTTTTCAATGGTAATACCTCCTTTTTAGGTACTACGAGTGAGGACACCCAATCGCTATCGGCTATCGCATAAATGATCCCCATATCCAACGACTTAATGATCTCTTTCTTCACCACTTCCTGCATGTGTGGGTTTAAGCGTCTCTGTGGTTGTCTTATACTCTTTGCACCTTCTTCGGTTCTAATCTTATGCATACTGAGGCGTGCGGAGATATTCCTCTTATATCACCTACGCCAACCGAAGGCTTTCTCATTTTCTTGAGCGTCAACCAACTCGGCTTCTTCTTCCTGGCGGCGGTGTAGAGGAGATAATCGGAGGTAAGCGCCGCGCCTTCTCTCAGAAGATATACTTGAGATGATGAGGTAGAGGTTTTAGAACAAGGTCCTCGGGGAGGTTCCTCTAAGTGGTTTTGGCTTCTCCTCGTTTTAGATCTTCCTCATTGATAGGGTCAAAAACTCTTGCCTCAAGCAAATCGACTTCTTACGAGGGGAAAGAGTTCTTTCACGAGAGCTTTGTGTCCTCTTCAACAAGCTCTTCTCCATAGGCAGCCTCTAGCTCGTCAGTGTAGTCTCGTGAAATCGTCGGCGTCTCAATCACAAAACTGAGGGGTTTTAGGAAGGTGCTCACGAGCTTTAACTACTTTGTAGCGTACTTCCTCATCCCCAACACGTAAAGTGACAAATCTGCGTCGCAATCTATAGAGGCTCACGGCAATGGATAGGAAAGGTCGTCCCGAGGAGGAGGGGTATCTTCTTCTTTAGTGTCCAAGACGTACCACTCCACAGGAAATGTAAATTTGTCTACTTGGACCAGAAGGTCTCTAAGCACTCCGTCGGCTCTCTTGAAAGATCTATCTGCAAGCTGGATACTTATGGGGGTAGGCTCCAATAGATGGTCAAGGAGTAGTCTCTTGCAGACAGATAGAGACATCAAACTAATGGATGCTCCTAAATCACACAGAGAGTTTGGGAAACATAAATCCTTGATCTGCAGAGTTAAGACAAACTTTCCCGGATCGCTGCGCTTTTTAGGAATTTCTCCGTCATTGATAGCGGAGCATTCTTCTTCCAATCTTTTCTCCATTTCGCCCAACTTCTTCTTTGGAGACACAACATCCTTTACAAACTTGGCGTACTTAGGCATCTCAACCAACACTTCAGATAAAGGCAAATTTACTTGGGTGTTTCTTAGTAGGTTGAGTACCTTCTCGTACTTCTTGTCTTCAGATAATGAAATGTTTTGCTTTCTTGGCGGAAATGGGAGCTTATTCAGTTCTTCTTTGGAGAAGACTCTCCCGGGGGAGGAAGCTCTTATAGCTTTGTCCTCAAGATCTTTCCACCTCACCACTTTTTCAGTCTTTTTACTCGTCAGGGGATCATCCGCCTGAGTGACTTTCTCAGGTTCATCATTTTGGTTTTTAATCACCCGAAATCTTTTTCCAGCTTCAATCTCATTTTCATCTTTCTTTTCATCCAGGTCAGGGGACTGCGATTCTTCCCCTCCTACCGAATCAGGGGTAGGAGGGCTTACTCGTTTCCCTGGTTCTGTCTGTAACCAGGGTGTTGTTGCAATTGTGTACCGGATCTCAGATTCATAGCATTTGACTCCTCTTGTCCATGGGAGTAATGGAGTGCGAGCTCGGCGGCACGATGGTTTGTTCTTGCTTGACTTGGGCTGCATGCCCACTTTTAGGTTTTTACTCAAAACTAGGTAGTGACCTTGAGGTGCGGCGGACTAATTGTTCGGCTATTTATCTGCTTGTCTTTCTAAGTTCTTCATCGTCCTCTGTTGCTCTTCATACTCTGCCCTTGTAGGGGTAGTACCATAAGTTGAGGAGTCCTGATTAGGGCGGTTTTGCTATGAGTTTTGATTAGCGGGCCAGGTTGGATTTGTTCTTGGTTGAGAATTTGAACTTTGACCCGAGTTGGGGTTCTGGTAGTAGGCATTGCGAGAGGTGTTCTGTCCCGAATTTTGATTGTAGCCCGAATTCTGAGTGCGGTTTTGGTCATAACCATAATTTCTATTCTGGTTGTAGTTCTGACCTTGAGAGTTATTCTGGTTTGAGAATCTCTGGTTCTGCGGGCCAGAAGAGTCGTAACCCTCATTTCCACCATTCAAGGGACATGTTGCAGAAATGTGACCTCTAAGTCCACAGGTATAGCAGTTCACAGAAGCATACGGCCTCGTTTGTTGGACAGCATTGACTTGAAGGGTGGGGATAGGGGTGTACTGACAATGGTCACTAATGTGACCAGTCTGATAACAGTTATCACAAGAGAATACTTGTGCATTCTGTTGGAGAGAGGGCTGATTTTGATTTTTAGTCATGGTCAAAGCGAGAAAGTTGAGCTGCGCAGGCTGCAATCATTTGACCATGATTCTGGTTGTTGACTTCTTCGATTCTAGGTGCAGCAGGGGTCGTTGGTGATTGATACGTAAGTGCATAGTTGTACCTAGCTATATCTTCAAATAAATCCCACCCTTGCTGTGGGGTTTTCTTCAAGAAGACTCCGCCAGATGAGGAGTTGACCATCCCTTTAGTGGACTCATTTAGACCACTGAAGAAAGTATGGACCCTTCTCTGCAAATCCATTCCATGATGGGGCACTTGTTCAAAAGAATTTTGAAACGCTTCCATGCTTCAAAGAAAGATTCATCACTCAGTTGATGAAAATTTGAGATCTCGTTAAGACATTGAAATTTTGTCTTAGACGGAGGAAAATATTGGGCCAAAATTGACTTTCGATTTGGGCCCAAGTTTGGATAGATCGAGGAAGGAAGAGATTTAAACCATTCCATTGCTTCTCCACGGAGTGAAAATGGAAATAGTTTGACTTAATGATGTCTTGTCGACATCCTTAATGCGAGTAGTATCGCATATACCGAGAAATACATAAAGATGCGTGTAGGGGTTCTCATTGATACCCATAGAAAGTTGATGCATCTTTGCACCATCCGGATGAGAGCCGGTCTTATCTCAAGCGGGCTGTATCGGTAGGGATAACCACGGCCGAGTGAATGTTCACATCACGGGAGTGGCATAGTGCGCCAGAAGTGCGGTTGGCTTGAGCCATTGAAGCGATAGTTTCTTCCTCAAAGAAAAGGTTGGAGAAGAAATTATCTTGTAAGAGTTTTCACTCGAACTCTCTTCGACTTCCTCTTCGGGAATCGGAATGGGCTCAAGGAACTTTTCGTTTACGGTTTACTCGAACTACGTCTCGTTCAAGCTCAGGCTCAAAATTAAGCGTCCTTGTTTACTTCGTGTTTGCATACGACGAACTAAAACTAGGGAGAGAAAAAAGAAGAAGAGTCGAGGGAAGGCAGGCACGGGCGCCCAAGGTCACGGGCGGGCGTGCGCCTAAAATTGAGCTAGGCGGGCGTCTAGAAGTCCAAGCGCTTCGTCCGATTAGTCGAAGAAGCTGGGACGGACGTCGAGTGGATGGGCGCTTCGTCCGACAAGTAAAAAAACGGTTCAGAGAAAAGAAGCTATTCGATTCAGTAACGAATGATCTACCTAAACCTATGCTAAAAACACATAAAACCGTGCCAGTTCCCCGGCAACGGCGCCAAAAACTTGTGGTGGATTTTGTAAATGAAACAAAAAGACAAGAAATAAAAATCCGGTTGGTCGCTCCAAGTGCAAAGCTTGTAGTGAAGCGGTTATTCCGGGTCGATCCCACGAGGAACGTGAGGTTGAATGTGTTTTTAAGTTTAGGCTAAAAGTGTCACAAAACTAACAATTTTAGGTTTATCAAATAATGGGGAGAAAAGCGGGGCGAACAAGGATCCGCAATTCAAGAACGCGATAAAGGCTTTAATTTCCTATGCATGCAAATCAACTAAAGGCCAAGATTAACCTATACCCAATGCAAATTACTAATTTCTTAGATAATTTGTTTATCAATCTTTTATCAAAGATTGATTCTTCAAGCATGATAGGCATAAATTCTTTCGAATCTATTATCTAGGTTAACAATTTGATAACTTTCGTTTTTAGACAAATTGATTAAACTGATTACTATTGCGGTGATCTAGAATTCATTCAACTATCATCAAACAAATATCATAGGCTTTATCTATCGATATCAAGCACAAAATAAACGCAATAGAAATCAAACCTTTTGTTGATTGCAAAACGCAGACAGAAATAAGAAAAACCCAAACACCTCTTGAATTGCTTCACCCGTTCATCCAACCCAAGAGTTTAGCTACTCATAATAATCTTGAAATCAAAAGGCTGTTTCGAGTGCATAAAAAAAACAAAAACAGAAAGAACAAAGCTGCTGCTGTGTTTCAAGATGAATTTCGACTCTATGAATGTCTCTCCTAGGGTTTGGGGCGCTGCTGCTTAAATAGGAAAATAAGTCGGCTAGGTCAAAAACTAGGTCGGTTGCGCTTCAGTCGGCCGTGGACGCCCGTCCATTCTTACGGGCGCTTCGTGCAGTCTCGCTTTGAACTTCGAGTCGGGCGAGTCTTCTTGTGACGCCCGTCCATCCCAGCGTCCACTCTGCGCCCAAACTTCACGAATGTAACATATCCTCACGGGCGCCCGTCCATTTGATCAAGCGCCCGTCCATCCGGACGGGACATGAGCGCTTCGTTAATTTTATTCGAATGCGATTTTCTCATCTTTATCCACTTTTCTTCAATGTAATTCGACTCTCATCTCTTTGTGATCATCATTTAAGCATCAACACGTACCTATAGCACATTAAAACATCGCAAAACGTAATATCATCCAAATAATCATTAAATCAAGATTAAAACACCAAAATAAACCAATTTTGCGAATAACTCATTAAAAACCTCACTTGCTCAATAAATCCATTTAAACGCTCATTTTCTATGCAATTTATCCAGATATGGGGGAAATTAACATAAAATATATACTTATAAAACGTATAAAACCACCCTTAACATGATAAACAGTAAGAAATATTTGGAGAGAATATCATCAATTGAGAGGATTTGATACCCTAAAAAAATATAATAACTTATAGCTGAATAAAAAAAAATCTTTTTGATGTGTGGTCACCCTTGTGATCAACATATGGTTGAGACAAAACTTAATAAAACATGAAATGGGGGGTTGTACCCTAATTAAGAAAATTTGGAATGTAGGATTGTAAAAATCTAAAATAAAATTTAGAATGGAGGGTTGTAAAAATCCTAATAAACAAAAGACAATGGCATGTTTGTGTTCCCCATAAGAACAAAGGGAAGAGAACATATAGAATAAAGACAAACAAATAAATATGGATTGGAAATATGAGGTTTCCTAGGTTGAATTTTACCACTGAAATGAAAAGAAATCTCCATTGTCTGCAGAAGCGTTTATGGGGTTTGAAAGATGATAATGTAATGAGAGTAATTTTTTTCGATGGCTAAAAAAATCAACAAGAAAAAAAACATGATGATGGAAAAAAAATCAAAGGACCAAAAAACATGAAGACTGAGTGAGGGGGTGAGGGTTCGTGTAGATTACGGTAACGAACCCACACCCAAATGAATTTCTTTACTATAGCCTGGAACTGAAACACGTTAGTCGAAAAACAACGATACCATAATAGGGAAATATAAAAGAGATTATACGAATAGGAATACAATGTTTTTAGATTAATTGATGAGAGAGATCTAATCAAATAGAACTCTATTTAAACCAAATAATCAATTCTAACAACTCTATCATAATTCAAATTCAAACAATATTATCTAAAAAATATATTTACTCAATTTTGTTATTATCTCTAACAATTGTCCAGTTTTAATCATTTTATTTTCAAATGGTCATTTTAGCTTTACCTACACACGAATGTATAATTATGACACTGGAATAACAATTTAAAATTTGATTTTGGAGTTGGAATCAACTTTCCGATCGGGGGAGTGGTTTAAAAGGACATACAAGATGGGGAAAATATAAATCAGGACAGTAGAAATATATTAACTAGCAATAGATGCATAAATAACAGCACTGAATTAAGTTATCATCGAATATATATGTTGTAGAAATTAAAAAGAGCTAACTGAAAAATCTCATTACCAGTTTATCAACAACAAAAAAATCTCATCACCATATTCTCAGAAAAAAAGAAAATTGATTACGTTTACATAATACATACCACTTTTATTGCACTAATTTGACAAAAATAAAACTAAAAGCAACTAATTTGACAAACAATAAAGACTTACCGGAGATGTGGCGGAGGAAGGAGGAGGCGGTTGGTTGTTGCGGCCCTGTGTGTTGTTGTTGTGGTTCTTTGCTCGCCCGGAGGAAGGAGGGGCGGGTGGTTGAAGAAGTGGTGACCGGAGGAAGAGTGGTGGTAGTGGTGGTGACCGGAGGAGGTGAGGGTGGGTAGTTGAAAGAGGCGGCGGATTTTCTGTTTTTTCGACTTGCGGTGAAAAAGAAATGAAGAAGGAGAGAGAGAGGCTTCCCGTTATCTAATTTAGGTTAAACTTTTTGGGACGACAAGCCTTTTTGGGACGACAATGTCGTCCCATTAAATATTCCGTCGCAAATTTACGTTTTTCGTCGCAAATTTTATCCAAATTCAGAATAATAAAATAATTCTATAAAATTTTATTGAAGTCCGTCGCAAAATAATAAAACTTTCCGTCGCAAAATGTTTTTTTTTGCGAATTTAAATTCGTCGCAAATTTTATCTAAATTCGAGAATAATAAAATAATTTTATAAAATTTTATTGAATAGGCCGTCGCAAAATAATAAAAATTCCGTCGCAAAATTGCCCGCCAAGTGGAAAAATCGGTCCCGCCAAGTGTCCCGTCGCAAACTTTAAAATATCCGTCGCAAACGTAAATTTGCGACGGAAATAATGTCCGTCGCAAAAACTCCGTCGCAAAACTGCTGTTTTTTTGTAGTGATATATATTGGGTGATAAGGACAAATTCATTGTTTATAACCCCAAATCAACAGTTTGCTGCAGTGGAACTGACCTCAAATCCTATGTTTCGCTATTCCACTGTTTGTGTTTTTTACAAAAAATGAACTAAAAAATAACTTTGAAAAAATATCAAATAAAATGTCTGAATAAAGAAGACGAAAAAAGGAAATATATGATGAAAGAATTACTATTTTTTGACAATGAAATCAAAATATATACTCGTTTTTGTAGTTGAATTGAAAGAATTTAAATCATAGTGGAATAACAATATGTCCTTTTTTCCAAAAAAAAAAAAAAAAAAAAAAACATTCTACTATCTCCTTTGCATGTTTTCAAATTGTTATTTTTAACTATAAACCTCTTTCCGATTTTCCGTTATCACAATCAACTATATAAAGATTATTATTATTATTATTATTATTATTATTTGTTGAGGAATCAACTATATAAAGTTCATTCTCTACTTTAAAATGTACTTTCACCCTAAAAATAAAAATGTACTTTCAAAATATGTCACGATAAAAAAGCATGTAGCGTTAATTATCTAACTAAATAAGTACGTACAAATCCCCGGATGAGGTGACATGTGGACACGGACAGGAATATTTAAATAAGGAAATTAAGAAACCATGAAGCTTGAATTAAGTCGGTTACTAAATACTAATTGCCTTCGGACTTAAATATATTTAGAACTGCGTCAAGCCGATTCTTTTAAAAAAAAAAATTCAAAGCATATTAGGTTCCCTATTATTTCTTGACTGAAAAAAAAAGCGTATAAATAATTTTGGATGGAGGCAATCACACAGAAGCTCGGCAAGGATTGGTGTTGCAAAACTTCGTATTTAATGGAGTGGGGGATGGATATCGGAGAGGTCGGCCGCACTAGCTGCCACAATGGCGAGTGGAGAATCGATATTGAAGATGTACCGGGAAGTAATAGCAACGAAGGCGAGTGGAGGATCGATATGGGTGGTATTTGCAACGACGGTGAGTGGAGGATTGATATTGGAGAGGTGGAAACTAATAGCAACAAAGGCGAGTGGAGGATCGATATGGGTGGTATTTGCAACGAGGGTGAGTGGAGGATTGATATTGGAGAGGTGGAAACTAATAGCAACAAAGGCGAGTGGAGGATCGATATTGGAGAGGTGGGTATTCACAGCAACGACGGTGAGCGGAGGATCGATATTGGAGAGGCGGGCACTATCAATAACGTCGCCGAATGGAGGATAGATATTGGGGAGGTGGGCACTATCAATAACGACAGCGAATGGAGGATAGATATTGGAGATGTGGAAACTAATCGAAACGAAGGCGAGTGGAGGATCGATATTGGAGAGGTGGGTATTCGTTGCAACGACGGTGAGTGGAGGATCGATATTGGAGAGGCGGGCACTATCAACAACGACGGCAAATATTATAAAAACATGTGCTGTGGCAATATTCCTCTTCTTCTCTATACCTATTCTTTTAAAATTTAATAATTTGAGGATTTTTAAAAAGAATATTGGCCTATTTTGCGTTCATTATTTTAGGTGTTAGATCAAGATTCATCAACCTCTCTTGCAATGTTGAGACACAAATAGGGCTTTGTATTTTTTTTATGGTTCAATTTTGTGTCGGTTGGGACACTTTTATTCCAAGAACCGAACTGTTTCGATGTTAAATTCTTTTTGTAATTAATCCAATAGCTTCTTGAATGTCCAGATATATGATTTCAGATTTATTCATCCGCTTATGTTTTTAGTATAAATTTTATGGTTTCCCAACCAATCTGCAATAGATTCGTGTATAACGTTTAATTATCGATTGCTATAATTGTTTTCGGTGATCCACCGTTCTTTGAATTTACAATACAAATTTTATGGTGGTTTAGAACAAATCAAATTTAAAGATTTTTTGTTTGTCCCACAAGTTTAGAAAAAAGTTAGTAATTTTAACGAGAAATTAGGGATAATGACACAATCTGGAATATTTTTAAGTAACAGGACATCTACATATTTTTTATAGGGAGAAAGACAACTGCATAATTTTTATAGTGAGAAGGACAAACAGTGAATCCCGAAAATCAGTGAATCTCCCCAGTGAATCCCGAAATCGGTGAATTTCGACAGTGAATCCCAAAAATCAGTGAATTTCGACAATTAATTTTGAAAATCAGTGAATTTCGGCATTGAATTTCAACAGTGAATTTCGACAGTGAATAAATAGTTTTGTCATTTATGTAAAAGTTTCAAAAGACTATCCTTCTACTCAATTGATGAAATATTTCTGTTATTCTCCCTCATTCCTCTTAATTTTAAAGTATTTAATTAGTGAACAGTACGATGATATCATGGTTCTGGACCACCAACCATTAGATTTAAGGTTATGTGACATATCTCGGAAAAAAAGTTAAGTAACATAGTTTTTGTATTAACACTATTAAAAAAAAACATAAGTTTTGTATTAGCCCTAAAAAGAACATAGTTTCTGTATTGAACGGGCCCAAAAAAATTACAAAATGGGCAGGCAACCAACACAGTTCGTCAAGCCCACTTACTAAATCACCCTACCTAAATTTTATTAAGGTCTAGGACCAAATATTACCTAGCGTGGCACCAATAGGATTTAAAAATTTTCTGGGGGACTTATTATAAAAACTAGACGTCAATCAGATTTTTTCAAAGTGATGACATGTTGGTCCAAAAAATTGGTCCAGAACCACCATAAAACTACTGATCACCCTTTGTTTAATGGAAAAAAATGAGAGATTTTGTTGCACAAAAGTTATATCAAGTATAATGCATTGCGACCACATATGTTTACCCTCTTTCACCATACATATCGTTACTATGTGAAATAGAATATGAATATTATGTGAATGAGACTAAGAATGTGTGGACGCATGGATCCGTATCCTTCCCCGTCCCGTTGTCCCCTCTTGCTCGATTCCCCGTCCCGTTGTGCCCTCTTACTCGATCATTGTTTCCTTGTGTGCGTGCGTATGTGGATGTCTGTGTGGGTGTGTGTGGGGTGCGGGTGAGGGTGGGGGTGGGTACACGTGTGGCTGCACGTGCGCGTTAATATATACTCCCTGTTTCTTATTATATGTCACATTTGAAAAGAAAAAAATTGACCATATTCATCAAAAAAATGATTAATGTTAAACTAAAAAATGACCAGGTTCATCTAAAAAATGACAGTTAATTTTTTTTTCAAATGCGACATATAATAAAGAACGGATGGAGTACTAAATAGACATGAATTAATTGTGCCACTTACTTGACAGTGTGGCGAGTAAGAATGTGAAATATTGGGATAAATATGGAAACTACAATGTGCCACACAAACCGATGCCACACAACCTGCTGCGATCACCACAGCGCCATACCCCTCTTTTACTCCATTATCAACAATTCACATCACCAAGTTAACTCGCCAAAACTACAACCTATGGCGAGCTCAGATTTTACCGTACCTACGCGGCCAAGGTGTCTTTGGAATTGTTGATGGTTCGCTGCATCCACCCTCGGCGACGCTGACCACTACCGCCGGTCAGACTTCTCCTAACCTCGATTACGCCGCCCATCTTGCTGCTTGGACCAAGCTCGACAACATGATCTTATCGATCATCACTTCCTCTCTCTCCGACGAGGTGCTTTTACAGGTTTATACGGCCACCACCTCTGCTGCGATCTGGACAGCTCTTCAGACTTCGTTCGCCTCTCAGAGCCACGCCAAATTGGTCCAGATTAGGGCTGATCTTGCCTCGACCCGTAAAGACGATTTGTCAGCCACCGAATATTACTTCAAGATCAAAACCTTGGCGGATGAATTACATCTCGCAGGTCAACCTCTCACCACCGAGGACTTTGTTGCGTACTTACTTGCAGGTCTCGGCCCCGACTACGACTCCTTAGTCACCATGATCACTACCCTGTTAGTAATACCATCCGCAACGGAAGCGATTTAAGGATCTAGATCTATAAAATACACGTAATAAAATAACTAGATCTATATTTACAAGGGGGTTGTAGATCATACCTCTTGGATCTCAAAATCCAAGTTGAAGAACCGTAATGGAAAGAACGAACAGAGGTGTGAAGAGCACCACGATCTTCCGTACGTGTGATCCAAGCAACTCCCGGTGGAAGGAAATTCTCGTCTCGAATCCTCCCGATATGCTACCCGGAAAAATCTCCAAGATTTCTCCTCAACCCCTTGGCCGAAAATTTTCACCTTCTCCTCTCTAAGAGGTGTAGGTCGAAATATTGTGTGTTAAGGCTTGGGAGAACTCTCTTTATATAGGAGAGTAAAACTTAGCCTCCAAGGATTTAATAATTAATACAAAAACAATTATAATAATCCTATTAAATAAAAGATAATTCCATAATATTCTAGAACAAATCTAGAATAATATTTATCTTTATTTCTTTCCATAAATAAGTATCCAATAAATATTTTATGCACATGTCTTATTAATACACAAGAAAACAATTTCTTGTTTCCTAAAACAATGCATGGGGCGAAATTTCTCTCTTGTGACCTAGTCACAATACATTTCGACCATAACACACTTTTGGGCCAAGATTATGAAAAATGTCTTTTTCACTATTTAATTATTTAGCCCAACTAATTTAATAGTCCACTAAACAATTAATTCACATATCGTTTTAATAAAGTCCAACAAGAACTAAATTAATATTATTAGGATTCGACGTCCGAGAATAGCTATGCTATATTAGGAGGCACGTCGGGGACCATGGACTAATAATCGTGACTCGATAAATCAAATAAATAATTATCTTACGAGCAGAATAATTATATTCGATAAATCAATCACAGAATATGCCACCATAATCCGTGATCGCACTCCTCCGATTATGAGATTATATTTATCTCCTCACGAGAATAATAATAAGCGTCCATTGATATAATCATTACATATGGATTAATCCTCCATGATTATTCATTCTAAATCGGGAAGTTACCGTTAACCCTTTTTAGAACTTCTTATCCTTATTTACCATTAACCCCTAGTGATCAATTAATTCATATAACTCCTTTGGTAGCTAATCGGTGTAATATGAGCGCACGCGATCGATCAGTTTCTAGGATTAACAAATAAAGGAGGCGTTTATCTACTTCCATAAATGGAAGGAATGGATTCCGTATCTGTGATAACACGGACTACTCACTCAATCTAGTACAATGCCAAGATGGGGTAATTCGGACCCGCAGACTCGGTGTAATCCTTAACCGTCAAGTCAAACTTCATGCGATTCAAGCGGTTGATTGTGATCACCTCTCGAGGATTAAGATATATCCATAAATATGATCATCCATTGATTCGATAAGAATTCTCGATTACGGAATTATATCGTGAACTCTAATCAAATCGGTCCGATTACATATGATATATCTATCATATATAAATGCCCCATTAGGTTCTCTTAACCGAAAGTCCGGATAAGACAATCACACCTATTGTGTTCTGGGCGCATTAATAGCACGTTAAAGGAGAGACCCGATACTCTCGATTAACTTCAATACGGGCTAATTGTATTTTAAGTACATCTTCACTAACTCAATCCTCTCGTGTATATCCCATACACTGAGTAAGTGATTACATAAACGATATACTTTAGGGTTTTCTGTAGTGTAAATACTATTGTCACATCGGTGAATATGAGAATAATAAATATGAATAACAATATCATTTCATTTATTAAATAAAACAATTACAAAATTGTCTTTCGGGCATCACACCTAACAATCTCCCACTTGCACGAAAGCATGTGATTAATTGTTTTAGAGCACACCCTATTATTTAAAATACAACAAACTACATCTCCCACTTGCTCTAAAGCAATGGAGACTCATCCCGTATTCTAGTACCCACTAAGCATATCATAACCATTTCAGATTCCAAAATACACTCCGAGTGTGCCATCGTAGGATAGGTCAGTGACTCGGGGAGTACCTACATCTAAATGTCATGGGTCTTAATGATTAGTCAGGTTGTCGGCTCGAGACGATCCGTAGAATCGAAACGTTACCGGTCCATCTAATCATGTGGTACTTAGTAAACACTGAGCCCGAGATCGACTTAACGATCATCCTCAATCTGACTCAAAGTCAAAATCAGTGTATCACACATATCCAAGTTCACACATGAATATGTCCGCATATTATTCCTCGTTCTCTCCAAGATACTAAAGGACATACTAAACTTGCTTTGTTAACCGCCGAATCTAAGATTCGATCAAAGTTGACGTTCAATAACCTGACCATCTCTTACTTGAAAGAGAATCTATCCCATTTCTCTTGATCCGAAGATTTAGAGAGTCATTCCTGAGGCATAGGGTAGAACTTCCTCGTTGAATGTTGCATACACAGATGCATCATCTTAACCAATAAGATGGATGGGAAACCAGTGACTGATTCTAAAAGAATTCGACCGAGTCAAACTCTTCAGAATGTTGTCCAAATCTCTGTTGCAGAGAATTGTGGCATTGTCGATTCTCGACTTGTAAAACACACCCATGTTGATTCCAATCAGTGCGGTGTTATCCTTCACAAACAATAATATATATGTATATATTCACTACTGTACTAAAATTGATATCCAGTCTACAAAAGACTTATCAATATTCTGGTCAAATCCATATATTGTAGAAATATATGACTTCCAATGACCGAGAGGTTTGCTTTTTATCCACAAAGGATATAAGACTTGACAGTTATCCTGTCATGAGTTCATAAGGCAATACCCTTTTGTTCCGAATGAATCCAGACTCCGTTTGTTTGGCAAGAAAATCTCAGGGAATCACCCCTATTTTCTGCTTATGAACGAAATCATGCAATACTAAGTGGTAAGAGAGTTCAATGTCTGATTAACTCTCTACTTCTTAGGGAATTACCCCTAGACCACTCAAGATTTTCTCTGAAAGATAAACTTTCCTATTCATTCTACTCTTTTCCGTGTAGATCCAATTACTCCCACTGGGCCTGAGACGCTCAGGTGGGCCGAACTCCATTCACAGGGTTATGGCTATTAAACCAACCTCTATTATCAGAATCCTATACTGCTCACAAAAGAGCCATAGGTCATCACTCGATCCTCAGACTACAAAGTCCTCAGAACCCGTAATGGGTAATGGATAAACCAAACTCCCAATACTTACTGGATCAAAATTCTAATCTAGTTTAGTAGTATTTAGTGTTATCACCAACAATCGATGTTGGATGTGGTCTGATTTTAATCAGTTAGTAACTACCTTGAGTAAACGTACTTCAAGGTTCAAGGTTGTTCTGATCATTGATTCTATCAGAAAGGATGCAACAGTATAACTGTCCCTTCCCGATTTCAAGAATCCTTTATACTCAATAGGTTAAAAGATATATCACGAATGGTCATTGACCGAACGTATGCGTGAAATTCCCAATCTTACCTTCAAGCACCGTGTGCTAAATGCTTATATTTATGGAAGTGGGGTGAACCGAATCCACACCTTATCCGTAAATTCCAAAGCATATTCTAGGTAGACTTCTCGGTCTTACATTTCAATGTAAACCGTTATTTCGATTCCAATATCTTTATTGAGTTAAGCAGTATATTGTAGCACATCTAAAGACTATATAAGGCAATTTAACGGTTTCTCACTTAGTGAAAGCATTTCACTATGAGGCAGGCCGAGCATCTGTCCCTAGGACTATGTGTGGCCTATTCCGAGTATAGAATACTCTATCTCTGTTGAAAACAGAGAAACCTCAAAATATTTTGGATAAACTTACCGGAGTGTTTGAATAGTTATCAGACAAGAACTCACTATTCGGAAGCTCCTACTGGCTTGTATCTTTCATCAGACCCCGAAGGTCGTCATGAACAAGCTATGTTACTTATTTATAACCATTATTCTTTCCCTTTTGAGGAGATAAATTAGTCATTGAACCTTTTGAGACAATCTAACCAGACTGGGAGAAAGGAATCACCCTGAGCCAGTCTTTAGGTCTTGTCTTTTAGGGACTATGCACTAACTATGGAATATGAAGAAGCGTTTATCTAAATATAGAAACCAATTGCTTTAATAGTTCTTAAGATGTGTTCTATATACATATTTCAGCAGTTCTAAGTGGTTTTGACTTTATCAAACAAAAGTCCGAGTCTTGGATTCGTACTACAAATGGTATATTCACTTTCTATACGACAAACAAATTATCGAATAGAAGGTAAATCCATTCGTTCCAACGAATCTTAAACAGAAAATAAATTTTCCGCGATATCCAAGGATTGAATCCGAGATTCATTTCCTTATATCACTCCCGCTATTCTAGCTAAAATTAACTGCCCGTTGTTTAATCGTTAAATGCACTGCTACCTTGTTCTTCCAAAGAACTTAGCTCGAGAAAATCGCCAAGGATTCATAGGTTGGTGATCCAAAATCACTGTCCTTATCCTATGATTTTGATTAATTAATTTTCAGTTCACCTTAAAATTTTCTCGATTTAGGTGACAAACACTTTTAGACATATTCTCCCATTCTTGACTTTCCGTGAATGGAAACAGTCTTGAACCAGCGGTTCGTTTGAGTAGACACTACTCTTGAACCGTGGGATGTCTATTTCGAGTGTTACTCGTCGGGACTTTTTGGATTTTCTAATATACCAGAAAAAACAACAAATCATAACATTAAAGCTCCCACTAGTTTATCGGTTCCAAATAACGTCTAACGAGCAATGCTTTATTTTTATGATTTTCCGATTTTTTCGATTAGAAAATCTTTCGTACATTGTTCCAATGTTTCCAGAAAAACAACAAATCATAGAACTCCCACTAGTTCATCGATTCCATATATCGTCCAACTAGTAACACTTCATGATTTTCCGATTTTTCAATTAGAACTGTTACGTGTGTAGTCAGTTATACTTTTCTATTGTTCTAGAAAAACAACAAATCATAAAGCTCCCACTAGTTCATCGATTCCAAATATCGTCCAACTAGTAACACTTCATGATTTTCCGATTTTTCAATTAGAAAATTACTCATGTACACACTCAAAATTCACTAGAAGAATTTCAAAGTCCGAAATCACCTTTGATCAAACTAAGTTTGTCTTCCGTTTGACACGAATGACACTAGTGACATACCTATATGTCACTGGTTTTTTTAAAAAGGCTTAAGAGAAAATATCTCTTTCGAAAAATAATTGCATTATCGATTAACTAGTTCAACGTCCTAGTTACTTTCCACTTTTTAAAGAAGTCAATACTAGTCAATTAATTTTTTTAAGCAATTTAGTAAGGGATATAATGCTGTAAATAAAATGACATATATTAATTCAAGTTTAACACTACTATATTATTTTATTTTAGGAATTGTAAACTAAAAAAAATAAGTCTACTCTACCATTTCAAGGTTTTAACCTCGCATCTCAGTGCCGCCGTAGGGTAGGTCAAAGAGATGACGGTTAAATCGAGACAATCTCATCAATAAATAACTTGTGAGAATCGAACATCCCACGAGAATCGAACATCACTTTATTCATTGACTACCTTCCTTTTTTAGCCTAGATATTATCAAGAATACCCATGATGAGTGTGACCTACTATATCGGATCTCTTAGGTACGCCCCGAGTGTGCCGTCGTAGGATAGGTCAGTGACCCGACGAGTACCCAGAAATCCTATCCTTTCGGAGACCAAGCCATGAATGTTGATAGGGGTGAACACCATCCGTAGGGGGACGAAATCAAAGCGCCGCGAGGCGTCACCCTTCTCTCACTTACTTGTATCTATAGTAGAGGCCGTGGGGTTGGCTGTCGCCTCCCCCGCTCCCACTCAATATTTTGGAAGTGGTGGTGGGTTAACTAACCACGTCTTTTTTTGATGTTAACATAAAAGCACATCAAATCAAGGATTCCGAATGGTGTCGGTAACGTAGGCAAGCCTACCCGCCCTATTCGTTGGAACATATGTGACGATCGGACGAAATCGGGTCAAGAGAGCCCCATTGAGATAGAAGGAATCACCACTCCTCCGCGGTGTAGCTTAATCTTGCCGGACCCCGTGCATACATCACACTAGGAGGGTTAAGTCGGTCGAGCCTAGCTCGATTGACCACCCAACCTTGTAGGCGAACCGTTGTTATCCAAGATTTATTGTTCTTTTACCATCATTCAATCTAAGTAGACACTACGAATCGAAAACGTGATCTCGTTTGGGCTTTTACGGCGGTTCACCGAGAACACACACCGAAAGGCTTAACGATTTCATAACCCGTCCTCGGATCTTTAATTAGTTACTAAATTAATTAATTACCACGTATTAATTAAATTTCAACTAATTACACGAGTTTGTATACATGCCTATTTTAATTACCAAAATTAAAATTCTACATGTATGCATGGAGTGGATTTATGATATGATGCATGTCATGGCAATTCCGATTTTATATCTATTTTATGATCAAACACATAAAAATAAATTGCGGAAAATTTAAACACCGAGAGATTTGACCGTTGGCACTTCGTATCTAACCTATTAGAAAATAAATAACCAAACCCTAACTAGGGTTTACTACTTTCTAACATAATCTGCAGCTGTTCAAATTCTTCGATGTTCGGGAAACCAAACGAACTCGGATTGTGACGAAACCTTCCAGATCTGTTCTTCATTCCTCGGGCTTCAATATGGACGGTTGGATCGGAGCTTTGACTTGTCAATTTTCTCCAGTGAGCTGCCCAACTTGCTGCTGAATCTGACTTTTACAGCAGTGCCTCAAAGACATCCCGAGGCCGATCGGGAATCGAGATGAATCTCGATCGACCTGAAATTTTTATTTCACATCCAAAACTCCATATTTATCGATCTGACCGGTTGGATTTGCGTTTTAACGGTTTAAACTCTCCCAGAAATTCGAGGAAGTCACAGGTAGGGTTTCTGTGAATCCTGCGTTTTTCTGTTACAGCAGCTTCTTTGCAGCAACGAACGGATATCAAAACGGACTCCGATCGACGCCAAATTTTGTGGAATTGTTCATCCTCTTCCAATCTTGATACTGACCGGAGGGATCGTCGTTTCAACGGCTCAATCAACGGGAAAAACGAAATAACTAAACAGCTACTAAACAGATCTATTTTCTGGAAATTAAAATTACAATAAAAAAAAATTACATAATTTCCTATACTCATATGGACGAATTTTCATCGTTTATATGAGTTTACAATAGATCTAACGGGTAAACAAGTGCCAACCCCAATCCATCTCTTCAACCACAACAATCGCAACATAAAAATAAACATATATGCATCGGCCCCTAAAAAAATTGGGACACAAAAACTACATGTTTTCCACTCATAGATCTAATATTTTATACGTATAAATATAGATCACCTTGGCTCTGATACCACTGTTAGTAATACCATCCGCAACGGAAGCGATTTAAGGATCTAGATCTATAAAATACACGTAATAAAATAACTAGATCTATATCTACAAGGGGGTTGTAGATCATACCTCTTGGATCTCAAAATCCAAGTTGAAGAACCGCAATGGAAAGAACGAACAGAGGTGTGAAGAGCACCACGATCTTCCGTACGTGTGATCCAAGCAACTCCCGGTGGAAGGAAATTCTCGTCTCGAATCCTCCCGATATGCTACCCGGAAAAATCTCCAAGATTTCTCCTCAACCCCTTGGCCGAAAATTTTCACCTTCTCCTCTCTAAGAGGTGTAGGTCGAAATATTGTGTGTTAAAGGCAGGAGAAGCTCTCTCTTTATATAGGAGAGTAAAACTTAATTTTCAAGGATTTAATAATTAATACAAAAACAATTATAATAATCATATTAAATAAAAGATAATTCCATAATATTCTAGAACAAATCTAGAATAATATTTATCTTTATTTCTTTCCATAAATATTTATCAATAAATATTTTATGCATAATGTCTTATTAATACACAAGAAAACAATTTCTTGTTTCCTAAAACAATGCATGGGCGAAATTTCTCTCTTGTGACCTAGTCACAATACATTTCGACCATAACACACTTTTGGCCAAGATTATGAAAAATGTCTTTTTCACTATTTAATTATTTAGCCCAATTAATTTAATAGTCCACTAAACAATTAATTCACATATCGTTTTAATAAAGTCCAACAAGAACTAAATTAATATTATTAGGATTCGACGTCCGAGAATAGCTATGCTATATTAGGAGGCACGTCGGGGACCATGGACTAATAATCAGCAGCTCCGATAAATCAAATAAATAATTATCTTACGAACAGAATAATTATATTCGATAAATCAATCACAGGAATATGCCACCATAATCCCGTGACTGCACTCCTCCGATTATGAGATTATATTTATCTCCTCACGAGAATAATAATAAGCGTCCATTGATATAATCATTACATATGGATTAATCCTCCATAGACTGTTCATTCTAAATCGGGAAGTTACCGTTAACCCTTTTTAGAACTTCTTATCCTTATTTACCATTAACCCCCTAGTGATCAATTAATTCATATAACTCACTGGTAGCTAATCAGTGTAATATGAACTCGCGCGATCGATCAGTTTCTAGGATTAACAAATAAGGGAACTGTCTATCTACTTCCATAAATGGAAGGAATGGATTCCGTATCTGTGATAACACAGACTACTCACTCAATCTAGTACAATGCCAAGATGGGGTAATTCAGACCACAGACTCAGTGTAATCCTTAACCGTCAAGTCAAACTTCATACTGATTCAAGCAGTTGACTGTGATCACCTCAGGATTAAGATATATCCATAAATATGATCATCCATTGATTCGATAAGAATTCTAGATTACGGAATTATATCGTGAACTCTAATCAAATCGGTCAAATACTATATGATATATCTATCATATATAAATGCCCCATTAGGTTCTCTTAACCGAAAGTCCGGATAAGACAATCACACCTATTGTGTTCTGGGCGCATTAATAGCACGTTAAAGGAGAGACCCGATACTCTCGATTAACTTCACTACGGGCTAATTGTATTTTAAGTACATCTTCACTAACTCAATCCTCTCGTGTATATCCCATACACCGAGTAAGTGATTACATAAACGATATACTTTAGGGTTTTCTGTAGTGTAAATACTATTGTCACATCGGTGAATATGAGAATAATAAATATGAATAACAATATCATTTCATTTATTAAATAAAACAATTACAAAATTGTCTTTCGGGCATCACACCTAACATACCCGTGATCAAATCACTACTGATGAAGTTTATTCCTACCTCCTCAGCACCGAGGCTCGGCTCAACCCCCACCGGCCTATTTCTACTACATCGGCCTCCACCTCTCCGGCTCAAGCAAACTACTCTCGCAGCAACACCAACGTCGGTAATCCTTCTACTCAGGGCACCTCCAACCGTGGCAGAGGCAACTCACCGAATTATCGTGGCCACGGTGGCCGTGGCCGTGGCCGCCCTAATCAACGTTCGCATAATGCTGTTAACGACCCCTCTATTACTTGTCAAATTTGTGCAAAAATAGGGCACACTGCCCATGCTTGTTACTACAGGTACTCGCAATCATCTAACCCGGCTGCCATACCACCCCCACAACCCCCTACCCGCACCCCCTGCCCCGCAAGCTTATGCTACGCACCCCTACTATAACCCTAACTCTGAGTGGATTCCCGACACTGGTGCCTCACATCACCTCACCAATGACCTTCGCAACCTTAACATCAACTCTGAGCCCTATGATGGTCCGGACAAAGTCCACATGGGCGATGGTTCAGGTTTGTCCATCTCTCATTTTGGTTCCTCTAAATATCGTTCACCTACACACACTTATCAGCTGTCTCAGGTTCTCGTTTCCCCTGCTCTTACCAAAAATCTGTTGTCAGTTCATCGCTTTTGTACTGATAATTCAGTCTTTTTTGAGTTTCATGACAATTTCTTTCTTGTGAAGGATTATACAGGCAAAACTCATCTTAGAGGTTCGGTCCGTGATGGTCTCTACTACTTCGACTCTCACCTCCGAGGCACCATTCAAGCTCATCACACTAGTCTTCGTTCCTCCACCACATGGCACCAACGGATTGGTCACTGCTCCCACCCAGTCCTCCGTCAGGCGTTAAGTAGTTTGTCTATTTCCATTCCAAATAAACCACCGGATGCGGTTTGTGCTCAGTGTCAGTTTTCTAAGAGTCACCGTCAAACTTTACGTACTTCTAGCTTTACTTCTAGTTCTCCGTTGGATTTGATTTATTCGGATTTTTGGGGACCTACCGACCCCTCTATTTATGGTAATCGTTACTATGTGAGCTTTCTTGATGATTAGACTAAGTACATTTGGCTTTTTCCCTTGAAATGCAAATCTGATGTTGAAAATATTTTTCCGAATTTCCTCGCCCTTATCGAACGCCAATTCAACACCAAACTCAAAGCCATACAAACTGACTGGGGTGGTGAATATCGCCACTTCCAACGCACTTTAGCTCAACTCGGTATCCAACATCGCCGCTCCTGTCCCCACACCCATGAACAAGTCGGCGCCATAGAACGTCGCCACCGCCAAATTGTCGAAGTCGGCATTTCCCTCCTTGCCCACTCGAACCTTCCCACTCCCTACTGGGAAGATGCCTTTACCACCGCCACCTATATAATCAACCGTCTCCCGTCCCGTGTCCTCGACAACTGATCACCCTATGAGCTTGTTCATCACCGCAAACCTGATTACACCTTCCTTCGAGCCTTTGGTTGTGCTTGTTGGCCCAACCTTCGCCCCTATAACCACCACAAAATCGACTTTTAATATTTATACTTTAGTACATATGTAATTACCATTGTATCCTCTGTACTAGTATATATACCACCATTATAACACATTATGATTTACGATTAATACAATACCAATCTACCACAACACATTACAAGAAAAAGGGGTGGTATTATATAAAATCTAATCTATCAAATACACCACACTCATTCTCTTATGTACTTTATTTTTTTTTCGCAAAGGAACTAAAAATTGAAACTGAGATATTATAACACTATTTTTACACAGTAAGAAATTTGTAAGCCAGAACAATAGCTCATTAGAATTATGTAAAACACAAAGGACTAAAAAAAAAAAAAAAAGAGTAATTATAAATTAGTTAAGAAAGAAAGCAAACATACTTCTTCAGCAATAGCAAATCCTGGATCATAAAATTCCCAGGAGCTTGTGCCTTTAAATAAACTGATGATGAGTCACCTATCACTTGCCATTCTTAGCTGTCCTCCTGATGGTCACCTACTCTGCCGCCACCTGGTTTTGCGATACCGCTTTCTTGTTTAGATACTGACTCGGGCCCGCATAACCTCGTCAGTTCTTCCTGTTCGTTCCATCATCAAATTATTCGAGTCATTTAAGATATCCAGTGGCGGATCCAGGAAAAGAATAATAAAAAAAACAAGATTTTAAAGGGAAGAAAAGAGTTTACAAACCTTTAAAGAATCATTTTCGGATGTAAGCTTCTCACATTCTTCTGAAAACCGCTGTAACTCCGATCTCAGTGCATGATTTTCACTGTTCAGTGTCTCTACCCTTTGTTGCAACTCTTCGCACTCTGCCTGCAGGTAAGAGAAGAAGAACATTATGGAATAGTACTGTCAGAAAACTATAAACTATTTTAGTAGTCTCAACAGATTGGTAGTATATCACAACTATTTTGAGGTATACTATGTTGATAAGAGTTATAAAATATGTAACGGAATTTAATTAGACTTTATTTTCATTGAATTCAGCTATAAATTTAGGTTTTACCAGTTTTTTGGCTGGAATAAAAAAAAAATAAATGACCAAAAATACATGTCTATTACATGAAACGTGGACCATAAAATTGCAAGTTTCAGCAGAGGCCCTAGGCTTGGCTTCAGTTTTTGTTCCAAACATGAAAACGTGCTCAGAGTCCCGATAAATGGTCAACCCATCTCCGTCGCTGACCTCCATCCTCCTCATCTTCAGTGTTTTCTTTGTCCTTAGTCAAGAAAGTGATTTTTAGAATTTTTATCCTAAAGACAAAGTTTAAGGCCGAAACGGTCTATTGATGTTAGCTAAGTAAGCCTAAGGATTAAAGTTAAAATCAATAAAATATGGAGGGCGTAAATTAAGGTAATTACTCTCACCATCCATCTTATCCTCCATTCGACGTGATCATACACTGTTGTGGCCCAACATCCATTAGGAAATCATGCTCCAATCCTCTGCCAATCTTTGATAATCATGCATGTCCTCATCAACAATGAGGTCATTCACAAGAGATTCTCCAATATTCTCCACCCTCTTTACCCATATTATCTGTGTCGTTGACCTCAACCACAACAATGCTTAGAGCATCGTCTACATTTTTGCTCTTTATTCTTTGCTCTTCCTGTGGTGGATTTGATGTATTAGAAGCCTCTTCCATCGGAAGTGCGTTATTTTCTTTTGGCCAGTAGACTTGAGTCTTTTTGGGACTTTTCATTCACGAACTACTTCATGTTCGGAGGGTTCTTCTTCCGAAACATATTTTCACTATGGCCGATGTGTTTGCAAAAGTCACAGTAATAGGCCACGTTTCTGATATAATAATTTGCCAGAAACCATCTTGAACATCTCATCCAATCCAAATACGTTGGCATTTTGGTTTCAAAACATCCACTTTGACAAGCACCCTGGCATATAAGGGCCTACGTTGATCAAGGGTAGCATTATCCAGTTGTAGGGGTCGACTAGTTAAGGATGCAAGCTTCCGAAGATAGTGATTATTAAACAACGATAGTGGCAGCCTTGGATATTCGAACCAAACTGGGCTATGGATGCTATTTCATTGAGGCGACAATCAATGCCCCACCTCGAAATATGTATTGAAAACTTACCTAAAATCATTCCCTTCTAGTAAAAATACAATTTTAATCCTCTTGACAGTCAGTTTGATTAAGCACATTGTGGTAATCAAGTAAGACAACCTTACATTTTGATTTCAGTTTTAGTTTCGTAAAAATCTTCCGAATATCCTAAATTATAGGTCTATAGTTTGGAAACGATTAATAAGAGCACTCCGAAATGGTTTGGACAGTGTTTTTAATTCATTATTTGTGATGAAGAATGTTTGTTCGCCCGACAACTTGCACGCACCAGTGGATCTACAAGTTATGTGATGGGGTCAGGGGCGGCTGCAGGAATTTTGATATGAGGTCAGAAATTTATCAATATTTTTCCGTATCACACATATATTTGTATATTTAACTCTATAAATGTAATTATAGAGTAACCGATAAAAAATAGGGGATCAATGCATAAAAATAAGGGGGTCAGTTACACATAGATATGCGTTTATTAAAAAAAATCCCCACTGTTGTTACATGATGTTTTTATTTTAGGGGGTCGGCCGCACCCCCAAGCTTGTGGGTAGAGCCGCCCCTGGATGGGGTCACGTGATCCCACTGATATCCAAAATCTTTTTTAGTATTAAAACGATGTAATTTTGTTGTTTAAAAAAATTTCATTTGTGGTTAAAAATATAGTTTTAGGCTTAAGTGACCCTACTGGAACAAATTTCTGGATCAAAAAAAATGTAATTTAGACTTCGGTGACTCCACAAGAATAAATTCTTGGATTCACCAAGAGGCGGATTCATGTGTATTGCGGTGGTGTCACGTGACCCCACTGAGATCCGATAATATTTTTTAGCATTAAAACAATAAAGTTTTAGACTCCAGTAACCCAACTGAAACAAAGTCCTGGATCCATCCCTGGGTCCACCCTAGGTTGCAAGGTGTTCGAAATCGAGGATGTTGGTGCGAGGCGATGCAGAAGAGCCGACTGTAGCTACAAAAGTATTTTCTAGGGGTGGGTCCAGCTCCTTGAAGTCCATGCCACCCAAACAACCACCCTAGGCCGGCAGAGGTTGTGTTATGCAAGAGAAGCTTGGGGCACACACTATCGCTGAAACTGATAAGTCCACATTTGGTGAGGTATATAGTGTACTTTTGATGCATTTTGTACGAAAAGATATTCCTCAGACAGTTATTTTTTGACGCTTTTCAGGACCTATATGATGGAGGCATGATTTTTAAAGTTTTGAATCATTTCGGAGTCATTTGGACGAAGGCACACACAATCCCACTTCTGATACCATGTTAGGATCAAACATTTACCTTTCTACTAAAGTCAATTAGTATTAGTAAATGTGCAACTATATTTCCTTATATCACGCCCCTTCAAGTGTGGGTCTATAAGAAGTGAGAGAGGCCCAACACTTGACTGTTTTTTTTGTTTGGGAAGTGTGGGCCTATAAGAAGAGAGTGGGGCCCAACACTTGATTGTTTTTTTGTTTTTTAGTTTTTAATTGTGCTGGAAACGAGGCTTGAACTTGGGATCTCCTGCTCCGATACTATATTAGGATCAAACGCTTACCGTTTCACTAAAACCAATTGGTATTAGTAAACGTGCTACTATATTTCCTTATATCAAAGTGAAGCGGTCCCCTAAAAAAAAAAGGAAACGGTCTAGCTGGAAAAAGACAACACTGCTGGAAAGCTAAAATCAGTTATGGTAGGATACTATTATTATCTGAACGAGCTTGGCTACGTTTTTGCATCAGTTTTTTTACCATTCAAACACTATTTTAAGTTATTTTAACCCCATGGGTGGTTCCAACTTTATTTATTATTAGTATTTAGATTAGAATAAATATTATTCCAATCCCTAATTCTTAGACTAACAAGAAAAAAACAAAGAGGGGCGCCTTTTTGCCCCCTCCATGGATTGGTGATTGTTTCTTTTTCTTTTAAATAAATTAAGGTATTCTCTTTCTTTTTTTTGTTCTTTTATTGTGATAATGAGTAGGTAATATCTTGGTTCCGGTTAATTGATTGATGAACCGTTGATTACTCTATGATTGTGAGATCAAATTGTTCCAACTCCTCGTTATTTCATTGGTATTTATTTATTCTATTAACGACAAAAGTCCACATCAAAATCAAGTCAACGCCCGTTCAAATATTCTGCATGAGAAATAAGGAAATTACTATGGAGAGATAAGGAGTGGTGCACCTGGACGTGTTTTATAACGAGGGACATCCTAGGCTATCCTATTTCGACTATAGTGACTGCTCAAGCTACGATTTCTTTATTTTAAACAAAAGTCAACACAGAATTATCTGTTAGTTTGTTGGCTCCCTGTATTATCTCAAACTTAGTTTAATTCACAACAAACTCTTGGTTATATAACAAGAGGTAGGATTCATTGTAAATCATCAAGGCAGACATTACATTCATTAATCCATTGTTCTTTTTTTCTCATTAAAACCTTCGGCCATTATTCTTACTGTCTTCATTGTAGCAGAGCCAGAAGGGAGTTTAGCCATGGCCACACTATCATTGAATGTAGGAAGCTTCATCTCCCTACGTCTCACATCAAAAAATTACCCTCTCTGGAGGGAACAAGCCCTTTCTCTTGCTGAAAGCCAAGATTTGGCAGATCATTTGATTAAATCCAATTCTGTACCATCAGAATATCTGATAGATTCCACCTCCACTACTCCTCCGTCAACCACACAAACTCCAAACCCTGCATATGCGAAATGGAAGAAATCAGATCGTTTAATCAGGGGCTGGATCATTGGATCATTGTCAGAAGAGTCCCTAGGACTCGTCATTGGCCTAGACTCAGCGTATGCTGTTTGGGAAGCACTCAAAGGTGCCTATGCACAGGACTCTCAAGAAAGAGAGTTCAACTTGAGACAACAATTGACTTATATCAGGAAAGATGACACACATACTGTGAATGATCACATTCGCAAGTTTAAGGAATTAAGTGACAGTTTGGCTGCTATTGGAAAACCCATACCTGATGGAGAAACGGTCTATTATTTGCTCACCAGCCTTGGATCAAATTATGAAACGTTCACCACCACGATGCTGAAGCCTCCACGTCCCTCATACACCGAGCTGATTTCACAATTACAGAGCCTGGACCAACGCAGGACCTGGTTAGCAAAACAGCCTGGTAATTCTGATCCTATACCAGGTACTCAAATGGTGTTTTTTGGGCAGAAACAAGGGCAGTCTCAGTCCAGCTCCTCCACCAATCGCAACAACTCCAGGTTTGCTTCAAATGGGAGAGGATTCCCTGCACAAAACAGATCAAACAGCCAGATGCATCAGGTAAAATTTGAGAGGATGACACAAGCTGAAAGGGACATGTACAGGGATGAAATCTGCAATTACTGTGGGGTCCAAGGGCATGTATCCAAGGTTTGTTGGTGGCTCATGAAGAAGAAGGCAGAAGAGACTCAAGTACCTAAAGCATTGGCTGCTCTTACCCTGGATAACAGTCTAGTAGAAAGTGACTGGACCCTAGACACAGGTGCTTCCAACCACATGGTGGGTGACTCAGGTATACTCACTAATCTCAAAAATTATAATGGCACAAATTATGTGGTTATTGGAGATGGATCTCCTTTACCCATTGCTGGCATTGGAGACCTATCTCCCATTACTAATCCTGACAATTTATCCATGAAAAACATTCTTTTAGTTCCTGCTCTTAAAAAAAATTTACTGTCAGGCAGTCAACTCACAAAAACAAATCCAGTTGACTGCACTTTCACTAATGATGGTTTTTGTATTAAGTCAAAGGACACAGGTCAAACTTTACAGAGAGGGAGGCTCAAGGGTGATCTCTACACACTAGCAACGGGATATTCAGCCCTAACTGCCACAAGTCAAAAGGCTATCTCATCAGATTTGTGGCACCAAAGGCTGGGCCATTCTCAATTGCAAGCTGTCCACACCTTAAAAAACAAGGGTTTTATTAATGTTTTAGGCAAAATAAAGGCTACTCAGGTGTGTGAAAGCTGTCAGCTAGGTAAAATGAGCAAACAGCCCTTCACACACTCTGAGCATACTAGCACTGCACCTTTTGACATTGTTCATTGTGATTTGTGGGGTCCATCCCCAGTTGTTTCCATTCATAAGTACAAGTACTATGCAAGCTTTGTAGATGATTATTCTAAGTTCATCTGGTTATTTCCATTATGCAATAAATCTGATTTCTTTAAAGTTTACTTGTCTTTTGAAAGTTATGTTAAAACTCAGTTTGGAAAATCTATTAAGGTCTTTCACTTTGATGGGGGAGGTGAGTTTACCTACACTCCCCTCATCAATCACATGCTTCAAACTGGCACTGTCCACCAACTCTCCTGCCCACATACCCCTGAACAAAATGGCTATGTTGAAAGGAGACACAGAACCATCAGAGAACTAGGTGTCACCATGTTATTTCATAGCAAAACACCTTTGTTCCTTTGGTTTGAAGCTTTTTCTACTGCTGTTCACACTATTAATAGATTGCCTACAGCCACCCTTAACCATGACACACCCTATTTTAAGCTGCACAACATTCATCCTAATTATGATCACCTTAAGGTCTTCGGTTCTAGATGTTTTCCCTATGTCTGGGACACAAAACAAAACAAATTTAACCCAAAGTCTATTCCATGTGTTTTCGTTGGCTATAGTCCTCAATACAAAGGCTATAAGTGTTATCACCCTCCCTCAAGAAAGTTTTTTTCTGTCCAGACATGTGAACTTTGATGAACAGTCATTCCCTTACAAGTCTGCCATTCCTATAGACAAAATCCCATCTCACGCCTATATCTCTGACTTAATTGACTCCTGGATTCAAATCACCCCATCCGCCACTGCTCCACCCTCTTTTCCTCATTCCAGTAATATCATTCCTCCACCAACTGTCCCACTCACCAGTCTTCCACTCACTGTGTCCTCCCCTATCTCCATTCCCTGCACTAGCCAAAATCCTCCCATCACTCCTTCTACCACTCCAAACACTGCCTCAGACTTCCCTGCCACTCCTTCATCTCCTACTTCTCACCATGGTGGTCCTCATGCCCTTACTTCCCCACACTTATCCAGTCCAGATTCCCAACATTCCAGCCCCCCCTCTTCCATTCCAGACCCTCCTCCTCCCCCTCCCTTGCATCATCCCATGATTACTAGATCCAAAACAGGCCATCATAAACCAAACCCTAAATATGCCTTTGTGACTCACACATATCCTGATATTCCAACCCTACCCAAATCCATCAAGACAGCCCTTCAACACCCTGGTTGGCTTGCTGCCATGCATGACGAACTTCAAGCTCTTCACACTAATCAAACCTGGGTGTTAGTTCCTAGACAACCCTCTATGCACATCATTGGGTGTAAATGGGTTTTCAAAACTAAGCTTAAACCTAATGGAAGCCTTGAGAGACTCAAATGCAGACTTGTTGCCAAGGGGTTCAACCAAATAGATGGTCTTGACTATAATGAAACCTACTCACCTGTGGTAAAACCTAGCACTATCCGAGTTATTCTCACTCTTGCTCTTCACTACAATTGGCCTGTCACTCAACTAGATGTTAAGAATGCTTTTCTCAATGGTCACTTGCATGAAACTATTTTTGTGGAACAACCACCAGGACACTCAGACCCTCACTTCCCCATTCATGTTTGGTTTCTTAAAAAAGCTATTTATGGTCTTAAACAAGCCCCCCGGGCTTGGTTTGATTGTTTTAGCACATTTCTTACTTCTCATGGTTTTTTTGTGTAGCCTAAGTGACCCCTCCCTGTTCATTTTGTCCACCAATCAATCTATTATGATTTTACTGTTGTATGTGGATGACATGCTCTTAACAGGTTCCAATCCCACTCAAATTCAAAAGTTCATTGCTGTTCTAGGCTCAGAGTTTGCTATGAAAGATCTAGGACCTATTCATCACTTTCTTGGTGTTGAAATTACCAGAACACCTACTTCGTTTGTGCTCTCTCAAGCTCACTATGCTCAAAACATATTATCAAGAACAGACATGTCAGATTGCAAGCCTGTTTCCACTCCCATGGAATCCAAATTCAAGCGTTTACCAAATTCGCCACTACTGGAAGATGTCAAAAATTACAGAAGTATAGTTGGGGCTTTACAATACCTAACTTTTACTCGCCCTGATCCCAGTTTCCCAGTCAACTTTGCTTCTCAGTTTCTTCATCAGCCCACTGCCCAGCATCTTCAACTGGTTCGTCGCCTTCTTCGGTTTGTCAAAGGATCCATCGATCTCAGCCTTACACTTACCAAACCTCAGAGTCTCCGCCTCACCGCATTCTCCGATGCCGATTGGGCTGGTTGCCAGCTCACACGCCGTTCCACCACCGGATATTGCACATACCTTGGCCCCAATATCATCTCTTGGTGCACGAAAAAACAACATTCTGTCTCCCGATCCAACTCACCTGGTTGTCTTATCTTCTTGCCGAATTGCATATCAAGCCTACAGCTCCGCCGTGCATCTATTCTGATAATTTAAGTGCCTTGCATTTGACGATTAATCCTGTTTTTCACGCTCGAAGTAAACACATCGAGCTTGACTATCATTATGTTCGAGAAAGGGTAGCTCAGGGCTCACTTGTTACTAAGCATGTTCCAGCGTCGCACCAAATTGCAGATATTTTGACTAAGCCATCTACTAAGGCGTCACTTCATTTTTTTCAACCCAAACTTTGCCTCCTTCCTCGGCTTCGTTTGCGGGAGGATATTAACGACAAAAGTCCACATCAAAATCAAGTCAACGCCCGTTCAAATATTCTGCAGGAGAAATAAGGAAATTACTATGGAGAGATAAGGAGTGGTGCACCTGGACGTGTTTTATAACGAGGGACATCCTAGGCTATCCTATTTCGACTATAGTGACTGCTCAAGCTACGATTTCTTTATTTTAAACAAAAGTCAACACAGAATTATCACATTAGTTTGTTGGCTCCCTGTATTATCTCAAACTTAGTTTAATTCACAACAAACTCTTGGTTATATAACAAGAGGTAGGATTCATTGTAAATCATCAAGGCAGACATTACATTCATTAATCCATTGTTCTTTTTTTCTCATTAAAACCTTCGGCCATTATTCTTACTGTCTTCATATTCATCGATACATGATTGGAATATTGATTTGGTTATTTGTGCACTATAGTTGAATCGGATTTCTAATCAAGCACCAAAATCTATCTTAGGCGGTTGCCATAAAAGATGGGATTTTTATTGGTAAACAACACATTGTCTACCGGATTGTAACTCGTAGGATTCTCTGTTGTTAAAATATATAATACTATGGTTAAAATTAATCTGTTTGGATTAATACCTAGTAGTTGGGTCTCATTAATCTAATCATTTGTAACATCGTATCAGAGTTATGATTCCGCTCTTTCTCTATTCTTGATTCGCTTGAATCATCTTCATATTTGTTCTTATTTTCTAGCACGTCTTGTGTTCGACATTTTGCTTCTCTCGTTTATTTCCCTTTTCTTGCTAGGAAATTTTTTGTTTCTCCTGTGGCAAATCAAGCAAGAGATGTTGCCACGGCAGGGAACGTTAATCCCTACTTTATTCATCCAATGGAGAATCCCCCTGTAGTTCTAGTTCAGCCGGTCTTGAAAGGTGTTGAAAACATCCATTGTAGGAAAAGAGCTATTATTATGGTGATCTCTACCAAGGGAAAAATGAGTTTCATTGATGCTTCTGATGAGAGGATTTTTCACGATCCAAAAACCAAACAATATTTATAATCCACGAAACTCATATACCGTGAAACCACTCTCTAACCGGCCAAACACCGGGTTGATTATATTAGAATGGCAAAGAGTACGGGGTCGATCCCACGAGGAAATTGGGTCGAATATGAAACCTGTGTTAAAATCGGTGAACAAAGAGCATGCGAAGAAGATAAACGATCGAAGCCCATACTAAACTACGGCATGAAAAAAGGGATTTAAAGCATGAACTAACAACAATAAGCAATCCCATCGACAAAATATTGAAACAATCAAAGCAAAATCGAGAGAAAGCAAATTGACAAAGGAAACTCACAAAATCGATATCGAAATACATTAGATCTGAATGCCCATGTCCCAAATCGACAAAAGATCCAGTCTTTAATTCCTATCATGACCCACGACGCGAAATCCACAAGCAATCGATCGAATACCGCATTCGATGCTAAATACAAAAATCTAATCTAAAAGCATGGGCCCAAGCCTTGATCCGACTATTTAGATGTCAACCTGCATAACAGCCGCCGGAGCGGCTGGGTGAGCACCTAAGCCGGCCTCGAGCTCAGTCCACACCAAAAAGTGAGAGAATTATGGTTTTTGTAGGTTAGATGCTCTTATATAGAGCAGAAATCGTGAGTTTGAGCTGGTGGGCCGACCAACTCGGCTCGTTTGACCCGTCTTCAGTAAATCATTAAAATCTCCCTGTGTAGATCCCTGATTTGAGTGATTAAAGATGCGTTGGAAATATCTTGGAATTATCTACAACGTTCATGAAGACCACAAAGCCAGAAAATGCTTCCACGATAGGTCAAAATGCAGATCAAAGGACCGGGCTGGTGGAAACTGAACCTGCTGTCAATCTGCTGAAACTGCCTCTGTCCGTACGGCTATGGGTCTTGTCCGTACGGACAGTTCATCCCTTGTACGTACGGATGAGTTTGGTGGCCGTACAGATAACTCTCGGTATCCATTTTTCACTTTCTGCCTCCAGCTTGCTCCGTTTCCGAAAGCTCTGTAGTAAAACCATCATAACGTCTTCGTCCGAGCTCCGATTGAGGTGATTCAAAAACCATTAGAAAGATATTTGAATTATCTACAACTTCCATGCAGAGCTCAGATTCAGAAAATTCCTCCATACTAGTTGAATTTGCAGCTGAAGTGGATTGAAGGGTTGAGTCCCGAACTCCGGTTTCTCTTTTCTCCCCTTTTTTTTCCTTCCCTTGATCATTCTCACCACAAAATATCACCTTCTGGGTCTCCGGATCACCTAAACCCTGAAATATTATGCATAGAACATACCAAACGACATCCCGTGTAACATCCCGACTTTTCGGAAAAGGACAAAAGAGTCTTTTGACTAAACTCAGATTTTCATGTTATTTAATTAAACAATTTAAAGTATATATAAATATATATATATAAATTCAAAACCTATATATTTAAAAGGATTTTGGGGTTAATTGGTAATTAGAAGGTTGTTTTGAGGACTTAAATGGTAATAACTCTTTGGGGAGTTATTTTCTACATTTAAACCTCCCACTAATAAGAAAGGGAGTTATCAGGCAAAGAGTTATACGTTAAAAAAAAATGAGAGAGTCTGTGAATGGAGAGTAAAGGAAGAAGGAGAAGAGACTTCTTCAAATTCACGGTTCATCTCTACTCCGATTTCAGTTTCGTCTGTAGCAGGAGCATCGTGAGTTTTCGAAGATCGTTTTGATACAAAAATATCCAGGTTTTATCGAGGTAAGAAAATAACCCTAATCTTAGTTTCTTCACGCTTTGATCGTGTTTGGTTGTAGAAAGTTGTTAGTTTCGTAGTTTAGATTGTCTAGCAACCTTTGATCATAATTAATTTAGGTTTAATTGTTGATCAATTAGGTTTGAGTTGGAGTTTCAGAGTGGCTACCGTTTGCTTTGCTTTTTGCTTTCTTTTGCTTTGGATTTAAGGTAAGAGATTCTTCCTAATATTTAATTAAGGTTGTATGATGTGAAGGTTGAGTGTTTGTGTTGAATTCATGGTTAGAAATCATGATTTAGGTCGTGGTTAAAGTGTTGGACATTTTGGTTTGAAAATGCTATGTTTCTCTGCTGTTTTTCTGTGTTAATTGATGTTAATCTTGGTTGGATTTGAGTAGAAATCGTTGAGTGCAGAAAACTGTGTTTCCCTTGTGCTGTCAAGGTCTGTCCGTACGGATGGATCAGTCATCCGTACGGATATTTCACTGAATCGATCTGAGAGTTGTGCTGAGCTCTGTCCGCCCGGATAGATCATCCTATCCGTCCAAATGGAACCTTCTATCCGTCCGGATAGTGCCTCTAAGTGCTGTTTCCTTTTTATGTGTTTTTAAGCTACGAGTTGAGTTCTAAATGTTACTCTTTGATGTAGTAACACTTTATAAACCTTACAAAGCCGTGAATAAGCTTCTGATGCGTTTGGTTCTGCACCGAATGTATTCTTGAAGGGAATTGAAGTTCGGGACCGTCGGAAGAGTAGGAGTGGCCTTGTGCTTTGATGAATTAGTATTCATCAATGTCTGTGTAATTGCTAGGTCTTGTCCGTGTCTAGAGGTCCAGGGAAGAGAATTGAGTTGTGAGGGAGCCTACTTGAAAACACTTAGGTGGCTAGTTAACAATTTAATAAACTACATATGTGACTAGTAAAAAAATTAAACATCATGATTGCTTGGACAGGCACAGTACAACATCGGCAATGTGAGGTTTGGCCAGATAAAGTGGTGTTGATCATTGCCGGATTCTAGACAAAGCCAGTTAAAGTAGTGATCATCCCGCCGGACAAACTCACGAACGAGTTAGCCATTCACGGATAGCACTTGAGCAGAGCTAGCGGTCAAAGTGAAATGATTGTCTCGGGTCCATTTAGAGTTTTATCTCTATAGGGTTGCAACTTTTGTCTTAGTGCATATCTCACTAAGTGTAGTGCCCTCGCAAACATGTTGTAACAAAGATAAGCTAAGTTAGAAACGTTTAGTCACGACATGTTGATGGACATGAAGTGAACCCTAGAATTGAGTCGGTCCCATAAAGATAACTTAATAATGATTAATGAACCTTTCGTTGTAAGGCTTAATTATATATTAGCTTCTTTCTCTTGCTAAGTACCTTGTACTTACCTCAATTGCATATGTTGTTTTGTGTGCTTTTGGGGTGAGAAGACGAACATGTTAGCCTTGAGCTCGTTGAGGAGTTTGATGACGTTTTGATGGCGTTGAAGCCATTTTGATGTTTCCTCCACTTTTCTAAATAAGGTTGTACTGTTTAGGTTATAGATTCTTTAATAAGCATGTTGTACTTTTATTTCAAGTTTGTAAGACAAGTGTGGTATCTTTCTTGTGTGTAATATAAATGCGTTGTAAGCTTTCTATCGTTGATGTAAGCTTTCCCTTTCTACCCCTAGACGGTTTGTTTTCTATTCTAGTAGCAATTTATGATTTTACCCGAGCCTTTTGGGCTTCTGTTGCTTTATTTTTGATACGATGACGTAGAGGCTGGCGTATAATATTAAATTTATTTAACGTTATACGCGCCGAACGTTCTCTTCCGGATAAGGGCTCGGTATCTGGGAGCGGGGCGTTACAGTTGGTATCAGAGAGAAGCGTTCCTTGCTCTTTTTTTTTTGGCTTCCCTTTCTTAAGATAAGACTTCCTTAGACCACTTAGCAACCATTCTGACTTCCTTGATCTTTCAGAATGGCAGCAACCCGTAGGAGTTTCTTTGCTAAACCTTTGCTTTTGTTTTTAAGATAAGGTATCTTAGATCTTTTAGAACCTTTCTGATCTCTCTTGTTTTTGGTGGTAAATTCTCGTAAAAACTAAGAATCTTTAGACCTTGGTCGAGTTGCACTAGGATCAAGAGAAGAGTCTTCTTAGACGAAGGTTAGTTCAAGTTCTAAGCTCACATCTTTTATGTGATGCCTCTCAGTGTGTCCTTCTCGGATCCTTAATAGAATCCTGTCTTCTTTCGACCTTTCGGACTTTTTCTCTCTATTTTTTTCTTGGAGGATTTAAAGTTTTCTTATTGCGACCTTTTGATTTAATCATTTCTTTGATTTTATAATTTGGTGTTATGCAAAACGAGTAAACGATTTTGTGCACGTTTCTTTATGTCTTTTAATATCATTTCTGATGTTTCAAAATTCTGTAAATTTTCAGCCACTTAGAAAATTTCCTTGTTTACAATTTCTATTTTGACATCAACTTAGTTTTCAATATGGATTGTTCATAAATTGTTTAAGAAGGAGGAGTACTCTGTTCAGAAAATTATGCAGCGGTATTCTTACTTATGAGTCTGTTTTGAATAAGCTAAACACCTTCAAATGACTTGAAATTTTGACTTGTTGAAGAAAACTCTCTGCTCTGCAATTTTTGTTTTGGAGTCAAGTGCAAATTCTTTCTGGTTTGAGTGCAATCTGCCAAACAATGCGGATTATAAATTTCTGAAATTTTTTGACAGCTTGCAGCAGTCGACGAAAATAATTATTTAACCAACCAATGCTTTTCCATAAATTCTGAATTTTGTGTGTGACATATGTAAAACTTGTATATCTATAACTTTTCTTTTTACATCAGGTTCAAAATCTGTTTGGTGTGGTCTATGCAAGTCAATCATTTCATGGTTGATGTATGTACTTAAACTTTTAAAACCATTTAAGTACCTGTGCATGAAAGGCTAGACAACATTCTTTCACCTTGGAAGTTTAGGTGTGGGGTTATAGGTGTTGGGAAGGCTTTGTAGTATAAGACTTTTAACTTAGTTGTTATGCAAAATAAGAAGTTTAGTAAGTAGGTATTAAGTGTTGTAGATTTAATACCCTTCTGTGACAAGAAACAATTACATGGTGACTTTCCAATCCCACGTTTTCTTTGACGAGGTGCTCTTTTATAATCATTGGTTTCATACTTAGTTACCTCTAATTTAAACTATTTCCCCATGCATACTATTTGTAACCAATGTGCTAGCTAGATCATCCATTGAAACTTTTTGAACTCGGTAAAAGTCCTTTCATTGCGAAGTCTTGTTTTCCAAGTGTGTGCATACTTTGATGTGTCTTATTTTTTTTTTTATGAAGATGTTTTCATAGTGTCAAATGCTTGATTTAAGGAAACAAGTTTCTCATCTTTCGAACTATTTGAACTGACAACTGCATATCCTTTCATTACATCATGTTTAGCAAATTCGGGTCAATACACTTTTGCATCCTAGTGATTACCTTCAATGCATCCCCTACACGACGTTTTAGTGCAGAAAACTTTTTGTTTAAAGACTCAACTCTTTTATTAGAATTTTATACCATTCCGAAAACCGGTTGAAAGATCAAACTTTCTCAAAACATTCATTTTAATTACATATCCTTTTGTCTTCCGGTAAGTATACGTGAACAATCATTTCTTACTTAAGTGTCATTTAATAGCTCCAGACTACTTTTAGAAAATTATATATATGCATATGTTCAAAAGTCCTATCGATAATTACTTCAAAGTACTGCATCTTTTACTCCCTTACGAAATTTTTTTTGTTTTACTAAGCAAGTAGTCGAACCTCTTTTACGTCTCATGCATGTCTTTTAAAGTTTTTTTTTTTTTTTTTTTTTTTTTTTTTTTTTTTTTTTTTTTTTGATAAAGAATTTTAGCCTGCAACTTATTTTGTTAAGAGTATTCCTTGACAAAATTTGCTACAAGTGTTAAGTTGTTTTGTCTTATTTTAAAACTTCCTTCTTCAAATTGGAAGAAATGACTTTCTGATTTATTTTTTTAAACAAAGGGCGGTCCTCATTCCTTTGAACATTTGCACCCTTGATGCAAACCTTTTAACAATTTCACAATAGCCCTTCTTGTGTTAGTCTTTGAACGACACGAAAACATGTATTATTTGAAACTCTTGTGTTTTCTTCACACAGTCGTCACTTATGATTCTTTTTCACGATGCACTTCTTCGATTTACCTTTATCATTGAACCTTTGGAGAAGATGTTCCCCGCTTTCAAAAAAAATATTAACTGCAACGGATGTTGAAAGAAATAGAAAATGCATTCTCTGAGTTCATTTACTTTCTTTTCCACGTTATCATTCATGACCTTTTCGCAACATTTGTTCAATTTACTTGGATTTTCATCATGAAAACTTTCGAGAGAATATTACTCATCTTCAATTTTTTTTTTATATATATATATATATATATATATATATATATATATATATATATATATATATATATATATATACATATTTGAATAAGATTTGAAACTTCTTCTACTTCCAGGACCTTTTCGAACTCTTTAATAATAAGTAAGAAAATTTATCCTTTTGCATTCAATCATACCAATTACTTCAAGGGAAAGGAAAATGTTTTCAATATGGATTATATAGGATGATCTTTTGGTTGCAACAAATGTCCCAGCCAGAGAACTTTTGTTTTATCGATTTTATCACAAGTGGCCTCATCTTGGTAAATTTTATATGTCATCCATTTTGTGTTATCCAAACAAATGTTTTACTATATGCATGTGAACCAAGTTCAAACCATCTTTCATTTTGTATTACGCGTCTCAAAATTTGCCATTGTTATCTCCTTTAGTAGTTTCTGTTTTCAAAAGACTTTTATAACCATTCTTACCTTTCTTCTGGAATCAAGGTGAGAATAAGTTTAAAACTTTGTTTCTTGTATATGTTTTGCTTAAAAATAAATTCTTTTACAACTCCAGTCTTATGTTGGACTATAAAATTATGGTTGCTGATAAACTCACTGTCAAAAGTTGTTTTCTTGTCTATAGGAAAGCCTTATAAGTTTGGTAGAAGATGTTTATATGGTTTCCTTTTTGAAGACTAGTAAAGATTGAAGTATGTCTGTGGTTTGGGTGTGTTATAGATGGATTAGTGCTGGATTGATAACAAGACGGAGTTGAAGTTCCTTAAGTTAATAGCTAGTTTCTGGAAGGTAAGGTAGATGTATAGGTCAAAGCAACCCTCGTATAAGTATGGAACTGTTGTAAGGGTGACAAAGTGGACGAAGAACCTAGAAGAATACTATATGTTAATTAGTGGATTGACATTTGACTTTTGGGACAAAGTGTTATAGGAGGAGCTCAAGAAGTTAGGTTAGAAGAGTTGAGTATAAGGTAGATGAAATGTGTGTTTAAGATAGAGTGGTTCTTGGGTCTGAAGTACTAGATTAGTTGTGATGGACGCGTTGAAGTCTTCATGACGAAAGTACTAAGGTTCAAATCAATTGAAGATAACGTTTTGTTGATTTGTTTTTGAAAGTGAACTAGAAGGTAGGCAAGCTGGTATCTAAGATGAGAGTGGTGTTGGTTCTGGCAAGTTTCGAGGACGAAACTTCTTTAAGGGGGGGAAGAATGTAACATCCCGACTTTTCGGAAAAGGACAAAAGAGTCTTTTAACTAAACTCATATTTTCGTGTTATTTAATTAAACGATTTAAAGTATATATATATATATATATATATATATATATATATATATATATATATATATATATATATATATATATATATATAAATTCGAAACCTATATATTTAAAAGGATTTTGGGGTTAATTGGTAATTAGGAGGTTGTTTTGAGGACTTAAATGGTAATAACTCTTTGGGGAGTTATTTTCTACATTTAAACCTCCCACTAATAAGAAAGGGAGTTATCAGGCAAAGAGTTATACGTTAAAAAAAAATGAGAGAGTCTGTGAATTGAGAGTAAAGGAAGAAGGAGAAGAGACTTCTTCAAATTCACGGTTCATCTCTACTCCGATTTCAGTTTCGTCTGTAGCAGGAGCATCGTGAGTTTTCGAAGATCGTTTTGATACCAAAATATCCAGGTTTTATCGAGGTAAGAAAATAACCCTAATCTTAGTTTCTTCACGCTTTGATCGTGTTTGGTTGTAGAAAGTTGTTAGTTTTGTAGTTTAGATTGTCTAGCAACCTTTGATCATAATTAATTTAGGTTTAATTGTTGATCAATTAGGTTTGAGTTGGAGTTTCAGAGTGGCTGCCGTTTGCTTTGCTTTTTGCTTGCTTTTGCTTTGGATTTAAGGTAAGAGATTCGTCCTAATATTTAATTAAGGTTGTATGATGTGAAGGTTGAGTGTTTGTGTTGAATTCATGGTTAGAAATCATGATTTAGGTCGTGGTTAAAGTGTTGGACATTTTGGTATGAAAATGCTATGTTTCTCTGCTGTTTTTCTGTGTTAATTGATGTTAATCTTGGTTGGATTTGAGTAGAAATCGTTGAGTGCAGAAAACTGTGTTTCCACTGTGTCTTTGTCAAGGTGCATCGTCACGGATGGATCAGTCATCCGTACGGATATTTCACTGAATCGATCTGAGAGTTGTGCTGAGCTCTGTCCGTCCGGATAGATCATCCTATCCGTCCAAATGGAACCTTCTATCCGTCCGGATAGTGCCTCTAAGTGCTGTTTCCTTTTTATGTGTTTTTAAGCTACGAGTTGAGTTCTAGATGTTACTCTTTGATGTAGTAACACTTTATAAACCTTACAAAGCCATGAAAAGCTTCTGATGCGTTTGGTTCTGCACCGAATGTATTCTTGAAGGGAATTGAAGTTCGGGACCGTCGGAAGAGTAGGAGTGGCCTTGTGCTTTGATGAATTAGTATTCATCAATGTCTCGTGTAATTGCTAGGTCTTGTCCGTGTTCAGAGGTCCAGGGAAGAGAATTGAGTTGTGAGGGAGCCTACTTGAAAACACTTAGGTGGCTAGTTAACAATTTAATAAACTACATATGTGACTAGTAAAAAAATTAAACATCATGAGAGCTTGGACAGGCACAGTACAACATCGGCAATGTGAGGTTTGGCGAGATAAAGTGGTGTTGATCATTGCGGATTCTAGACAAAGCCGATTAAAGTAGTGATCATCCCGCCGGACAAACTCTTAACGAGATAGCCATTCACCGGATAGCACTTCAGAGCTAGCCAGTCAAAGTGAAATGATTGTCTCGGGTCCGCTAGAGATTTATCTCTATATGGTTGCAACTTTTGTCTTAGTGCATATCTCACTAAGTGTAGTGCCCTCACAAACATGTTGTAACAAAGATAAGCAAAGTTAGAAGCGTTTAGTCACGACATGTTGATGGACATGAAGTGAACCCTAGAATTGAGTCGGTCCCATAAAGATAACTTAATAATGATTAATGAACCTTTCGTTGTAAGGCTTAATTATATATTAGCTTCTTTCTCTTGCTAAGTACCTTGTACTTACCTCAATTGCATATGTTGTTTTGTGTGCTTTTGGGGTGAGAAGACGAACAGGTTAGCCTTGCGCTCGTTGAGGAGTTTGATGACGTTTTGATGGAGTTGAAGCCATTTTGATGTTTCCTCCACTTTTCTAAATAAGGTTGTACTGTTTAGGTTATAGATTCTTTAATAAGCATGTTGTACTTTTATTTCAAGTTTGTAAGACAAGTGTGGTATCTTTCTTGTGTAATATCGTACGTTGTAAGCTTTCTATCGTTGATGTAAGCTTTCCCTTTCTACCCCTAGACGGTTTGTTTTCTATTCTAGTAGAAATTTATGATTTTACCCGAGCCTTTTGGGCTTCTGTTGCTTTATTTTTGATACGATGACGTAGAGGCTGGCGTATAATATTAAATTTATTTAACGTTATACGCGCCGAACGTTCTCTTCCGGATAAGGGCTCGGTATCTGGGAGCGGGGCGTTACATCCCGGGGGTAAAAGTGTCCGGAATATTGCAAAATTATCGATAAAAGAGGGGTTTTCCGACCATTTGTCGTTTTCACTCCCCGTGCATTATTCTCACGATAAAGCTCTACAAAAGGCCTAAAATACCCAAAAACATGCTAATTGAGTGATAAACAAGGGTAAAAGCACACTGAAATGGTGTAAAGTTGGCTCCCATCAACTACCCCCCAGTTAGCCTTTGCTCGTCCTCGAGTAAAATGGGCGTTTTAAAATAAACCAATAGGATCAACTTTGCAACATCGGTGTAGCCAGCACATTCTCAAGGTAAACGACAAGTAGTAAAGTGATTGTAGACAACTCGAGACAGTGTTATAAACAAAACGGAGTGCACGTGTGTAGAGAAGCAAGGAATCACATCCAAAATGGTCACCGGCCTTGAATACCGGTCAAACGTTTACACACGATATCATACCACATAACATCTCCACTAATCGAGGCTACCGGGACTAGATACGGTCAAGTAGGACTTTGAAGGTTATGACGCTAGGCTCGGGAGGGGGCTAACCGAAAGGATAATTTGGGAACTGGAGAAGAGAAAATACGAGTGAACCAAATCAACAAGTGTATCTCCTCCTTGCAACCATACAAATCAACACCAAACTCCTCCGATCATCAAACAAATCAAAACAACTTCCAAACTCAACATTATATGGACAAACAATACACGTCCACACAAGGCTTTCTTTGACTCAACACTTATTCACTTTATTCAAACTTTTATTTCACTTCTTTTTCTTTTATTTTCACTTTTTTTTTTCCATTTTTCTTTTTGCATTCTTTTTGTTTTTCAACTTTTCTTTCTTTTCTTTCTTTTCTTCTTTGAACCAAAGGCCTTTGATGGGAGTCAACTTTACGTGATTCCGGTGCATTTTCTACCCCCGTTTATCCCACTTTTAGCATGTTTCTTGGTGTATTTAGACCGTTTTCGGGGTAATATCGCGAGTTATTAGCACGGGGGGTAAATTCGTCATTTTGATGGTTTATCACTTCTTTTTGATGATATTGACCCCATTTCCGAGCACTATTACCCTTCGGAATGTTTTGGTTGTTTTTGGTTCTTGTGATGATGTAGGGTATTGGTGTCTCGAGACCCGGAAGGCGATGATTTACAATGACAAGCATGCTCGGAGCCGAAGAATGGACCGAGAAGTGAAGAAACAATGAAATCAAGTTTTCGGTCTTGGCTCAGTCCACTTCAGCTGCAGTTTCAGCCAGGAATAAAGCATTTTCTGGACATTACGTCTTCATGAAAGTTGTAGAAAATTGAAGGAGCTTTCCAACGCATCTTGAATCACCCCAATCGGAGCTCGGACGAAGCAGTTATGAAGGTTTTACTGCAGCAGAAAACAGCAGCATTTCAAACGCACGTTTGGACCTTTCAAACGTGCGTTTGGGACTGTTTTTTCGAATACTGAGAGCAAGGGAGCTGAAACGCACGTTTAGGAACCTTCCAAACGTGCGTTTGGCTCATTTACTGCTATAAAAAGCTGCAAATTTCACACAGAAGAGGGGAGACGCGAATGGAGTTGTTTTAGGGTAATTTTGGGCGATTTTCTTCGTTTTTAGGAGTTAGAATTAGTGTAATATACCGTTAGAATCGTCTTTCAATCCTCTCTTTGTTTATACAACTCAAATCTTCGATCCGTAACATTTCGATTGTCAAAAATTTGATCTTTAGGAGCACGAATTTTCCCTCTCTTAAATCTCAATCAAGTAAGTATGTTTGCTTGTTCTTTTGTTGTTAAGCTATGTTTTTCTTCATTGTTTGTTGTTTAGATTGTATAATGTGTAGCTAATTTCTCTCCATAGCCGGGTCATGTGAAATTTGGTGAAATCAATCTTTGGGTGATGAAATTGGGAGTGGGTAGTGCTTTTTATTGTTTAATCTTGCTCGTTTCACGTCGTAGAACTTGTTATAACGGATTTGGACTAGATTAGCTACCTAGGTCAAAAATCACACACATCACTCTTGAGAGTTGTTCAGAGAGAGGGGTGTGGGAAAAGGGTTCTAGGATCGCGGTGTAGTCTCGGTTTAGTCGTTAAGCCGAGCTCTTTGTGAGGTTACTCGTTTTTACGTTTAAGCGGCTCGAGTTCATGACAAGGCTTAAGGTGTTAGAAGAGAGTTGTTCAGACACTAACACCGGGTTTAGGAGTTCGCACCCGTGAGATTGAATGTGAGAGTTTGTTTGTAATTGCATACTCCCGGTTTTGTCATCCTTGGGGTTGAGATTATCCTTATTGATCATGGTTCGGCTATGTTCCTCTCTTCCTTTAGACTCATTAATTTAATTCACTTTAGTTTTATTGTAGTGTGCAAATATTCCACATCTTGATCACCTAGACTAAGTTTCAAGTTCACTTTGGTACTCACAAACACACCTTTCTCTGTGGGATCGACCTCGGACTCCTGTAGCTATACTAGCAATCGACTCGGTCCACTGCCGTTAGAGAGCTTGTTTAGTCACCGTTGTCTTGAGTATTTTATAAATTTGTTTGGTGAAAAATAACGCTCATCAGCCTTATAAAAAGATCACTCGAGCTCCTCCCCTTCTTTACACAGCTCAGAAAGCACCAACTCCAACCAAAACATGTCACTCTCCCACCCCACACTTGCCTAAGCAAGTGTGTCTCAACAAAAAGACCATGTCCACTCGTAGGGTGTGTCAAGGAAACGTGACAAAAAATAAAGCTCGGGGGTTAGGGATTTTTGACTAAGTAACAAAAACGGCTCAGCTTCGGACAGTGGTCAGACTGTCCTAACAAGGCTTAAGGGGGTACGAGGATAAAATGTTAGGATTTTGGCTTATTTGGCTCTGGTCAGGTCAAAGAAGCGCCTTTTCTGTCATCCCGTATCCGGTTTAGGTAACCTTTCTATTTCGCCTCGAAGTTAGAGATATGAGTGTGTGTAACAACCAAATTGTGTGTAACCGAAGCAAATCACATATAAGGTTTCTTTTTCAAGATAAGACTGAATCGCATTGCATATATTCAATGAACTACTAAGACTTTTACCAATCGAATGTGAGGACTACACAAACCCTGCGGTGTTAAAATCGTTGAAAAATTTTAAAAATAGCCCAAAATCGACTCGAAAACGGTCAAAGACTAAGCATACCACACAAATTGGCACATTTAACGATCAAAGCACAACTACAAAACGGCTAAGTTTACCAACTACCCGGGCCCCACTTGAATGAAGCACTGTCCTCAGTGTGTGAAGGAGAATGATATAAAGACGTAGTTGTTTGTAGGAACCGGCAGAAAGGTGCACTTAAGCTCACGTGACATCTTCTAGTGAATCCATCTCGAGTACCTAAAACCATATAGACCGAAAACAAGGCAAACACATGCATGGGAGAAGTCCACGTGCCAAAAGATGGTGATAGATACGAGATATACACATATAGAAGCCATGCCACAAACGGACTCAAAGCAGATCGGTAGTACTCAACATGGATTGCAATGGATGTAAAGATAACCAAACAGGGTAAAGACAAATCATCCACGTATAGAATAAAGCCACAGAGGCACACAAGCAATTATCCACGTCAAAGAACTAGCACATCACCCAAAACAAAATTTTTTTTTTTCGAATTTTTTTTTTTCGATTTTTTCCACAACACACACACACACACGATATTTTAAACCCCTCAAAAAGTCATGATAGTCGAAAGTCCTGAGCCCCAGTTCTAGCCCAACTTAGACGATATCAACCTCCGAGGAGACTAAGTACCAAAGTCGTATTCAATCCGAGTTCAAGACAACATCACTTCAACATCCCATGGCTCCTATCGAAATCTAAATAAAACAAGATGATAAACACTTAGGCCCAAGTTCTAGGACAACCTACAAGATATCAACCTCCGAAGAAGCTAAGTACCAAAATTGCAGTCAAACCTAGTCTAAGCACAACATTATCAACATGTTTTCATTTTTTTTTTTCGTTCACGACCAAACACAAATTCGACTTTTAAACAATTTCCCCGGCAACGGCGTCATTTTGATGAGAGGATTTTTCACGATCCAAAAACCAAACAATATTTATAATCCACTAAACTCATATACCGTGAAACCACTCTCTAACCGGCCAAACACCGGGTCGATTGTATTAGAATGGCAAAGAGTACGGGGTCGATCCCACGAGGAAATTGGGTCGAATACGAAACCTGTGTTAAAATTGGTGAACAAAGAGCATGCGAAGAAGATAAACGATCGAAGCCCATACTAAACTACGGCACGAAAAAAGGGATTTAAAGCATGAACTAACAACAATAAACAATCCCATCGACAAAAGACCGAAACAATCAAAGCAAAATCGAGAGAAAGAAAATTGACAAAGGAAACTCACAAAATCGATATCGAAATACATTAGATCTGAAAGCCCATGTCCCAAATCGACAAAAGATCCAGTCTTTAATTCCTATCGTGACCCACGACGCGAAATCCACAAGAAATCGATCGAATACCGCGTTCGACGCTAAATACAAAAATCTAATCTAAAAGCATGGGCCCAAGCCTTGATCCGACTATTTAGATGTCAACCTGCATAACAGCCGCCGGAGCGGATGGGTTGAGCACCTAAGCCGGCCTCAAGCTCAGTCCACGCCAAAAAAGTGAGAGAATTATGGTTTTCGTAGGTTAGATGCTCTTATATAGAGCAGAAATCGCGAGTTTGAGCTGGTGGGCCGACCAACTCGGCTCGTTTGACCCGTCTTCAGTAAATCATTAAAATCTCCCTGTGTAGAGCCCCGATTTGAGCGATTCAAGATGCGTTGGAAAGCTCATGGAATTAGCTACAACGTTCATGAAGACCACAAAGCCAGAAAATGCTTCCACGATGGGTCAAAATGCAGATCAAAGGACCGGGTTGGTGGAAACTGAACCTGCTGTCAATCTGCTGAAACTACCTCTGTCCGTACGGCCAGTTCATCCCTTGTCCGTATGGATGAGTTTGGTGGCCGTACGGATAACTCTCAGTATCCATTTTTCAACTTTCTGCCTCCAGCTTGCTCCGTTTCCGAAAGCTCTGTAGTAAAACCTTCATAACTTCTTCGTCCGAGCTCCGATTGAGGTGATTCAAAAACCATTAGAAAGATATTTGAATTATCTACAACTTCCACGCAGATCTCAGATTCAGAAAATTCCTCCATACTAGTTGAATTTGCAGCTGAAGTGGATTGAAGGGTTGAGTCCCGAACTCCGGTTTCTCTTTTCTCCCCTTTTCTCCTTCCCTTGATCATTCTCACCACAAAATATCACCTTCTGGGTCTCCGGATCACCTAAACCCTGAAATATTATGCATAGAACATACCAAACGACATCCCGGGGGTAAAAGTGTCCGGAATATTGCAAAATTATCGATAAAAGAGGGGTTTTCCGACCATTTGTCGTTTTCACTCCCTGTGAATTATTCTCACGATAAAGCTCTATAAAAGGCCTAAAATACCCAAAAACATGCTAATTGAGTGATAAACAAGGGTAAAAAGCACACTGAAATGGTGTAAAGTTGACTCCCATCAGAGTTCTTCGACGATGACGTGTGAGATTGAGCTCTTGAAGACTTAGTTTCTTTTAGTTTTGGTTTCTTTCAATAAAGCTGTTGATTCAAAGTTCAAACAATGTTGTCTTTCTTTTGGATTAGTTCCGTTTGAGTTCTTTTGGATTTGAATGTTGGATGATTTAGTTTTCTTTATTGGATTTTAGCTTTCGCTGCATTGAAAACCGTGTGTTCGATCATTCATTTTCCTGAGTCATTTTATCTTCCGCGTCGGTTTTGTTCTGATGTATGACGTAAGGCTTATATATGTTATTGAATTTATTTGATAATATTTGTGCCGAGCGCTCTTTCCGGATGAGGACTTGGTGTCCGGGAACGGGGCGTTACACCGTATCTTAATTTTTATTTTATTTTTGAAAGGAAAAATCAGTATCTTATTTGAATGAAGGATTCCATCTCATATGTACGCGCTGATATCACCACAAGTTCAGACTTGCTCAGTCCTACCCGATATCTCTCGGTTCAGTTACATAAGATTTAACCTTCAAATCTTTATAGTCTAGACGATCTCTTAACGGCCTATGAAAAGAAAAAACAGGTCAACGGAGCCATCAACTCGTTTGGTTTGGGTCACAATTTCGGTCCGTTCTGTGATATACTACTATATACATATTTTGCTGTATTTGAAATGGCGAACTGGATGTAACAGCGATTTTTTTTGTTATTTTTTTTATATAGAACTTGAGTCAAGTTTTGATCTTGATTACTTTCATTGTTGGCTTTTTATTTGTGTTTTTCTTAAGGAATAAATGGATTGTTTAAATTTGATCTTGATTAATTTTCAGCTTTGATGGTTGCGTTTCTGGGTTGACAACATCAATTAAAGCCGGTGAATTTGTGTTCATATCAATTCACTACTCCATCAGTGATGCTGTTTCAGCCGCCGGTTCCACAGAACCGGTTCCGGTGCAAAAAAAAAAAAAGGTTTTAAAGTGAATTTCCTCTAAGTTTTACTAAAAGAAAACTACTTTGAATCATGTAGGTGTAAAATTTTGTATTAGTTTCTAATTTCTTTAACGTTTCTCTTGATTCAAGAGCTTTCATGCCCAAATTTTGAACGAAATTCGGTTATGAATCTGAAGTACAGCCGCGACTACATACTTCTATACAGGATTCCCCTGCAGATAAATATTATTCAAATTATTTTTCATGGTTGGATCTGCTGTCAGTTTTTTCTGTTGCAAAAATTACGTCTTTTTTCAGCCAGTTTTAGCATTCCTCTATTTTTACATATTTATATTTTGATAGAAATTTAATCGTTGCTAATTTCTGCATAAGAGTACTTGGTTATAGTTTCGTTTAATTGCTTGCTATAACGAATTTATTTTTGAAATGTGTCTAATGAAGAATCCATTGACCTGATTTATGTCCATATTTGCAGCAGAAGAAATAGAGTAAGGATAGTTGCAACATGCCCAAAGAAGTTTTAAGCCAAAAGCAATCAACAATGATTCTGCAATGAAGAGGAAATAATGGTGCAAAATAATTAGAATGATTTCCAAGATCAAGAAGGCTATGGAAGATCATGTATGTACGCTTATCCTTTGACGGTGATGACCATTGGTTTATAGATATTGTTGTTTTTTTTATTCCTATTATATTATTTATATTAACTCAGATGAATACTGTTTTTATTTGATGAATGTTTCATGCAAATCAGATAATGTATTTATTACTTTAAATTTTTTGGTTTTAATCAAACCATTTATTTTCTATGAATTCAAAGTAGTATTTGTGAAAATATCTGACAAATACATTGTATTTAAACAGAGTGCGATATATTTATTTTTGTCCATATGAACTTCATTATGTATTTAAACTATGTGGTTCTAATTATTTCATATGTGACTTCACCTCAAAATCTCCTCTTCACCAAATAGTATTTCCCGCTATTTGGTTTATTGTGCTGTTGTTTCTTCTGCGGCTGTTGGTACGTTTGGTGGCAAGCACATTGTGTTTTTATTTTTTTAAATTTTTTTTAATAGCCAATTTATTAAGTGCAGATGCTGTAAAACAAGTCCAAAAAACAAGAAAGATTCAAAAGCCAAACAACAATAGCAATACAAACAAGATAAAGCAACGAAGAGGCAGATCAAAACAACACCCAAGTGAAGCCTTGAGGGGATGAACTCCAATCCAAAATAATGTTTATCGCCTTAATTATATAAGCATGCTAAATCAAACACTTTCATTATGGCTTGATTCTATGTCTGTATTCTTCAACCAGAATGTTTGTGCCACATCAAATAAAATACCACAACATACTTTTATATCATTGATTTTTATGGGACTTATATGAACCAATAGGCCCCACATCAAAATCCATGTTCCAAAAATATGTTGGGGTTATTTTATTGTGGCATTATCACCACTCTTCTTCCAACTATAATTAAATTATAGGTCCTTTCTTACTTTGAGGACGAATTGTGTAATCACAATAAATGTTTATATAGAAATGCACAATAAACATGGAAAATTTTTGGGTGGTGTGTCCGCACGGTGCGAACACACTTATTTTTTCTTTAAAACACGGGTGTTTTTAAGTGTAAATAGTCAAAAAAATGCAAAACACTATGAAACACGGGTGTTTCAAAGGCAAAATAAGTGTGTCCGCACCATACGGACACACCTCCCAAAAATTTCCCAATAAACATGTACAACTACTTCCAACTACACTTTTTTTTCCCCAGTTCACATTATAGTTTTCTTATTATTCATCTTCGATGGTAGCATTATTGGTATATCTTACATTCTATTTTTATGTGCATTTTACGATGATACAGTTAATTATGTTTTTCAAAACTCTTATGAAATTATTATGTTTTCATGTGTGTCTAATTATAATTTTTTTTTAATTTCATCCACAGACTCTATCAGATAAAACAAAAAAACAAAATATTAGAGATAAAATAGAATATTAAAATAACAAACACATCTCTATCAGATAAAACAAAAAAAACAGCCGAATATTAAAAATAAAAAAAATGGGAAATTAGGGATAAGGACACAATCTGAAATATTATTAAGCAACAGGACAACTACATATTTTTTATAGGGAGAAGAACAACTGCATAATTTTTATAGCGAGAAGGACAAACAGTGAATCCCGAAAATCAGTGAATCTCCCTAGTGAATCCCGAAATCGGTGAATTTCGATAATGAATTTTGTGATGAATCCGAAAATCGGTGAATCCCGACAATGAATTTTGAAAATTAGTGAATTTCAATGGTGAATTTCGGTGTTGAATTTAAACAGTGAATTTCGAACAAAAGTGAATTTCGATAGTGGATAAATAGTTTTGTCCTTTATGCAAAAGTTTCAAAAGACTGTCCTTCTACTTAATTGATGAAATATTTTTGTCCTTCTCCCTCATTCCCCCTAAAAAAAATGCCACCGCATCCTTTATTAAATAACAAATATTAAAACAACAAACACATCTTACAAAAAACTGTACAGATAAATAGCAGAATCTTACAGAAAAAAAGCTATACAAATATTATTATTTTAAACTGTACAAATTAAAAAAAAACGAAATATTAGAGATAATGAGGGATAAATAATGGGGAGGTTGGGATAATTTTTTTTTTCTTTCAGTTTTTTAATTAAAATAGGCCGTGGTTAGTGTGTTTTTTTTTTGTTTGTGTTATGCGGTTGTGTAGATTGACCAGATGCATTTCTTTTAACCCATTATCCCACTTCTGACAACATAACTGCCACATACAAAATAACCCACTATCCCTATGCTGTTGTGTAGATTGACCAGATGCATTTCTTTTACCCCATTATCCCACTACTGACAACATAACTGCCACACACAAAATAACCCACTATCCCTCCCCTTTCTTCACCCCTATATATAGAATTCAAAATTCAAAGAAACTACCACCAGTTTCCCTTTTACCCATTCACAAAAAAAAAAAAAAACACTTTCTAAATATGATCACCCCAAATTCTACATGAACAGAAATAACCATGGTCCGACCTCGACAAAAAGGGTTTCGGTCCATACAAATCCACCTGATGAATGCTCTCCCCCACCAGGGTCTTCTGTAACTCCAAATGATGCACATATGTCCGCTCTCGAGGAGACCGAAGAGTGTTTCATTATTGATTTTGACCCTCACTTTTATTTTGTTGCTACTGTCGACAGCTCCGATGGTTCTGATATTTGTGTGGTTGCCGAAAAGGGGCAGGTATCTTGCTATTTGTATTACAATCACTGACTAAATATTTGTGCATTCCAAACTACATATTGTTTTAAATAATGTTGTTCATATCTTAAATATTTTTTTTTGTAGGTGGCATGCAGAGATTACCCTATTCCGTATATCGTGTGTTTAACGTACCACTTTTTTTGACAGTCACCCTCACGATCATTGTGACTGGTATTCTTTCTATCAATTTACTTTCTCTTTTCATATTTTTTTAAGGGAGACTGTATGGTAGTAGTATCTTATCCTGTGTTACTGAAAGATTTGTGTTTCCATTGCAGTGTTATTGTTTTGTTTGTGATATGCCCGCTCCTTGCAACCTGTGGATTGCTGTTCGCGGACATTGCCATGCTCTGGACACAAAAGCATGGCAGGATAAGCGAGATAAAACTAGAAAAAAAAAACGTCTACTTTTATGGTGGGTAAGGTATGGTAGGGTGAAGTGGTGGGTAAGGTAGGGTACAGTAGGGCAGAGTAGGGTAAGGTAGGTTGGGGTAGTGGGTAAGGTAACGTAGGGTGGTAGGGTAGGGTAGGATGGTGGGTAGGGTAGGGTGCAGTGGTGGGTAAGGTAGGGTTGGAGAGGGTTGAGTATGGTAGGATAGGTTGGGGTAGTGGGTAAGGTAAGGTATGGTGATGTGATGGGTAAGATAGGGTATAGTGGAATGGCGGATAGGGTAGGGTTGGGTGGTGGGTAGGGTAGGATGGTGGGTAAGCTAGGGTGCAGTGGTGGGTAAGCTAGGGTTGTGGAGGGTTGAGTATGGTATGATAGGTTGGGGTAGTGGGTAAGGTAAGGTATAGTGGTGTGATGGGTAAGATATGGTATAGTGGAATGGTGGATAGGGTAGGGTCGGGTGGTGGGTAGGGTAGGGTAGGGTGAAGTGGTGGGTAAGGAAGGGTTGGGGAGGGTTGAGTAGGGTAGGATAGTTTGGGGTAATGGGTAAGGTAAGGTATGGTGGTGTGATGGGTAAGATAGGGTATAGTGGAATGGTGGATTGGGTAGGGTCGGGTGGTGGGTAGGGTAGGGTAGGGTGAAGTGGTGGGTAAGGAAGGGTTGGGGAGGGTTGAGTAGGGTAGGATAGTTTGGGGTAGTGTGTAAGGTAATGTATGGTGGTGTGGTGGATAAGATAGGGTAGAGTGGAATGGTGGATAGGGTAGGGTTGGGTGGTGGTAGGGTACGGTGGGGTGGTGGGTTAGGTAGGATATAGAAGGATGGAGTGGTGGGAAGGTAGGGTGGTATGATGAGTAAGGTAGGGGTAGGGTAGGGTTGGGGTGGATGAAAGTGGAGTAGAGTAGGTAATGGGTAAGGTAGGTAGGATGTCGAGGGTAAGATATGGTTATATCGGGTAGGATAGGATATGGCGGTGGGTAGAGTATGATAGCGGTGAGTAGGTCAGGGTGGAAAGAGGGTAGGTGCAATGGGGTATGACGTGGGACTACCTACCCTTTATTCTTACGTTCGCCAAAAAAGTAGGATGGAAAAGACATAATGAAAAAAGGGCAAATCGGAAAGTTCATGGAGGGAAATTGGTAAATCAGGTCGCTGTAATTTCTGACATTTTTTTTTTCAGGTCAAACATTTTCAGATATTTTTTTTCTTGTTCCTCGTCAAAATACAGTCAAACCGTCCAAATTTGGATTCTTTTTCGTCCCAATCCATTCACTGACCAAAGTGGACGGAATCCGTCCAAAATTCGAACGCAACGTCCGAATTGTGACGAATTCCATCCAAATCTAGACGTTTCGTCCAAATACAGTAAAACTTGGACTGTTTTTTTTTCTTTCATACTATTAAATGTCAATCTCGATTATCTTCTCCAATCAAGCACAACAATTTTCCAAGCTGGAAATTTTCTCTACTTATAGCTGTAATTAGCTTTTCTTAAAGTGAAAAACAATCAAGTAGTATGATAGACAAGTCAAATTTAAAGAATCTGAAACTAATTTGAGGGACAGTTTTGTGAAAGAATGAAGCTTTATGAGGGGAAATTGATTTAGAATCAATCTCTTCCCATGGGAATGCGATTGCAGCTTCTGGTTTTTGGGTTTCTTTTTGCTGTTAGAGTTTTATCTGTTTCGGCCATGGAAACTGAGGATGGATTTTCTGTTTGTCAGTACGATGATGAAGCAGTTGCTACAATTTGGGCGAAACGTTCGAATTTGGACGGAATTCTTCATAATTCGGACGTTGCGTCCGAATTTTGGATAATCCGTCCATTTTGGTCAGTGAATGGATTGGACGAAAAGGAATCCAAATTTGGACGGTTTGACTGTATTTGGACGAAATCGCCCAAATTTGGACGGGTAAACTAAAAAAAATGTCAGAAAATGTTTAACCTGAAAAATAATGTCAGACATTACAGTGGCCTGATTTACCAATTTCCCGTTCATGGAATATTAGAATACTCTAGCTAGTGGAATATTCATTTTTTTTACAGCCAGAATCGGAAAGTTCATGGCAAACCGTACGTATATTGCTAAACCATAAGGGGGTAAAGCCTTGAATTGCTAAACCATGAAGAGGTAAAGTGTCTTTATGACCGTACATTAATAAACCGGTATGGCAGCATGTATATATATTGCACGTTGTGTATTTAAATGTTAAAATTAGTCGTATCGCCGCATTATACCGCGCGTGTTGTGTGTTGTGACCGTGTCAGTGCTTCATAGATATGCAAGAGTGGGAAATGAATCGCTTAAACATCTCCTGGACGTGTCGTGAGGGACTTGGGATAATACTGATGGCTGGCGTGGAATATATAGTCGTCATGCCATCATCTAAATATATAGTGGCCATGCCATTATCTAATTATATAAATTATATAGTTGCCATGCCATCATTCATGCCAATATCTAAATATATATTTAGTCGCCATGCCATCATCTAAATATATAGTGGCCATGCCATTATCTAAATATATACTGGCCATGCCATCCCTCAGTACGTACTGGTTATTATTACTACTTTTATACTCATCATGGAAGTGGAAGGAAGTAGTTTTCCATGTTACTGCTACACTGTATCTTTTGTAATAAGTTGCTTTTTGGCTTCAGCAGCAGCTATGGCGACCGCTAAACATAGCATTATAAGTGATCAAGGCGCTCTTCTTTCCTTGAAAGCTCGAATCAGTCATGATCCTAACCAAATCTTGACTAAGAACTGGTCTACTGGTAATGGATCATCATCATCAGTCTGTGACTGGATTGGAGTCTCTTGTGCCGTACGTCATTCTCGGGTGAAATCCTTAAATATATCAAACATGGGTCTAACCGGAACCATAGTACCGCAATTGGGTAATCTTTCCTTCTTATCGTCGATGGATCTTAGTGGAAACAACTTCCATGGAGATTTGCCAAGTGGATTAGCTCAATTGAGAAGATTGAAAGTGCTTCGGTTAAGCCAAAATGCACTTTCCGGAGAATTTCCATCGTGGGTCGGTTACCTGAATCAACTAGAGTCCTTGTATCTAAACAACAACTCGTTTACCGGCTCTATACCCTCTTCCATCACTAACTTGACCAACTTGAAGAATTTGATATGTTCTCAAAATGAGTTGTCTTCAATTCCTTTTCAAATCTTTAATGTTTCCTCCTTGGAAAATTTGACCTTGGGTATTAATCAGCTTTATGGCAATCTGCCAACTACCATGTGTCCTAATCTTCAGAAACTATCTTACATTTCACTGTCGTCTAACATGCTGAGCGGTCCATTACCATCAGATCTGCATCAATGTTCACGGCTTACACAGCTTCACTTGTCTCATAACAACTTCAGTGGGCTAATACCAAAAACATTTTGGAACATGGAAAATCTGGAGGGGGGCTATCTCCAGTACAACAATTTAGTAGGTAAGTGTAGTATCCATCTTTTGTCAATTGGAAATTTAAGCAATTGTTACACATAATGTAAGATAGATATTGTAATAGAGGTATTACACAAAATCTTAGATAGATATTGTATTAATTATTATGTTCTTGATTACACCAGCAGCATGCACATATATATGCTTAGGACAACAACATACACATATATATAGTGGCGGAGGCAGGATTGAGATCCAGGAGGGGCAAAATTAAGTGTTGGGAAAAAAATTGAGTGACAAAAATAATACAAGTAAAAATTGTTCCTACCAAGAATTGAACGAGCAGCCTATGCTTTTGAAAACAAGTGATTTACCATTCCACCACTCTAAACATATATGTAACTTTTGGCAATATTACTATTTGTAAAGGGTGTTTCGGTAATTATGAAAATCCAGGGGGGGCACGAGCCCCCTCTAAGGCCTCTGTAGCACCGCCCCTGCATATATATGCTTAGGATATTAATCATATCTTAATCTAAGGGATACTACCATACCACTTGGTATTATCTAAGCCATACACTTCTCAAACATACAAACACACACATGACTAATTATCCAATTATCCTAACAGCCCCCCTCAAACTTGATGGGGTTGGAACAACATTAAGTTTGGATCTGAACATCTGGAAAGCTGCAGTAGACAGGGGCTTTGTTAGAGCATCTGCTATTTGATTAGCACTTGGAATATACAGTACTTGGAGAATCTTGTCAAGGACTTGATTTCTGACATAGTGAATGTCAACCTCTATGTGTTTGGTCCTTGCATGGTACAAAGGATTTATGGCCAGAGAAGCAGCACGAGTATTATCACACCAAGTAATAGGTGTCTTGATCAGGGACATACCAATTTCTTTAAGAAGATGTTGGATTCACTGCATTTCAGCTGCTAAATTTTCAAGTGACCTGTGCTCGGATTCACAGCTTGATCTAGAGACAACATTCTGTTTCTTGGAACTCCATGAAACTAAGGAATCCCCCAAGAAAACACAGTGCCCTGCTACTGATTTTCTATCAAAGGAGATGACTGCGCAATCTGCATCATAAAATTCAACCATTCAATGTTGTCCCAGTTTTGAAGTGGAGTGCATACTGTAGGGTGCCCTCCATATATCTTAAGATTCTTTTAAAAAATTTCCAGTGAGCATCTGAGGGTGCTTGCATAAACTGACTTGGGTAATTGACTGCTAAAGTGATGTCTGGCCTAGTGAAGGTTAGATACTGTAGACCTCCTATGGCACTTCTATAAAGGAGAGGATCTGTCATAGCTGTACCATCTGTTGGAATCAGTTGTTTCCCAGTGACCATAGGAGTCGGACACTCTTTCATACTAGCAAAATTCATTCTTTGCAATAGCTGCTGGGCATAATAGTTTGTGAAAGGAAGATCCCAGTATGATCCCTGGATACTTCCATACCCAAGAAGTGTGAGACAATTCCCAAGTCTTTTAGGGCAAATCAGGAATGAAGCTGTTGAACAAACTTCTTAATGGCTGTGCTTGAGCTTCTTGTTACAATAATATCATCAACATACAAGAAGTATAAAATCTTTTGTTCTAAAAAAAATAAGGAGGTGTCAGCCACTTCTTGCTTGAATCCCTACTACTGCATTTGGTTTCATAAAACATCAAACTAGGCCCTAGGTGCCTGTTTGAGGCCATAGAGTGCTTTATTCAACTTGCACACATGATTCGGGTACTTGGGGTCAACAAAACCCTCAGGCTAGGGCATAAAGACAGTCTACTTCAATGGACCATTCAAGAAAGCATTATTGATGTCCACCTGGTTTATGGGCCAGTTAAAGTACACAGCAAGAGCTAGAACATCTCTTATGGTAGAAGCTCTTGCAACTGGACTGAATGTCTCTGTAAAATCAACTCCATAGTTTTGAAGGAACCCCTTAGCCACAAGTCTGGCTTTGTACATCAATATGGACCCATCTGATTGGGTTTTTAATTTGTACACTGATAGCAAAATACTTAACTGCTAACTTTAACCGACATAATATCGGGTTAGGGCAGTATAGTGGTTACAAGGTCGAATCCACAGGGAGTAACAGTGAAGTACCAAAGATGACGTAGAACTTGGTTCAGATCAATAGATAGTGGAAAGATTAACAAGTAATGCAGAAATAACGATTACACTATTGGTTTTGCTTATATGATTAAAAAGCATAGCCGAACTACGATCCAGCGGGTTACTTTTACCCCACAGGAAAGACTCGACATGGAGCGTGTCTTAACCGACCTACCTATCCAATTCAGTTTATATGACATCCACGGGTACCAACTTCTAATTCTGGTGTTATGTTCTGAACAACTCTCGCTTAACACCTACGCCAGGCTAATTAACCCTCCCTTTAGAAAGCCTACTAACGTAGCATGGTTTACCAAAATCTTGAGCCGCTCGGAAAATCGATGACAACCTCACATAGGGCACAATCCTAACAACTAGCTAGGTTGTCAATCTAACAACTAGGCTGTGTCTACGCAATGATCCTAAAACCCCTTATCCCACATCTCACCGCAAAATACATCTATAAGTTCGATGTGTGTGTGACATTGAACGAGGTTGTCAATCTAATTCAAAGCGATAATATTTATAAGAACAAGTTTTAGAACGTGGATTAATCATTCAAACGTTTAATTAAGCGCTACACTACTCCCGCCTAATCCTCTTAGGGTTTTCGCTTCTTTCTTTCACATAATTCGCCACACAACTATTTAGCTACTCATAATGGAATTGAAAAACGAAATAATAATGAAAGCAATAATCAAAAACATAGATATTGTATTAATTATTATGTTCCTGATTACAACAGTAGCATACACATATATATATGCTTAGGATATTAACCACCTCTTAATATAAGGGATACTACCATACCACTTGGTATTATCTAAGCCATACACTTATCAAACATACCAAAACACACATGGCTAATTATCCAATTATCCTAACAGTATTGGAGTGAAAGGATTGTTTTATTGAGTAAAATATGTAATGTACATCAGTATATATACAGCTGAATGGAACATTCCAGGGCTACAAAAGATAAATACAATAAATACAAAATTACATATATATTTATCTTTAAACGAAATAATTGAAGTAAAACCTATATGACTAATGGAAAGGGAACAACCATCGCCAATAACAATTTTATCCAAACATGTATAAGGATCATGCAGAGAGAGAAGGTTGAAGTCATGAGTCATATGATGTGAGGCACCACTGTCAAGCAACCAAGATGAGGAAGTGAGATCCGGGTTTGCTTGAGGAGGGGGAGGAGGCCTCGGGCTTTGAGGACCAGCCTAGGGACGGGGCAGTTGTTGGAAAAATGGATATGTAGGGCACCGTTTAGCAGAGTGTCCATGGGTTCCACATAGTTGACAATTTTACATGGTACGGGCGAGGAGTACGGGCAGCAGGTTGTTGCGGATTGGGAGGATAGTAGGGTGTAAATTGTGGATGAGGAGAAAATGAGGGAGCTGGCTGTGGCTGTGGCTGTGGCTGTGGGGCATTGTAAGGAGCTGGGGGACGTGGCTGAGTAGTTGGACGAGGTGGGTAATTTGAGGCAAAGGTTGTATAACCAGGGGATTTTTTCTGAGATGCCACCCATTCTGTGTCATATTTGTGAAAATACCACTTCAGTGCAATTTTCACAATTTTAGTTCGCAATTTCCGGGGATTTTTTTCATGAATGTGCACGATCTTAAGGTACACAAATCCCCTATTGGGGTTCCCCTTACCAATTAGGGTTTAGTTTGGTTCCAAAAACACCTAAAACGCGAAAAACGGAGTGGTATTTTGACAATTGAGTGGTATCCCAACATTTGCCTTGTCTCAATAGTGGTATTTTGACAAAGGTCCCGTATAACCAGGGGGATTGGCTGTGGTGTGTTGATGGAGGACTGCTTCATGATTAAGAAGTTTCTCATGAAGTCCAGGAAAAGTAATTAGGGTATCACGGGCTTGTATAGCACGGGACAATTCACTATACCCAGGGCCGAGGTTTTGGAAAACAATATCAACAATATCTTCTTTGTCAACGGGGGCATCAAGGGCGGCTAATTCATCAGCCTTTGCTTTAATGGAGGTAATATAAGTGGAGATAGAGGAGTTACCTTCGGTGATTGAACGGAGATGCTGTTTTAATTGTTTAATTCTACCGCTACTGGGCTTACCGAAGGTGTTAGTGAGAATCGTCCACGCTTCATGGGATGAACATGTGTGTTGAACTATGGAGACGAGGTCCGGCAAGATAGATCCCAAAAGAAAATTGTGGACCAGTGAAGAGCCACAGAGCATATGACGGATTTGGAGAAGACACGCCATTGGAGGTGATGTGCGTCGGCGGACAGGAAGTTATACCATTAACATAACCGATTAGATTGTATCCCGTCAGAAGAGTAGTTATTTGCAGCTTCCAGGCTGCGTAATTGGTGTTGGTGAGCTTCAAAGATGCGTGAAGGACGGGGTTGAGGGCAACGATGGACGTGGTGGTGGGTGGCATGGCAGCGGTGGGTGTAGTTGGGCTAGTGGGTGAGGTTGCAGAGCTAGGGTCGAGTGAGGACAGGGCTGCCAGAAAAAAAAAACGTTGGAGGTTGAGGATGGGTTCAGGCAAAGAACGCGAAGAAGAAGATGGGTTTTGCGGCTGGAAGGTTAAACGGAAAAATAATTAAATAAAAAAGAAAATAAAGACAGGGATACAAAAAATAGGGAGAATTGAATTCTCAAGTCTCTGCTACCATAATATATGTATTAGAGTGAAAGGATTGTTGCATTGAGTAAAATGTGTATTGTACATCAGTATATATACAGCTGAATGAAACATTCTAGGTCTATAAAAGATAAATACAAAATTACAAATATATTTATCTCTAATAAAATGACTAAGTACTTTCTGATAATTCATTTGGATCCTTTCTAGACATCATCCATGTCAAGAACTTCACTATCTTATGTAGGGGCGACTGCACCCAATTAGAAATGGTTCAGCCAACCCGTTAAAAAAATATTACAGTGATAAAAAAATTATGTACACACACACACACACACACACACACATATATATATATATATATATATATATATATATATATATATATATATATATATATATATATGTGTAAAACTGATTTTTTATTTTTATATATTGATCTGTATTGACACATATTGAACTATATAAAATAGAATACTAAGTTTAGTTTACAAAATATGACAAATTTCTTTCTGACCCGTATCACCAACTTTCTGGAGCTGCCCTGATCTTATTCGCGCTTTGTCATCTGCAGGTACAAATGACCTTAATAAGAAAAAAACCTTCAATTTTAAACTTATTATTGGCCGGAAGGAAAATCATTTTTTCTTGGCAATAACCCAATAGAGAAACAGTTGTTGCAACATCAAATAGAAATCCCACAAAGATTTCTCCGGGCCAGCCCATAGAGAAATCACATTACACAGAAAAGCTTACAGGGTAATCTCATTGGATAAAGAAATCTCAAGAGTATTCTTAGTACAATTAGATTTCTCTGGAGTATGCAATGTTTGTGCAATGAGAATGTTCTATGAAATGATTGTACGGTGTGGTTTCTCTATGGACCTCGAATAGTCAACAATTCTTTTATATATATTATAAAATAAATCTACTTAATATCATTACTACTATTATAAAAGAGCGGGTGTGTTTCCCCCATCAAGTATTTCTTCCTTAAAAATTGTTATAAATTTAATTTGGTATATTCCATATATACATTCAGTCAATAATAATAAGCCTTAATTAAATTTCATAAATATCTATCCAATCAATTATGAAAATCTAACAATAAAAGTAATGATTATAAAAGGAATGAACAAGAAATGATACGGTGCAAAGTGCAAAATGCAAATCCGGAAAACCAAAACTAAAAGGAATGAAAAGATGCACAATTGTGTGATGGAAATATTGTTTAATATTGTTTTAACTTCTATGATTTTAGTTATAAACCTAACCACAGATTTGGTTCAAAAAAATTAATTATTAAATTATAAATGTAATTTCAATTAGATAAATCAAACGCCGAACAAATGCTTTTTGTTTTTGAGGAAACAATAAATTTTATTAATCAATGTCCATCAAACAAGCGACTAAAACATCATTAGAGGCGAGGTGTCCCAAGATGCCTGTGTAGTAACTAACAAAGCATACCTAGCTAAAAAGTGCCACCAGTCCTGCACTAAACAACCCTGAGCTGTAAGATATTTCACTGGTCTGCAAATTAATGACGCTAAATACATGCTAAGTAATCACTCTCCACCACGAGTCTCTGAATCCCCAAACGCCTCGCCTCCTCCAGAGCTAAGAAAATAGCTTTAAGCTCTGATACGCTAAATCCGTAAAGAAGCCCTCGGATTCATGTTGGAACCCCAAGAGGGCCCAATAACAAATATGGTCCGTGGCCCAATCAATTCGCACTATAATAAGACGAGTGTGGACAAGAATAATCCGGCCCATCTCATGCCATCATGACATTCATGGTCGATTAGGCAAAGGGTCTCAACAATAATGCCTTCACAGGCCACATACTATGCAAGATGAAGCACCGGTGGCCGACCAACCTCGCCCCTCAATCCAAAGCCCACTTCATTAGGCAATACAATAAAATAAATAATTAATGTGTTGATCTAGATGAAAAATGTATTAATCATTATCTAACATGTAGAAGTAGAAATATAATTGAAGTGCGAGTGTGTTTCTTCTCTATAAATTTTCCACAAAAAAGTGTTTATCCCTAATATATTTTCTCATTAAATATAACACTCACGGTTAAATATAAGTAAATAACAAAGATAAAAGGTGTGGTTATAAAGATAAGATGAAGATGACGTTTCTAAGAAAAAACATTGTGATCATAAGGTGGTTTGATGAGTTATAACTTATTGAGCCAGATAAATTTTTGAGGCTATAGATTCGCCGTCTGTACCAGCATAATTCTAATAGTAGTATCAATGGATTATTTAAACAAGAGCCTTAAAAAGTATAAAAACACCACCACGTCATATTTATGAATAAATGGATATAACCATGTATCCTTGGTAAAATTATCAACAAAATTAGGTAATATTTGAAACCATCAGACGATACAATTGAGGATGCCCAAATGTTGGTGAAATAATCTCTAAGGGATGGGAATAACATAAAATAGAAGTAGCAAAAAAGCACGACAATAGGAAGAAGCAAATCGTAGTGGCAACTTCTAGATCATTTGACAAAGAATATCTTGAAAATGGGAGTAAATGGGTGACAAAAATGATGATGCTCAACACTTTTGATGTTTGTATTCAACTAAAAGCGAGAAGAGAAGCGTTTGACCATTCATACAGTCCATTTTTAACCGGTCAGTGTATCATAGGAGTACTCGTAAAAAATTCCTTCAAATAAATTTAGAGGGTAAGATTTCAAAGAAACATTATGGACTTGGCAAAGCTAAAAGATGGATAGTAAATTACGAGGTATGCTGGGAACACAACGAACATTGACATAGGTGAGATCGGTCACCGTACATGTGACACTCATCAGGACACACATAGAGTGATAAAAACCATATCAACATATGGGACGACATGAGCTCAGCTCGATATCGGGCCTCTACCAACAAGCTCCGTCTTTAGTACAATGCATGCCACCTCTCTATCATCAAAACCGATGTGATGCACGTCATCCTCTGTCCGATATGGTGTAGGTCGCATTCTGTCCCTTATAACCGACAAGCCGTAAGACGTCTATGGTCTCTCATTACTGATGTCGTGCAGGTCATCTCTGTCGTTTATGCTCAATACAATACAATTTATCCTTGACCTTAAGCAACCATTACATTCTCTTCAATAAGCATTCAGGGCTTCACGCAGAAATTACTCCTTGATAGTAATTATTGTAGTGATGGCTTTGAAATTTACGTTCCATGATAGCGTGAGCCCTAACTGCTCCATAACAGGCTTCATTACATCAATACATAGTAAACTCCCTTGACCATGAATTCAGTGCATCATAATTCACTCCCCACGAGGGAGATTTATATAAAGTATCATCATCCTCAACTACAAGGTATGCACATAATACAACTGCTATACATTCCCAATTACTCCTTGATAATTAACATTATATCCCTATAGTGTGATGGAAATATTATTACCATCACCAACCATGATGTCTTTATTGCCATAATAGGGCATGTGTAATGCCAAATTACTAAGATTAGTGGTAACATGATGCGTAGTACTACCATCAAGAAGCCATAGAGAAGAAGACGAAGCATCCAAATGTGCTTGTAGTGGACACAATGTTGGGGGACTGGACCGAATGAGAAAAATTTGTAAGAGGTTGAACCTGGTAAGATGCATCATTTCTCTGAATGTCCTTGCATTTTTCACACTGGAAATACTCAAGTAGGACTTTTAGGGCAAAAACTCGAGCCTTCTAAATGAGAGAAAGTATTTTGTGCATGTTTCCATGAATTAGGAATAGTAAAATGTAGAAATGTACTAGCACTGGCGAGGGATGTCGTACACCTGAAATGAGTTGTAGCAAGACCAGAAAATCGACCGGCTTCATCTTAGACGGAAGAGTCTCATAATTAAATAGCTTTTCATAGAACTCTTCAAAATCAATAGGAGAGACATATGCTTGAACAACCTTAGTCAACTCTTTATAGTCATCTCCTAAATTGTCTGAAATAAGATTCACAAGATCATTCAGATCTGTCGACTAATTCATCAACCTTTTCACAACTTGTAGAGAGATTGTGTGAGAACCTTTTTCATAGATTTGAGGAATTGTTTAATTTGTTTGATTCAGCCACATGGAGGGCTTTGCATGTGTATCATATACAGTAGTCCATGCATCACAAGAAGTCTTTTCCTGAGTGATTTACGGAATGATATTTTGAGAGTGAGAAGATATAAGGGCATTTAGGATTAGTTGATCATATCTAATCCAATGATATTATAACGATTGCGATTGAGGACAAAGATTAATTCCATACTGCATAATCCACCAGTTAAATAGGAATGCATTTATTATGCGGGAGACATGTTGGATTGATATGCAAGGTTTTGGCAACTTCGTCATCTAAATAGGAGCGATGAAAGTATAACTGAGTGATAGTTATAGTGACTAAGGTATATGTCTAACCTTTTACAACCCACAATAAAATTCTATTGTTTCAACATTCTTCCTGTTAGCATACAAAATAAATTGAATTTTAAGTTCATACATCAAAATGTTTAAAAATACCGATCATTATCTCAAATATTACTTTGTTTAATAAGTGTTACTTTACAATTACTAAAATATATTAATAGCTAAGATATAACAAATATATAGAAATATGTGTACATGAAACCCACATTCTATACTTTTTGCATGCACTTATCAGTATGAGTTGTTTAGAGTAAGAATTTCACAAAAGTTGCTTAATTTTTTTTTTTTTGTTGTAAATCCATAGGTTTACTAGATAATTACGAAAAACATGTTATCAATATATATTAAATACACAAATTTATACATTCAAAATACTTATTATCGTTAAATGAGTGATAAACGTATTGAGTACATGGATAAAGTCAAAATACTAATAATAAATATTTTGTATAATTATTGATAATAGCATATTTATATTTTACAAGGATTAAATACTTAATAAATTATGTATTAATTAATATTGTTATATTTTAAATTTTAAATTTTTATTTCAGTAAAAACACGTGCGGATGCACGTGCATTTTACTAGTCTAATACAAATGCCCTACATCATGAATATACCTTTTAAATATAATCGATGTCAAGAACTTTACTCTTAGTCTTATATACTTTGTCTTGCGCAGGGACAGTGCCGAAGGAGTTGAACAATTTAACTAATCTTCAATATTTAAATCTTGGTAGTAACCATCTCACAGGTACATAACATTAGGTTACTTAATCATGTTTGAAAGAATCTCTGTACTTTTCTATTTCTTTTTCTTTCTTTATTAAATACGCCCATAGAGAAATCACATTGCACAGAAAAACTTACAGGGTAATCTCATTGGATAAAGAAATCTCAAGAGTATTCTTAATACAATTAGATTTCTCTGGAGTATGCAATGTTAGTGCAATGAGAATGCTCTATGAAATGATTGTACGGTGTGGTTTCTCTATGGACCTCGAATAGTCAACAATTCTTTTATATATATTATAAAAAAAATCTACTTAATATCTAATACAAATGCCCTACATCATGAATATACCTTTTAAATTTAATCGATGTCAAGAACTTTACTCTTAGTCTTATATACTTTGTCTTGCGCAGGGACAGTGCCGAAGGAGTTGAACAATTTAACTAATCTTCAATATTTAAATCTTGGTAGTAACCATCTCACAGGTACATAACATTAAGTTACTTAAACATGTTCGAAAGAATCTCTGTACTTTTCTAATTCTTTCTTTGTTTAATACATCCAATGACTTTCAGCCTTGTCTTCTTGTATTTAGTGTAAAAAATCATGAATCCGATTCAAGATTTAAACTAAAACTAACCTCTAAGATTTAACACAAAAGGAAACAGATTGAGATGATCAGCAAAAACTGAAATGAACTATATTTTTTTATTGAGACTGTTGGAACAATGGCTCATTTCTACACGTGTTGTTAATGTTCAAATGATAGCGGCAGAAAAAGTCTTTAATGGCTACAAGTATGAAAAGTTCAAGATATGATACAAAATTATCGGATACTAGATAGCCTACGGAAGTAAATATGACACCATGTTCTCCTATATAATGTACCTCGTCCTCAGTTGTAATTCCATCCCATTTTCAGCTAAGTATCAGCTTCAGTACAAAGTGAGGATCCTGAGAGATAATTTGTGTTTGTAAATTTTTCTCTGATCTGAAAATTGCTGTTTCCGGTGGATGTAGGCGAATTGCCGAACCACATTAAATCTGTGTTCTTATTCTTCCATTTATATTCCGTTTGCTTTGCTTTCAATTCGTTTCGGGTGCTTCCACACAACACATTTGTATCAGAGACATGGTTTGTTAAAGAAACCCGGAATAGAAATATGCTCAAAATCGATTTCTATTCATCCCATTAAATAGCTCTCGTTTCCAAGAGTCCACTGCTTCAAATGGTGTGAAAAACGGACATCCGGATCACAAAATATCAATCTCGGAAGTTTCCCCTTTTTCTTTCCTTTTAAACTGCATTCTCGTCAAATTTGAAGTAGTCGGGTGGAGAAGTAAGAGTTGACCTGGTCAGTCTCTTTGATCTGACCCGGTCAGACTTTTTTTTTAATATATTTTTCGACCAATATTGAATCGGTGGCTAAACTAAAATAGAAACGAATTAAAAATGTTGGTCAATTTTGATCATTTTTCTTTGTAAAGTTTGCTCGGTTCCTAGATAATTGGAACGTTCTGAGTTCATTTTACGAGGTCTGTTTTTCCATTCGAGGTCTCAAAAGTAGAGAAACACTGATTGTGATTATTTCAAATGGCTGACAATCAATTAATTTCAGAGATTGTAGAGGAGAAAATCATCATCGGTTCAATGAGATGAAAAATGTATTTTGCCATGAAGGAGACCATGGCGAAAATTATTTGGAAGAAACTGGAGGACAAGTACATGAAGAAAAACGTAGAGAATCGTTTATACCTAGAAAAGAATCTTTATTCGTTTCAGTACAAAAGAGGTACTCCCGTGATTGAGTATCTTGATAATTTCAACAAGATTCTTGCGGATTTGCATAAACTAGATGTGGAGATTATGGATGAAGACCTGTCACTTTTGTTGTTGAATCCTCAGACAGAAACTTATGAAAATTTAACCACAACTCTGTTATACGGTAAAAGCGAGGTTAAATTTATCGATGTTTCAAATGCTATGGTGAATAATGAGTATCGGAAGAATGATCAACATGATCACCCAGATACTACACCAGAAACTCTAACGGTATCGAGAGGTCGATCAATCAACAAATCAGAAAAATCTTTTGGACATGCTCGCTCAAAGTCGAAAGGATATTCTTGAAGAAGACCTGCAAAGAAGAATGTTCGTATTTTCATCAAAAGGGGAACTGGAAGAAGAATTGTCCAAATAAAGACAAGTCTGCTGTAAATGTTGCAGAAAAGACAAAAGACGGAGACACGGCATTCACTGCACCTTTTTCTGCTAATGCATTTGAAAGATGGATTCTGGATTTTGGATATTCCCACATGTGTCCAGATCGACAATTGTTCTCAGGCTTCGAGGAGATAGATGGAGGAGTTGTTCTTACGGGAAATGACAATGCTTGTCAAACAAAAGGCATTGGATCAGCACAGTTGAAGATGCACAATGGTACATCAGAAGACTTACAAATGTAAGGTATGTGCCTGATTTGAAGAAAAATATTATATCATTGGGGACTCTAGAATCCAAGGAATACAAAATAACCATGGAAGGTGGAGTTTTGAAGGTAGTAAGAGGTTCATTGTTAGCCATAAAAGGTAATCGAGAAAGAAATAATATTTTGATACGTCAAGGCTCTGGCACAGGTGCTTAGGGCGTGTTGGTGAAAAATATTTGCAAAACCTTGTGAGTAAAGGTTTACTAAAGGGTGCCAAGGGTGGAAACTTTGACTTATGGGAACACCATGTCTTTAGCAATCAAACAAGAGTCAAGTTTTGCACTGCCATCCACCAAACCAATGGAGCATTGGACTATGTGCACACTGATGATTTGGGACCTTTAAAGAATGCTTCACTCAGAGGTAAACATCGGTTTGTTACATTTATTGATGATTTTTTAAGATATGTCTAGGTGTATACCGCGAAGCACAAGCATGAAGTTATGGACATCTTTCTTAATTGGAATAAGTCGATCGAGACTCAGATAGGAAGAAGAATCAAACGGCTCCATTCTGATAATGGCAGAGAATACAAGTCAGATCCATTCAAGAAGGTATGCTAAGAAGAAGTGATATCCAGACATTTCACTTTACCAAGAATGCCACAAAAAAATGGTGTTTCCGAACGGATGAATCGAACTCTTGTTGATAAAGTTCGATGCATGCTATCTCAGTCTGGATTAAGCAAGACATATTGAGGAGAGGCGTTATCTTATGCCTCTTATATCATAAATAGACTACAATCTTCAGCACTGGAAGGGATATTCTAAAGGAGGTATGGTTTGGAAAATCCGTTTCTGACTACGATTCATTGCGCATATTTGGTTGTCCTGCATATTATCATGTAACAAATTGAAAACAAGATCCTCGAGCCAAGAAAGCTCTTTTCATAGGATTTAGTGAAGGAGTTAAGGCATTCCGCCTCTGGGATCCCGAGTCAAAGAAGATTGTCTTAAGTCGAGATGTCACTTTTGACGAGTATGTGATGTTATAAACACAGATAGGAATATGCAGTTTAAGAAAGAAACAAACACAGATAGCAATGCAAATGTAAAGAATGAAGGAATTGAAAAACATGGAAACAAGAAGAACACAGTGATTGAACGTGGTTTCCGGCGTTGTGCCGACTACTCCACGGACAGAAAATGAGATATTTTATTATGCACAGAATTACAAGGTTTCCACAAGTGTGTGAACAAAAGTCTTGAAAGACACACATTGCATTGATTACAACATTGGTATTTATAGACACAAGTCCCAAACCCTAACTGCCAAAGATCTTTGTCGGAACTACCATAAATACCCCAGAAGTGGACCCCAGCTCCAGCTATTATCCACTAGACAAAACTCAGCTCAAAACTGACTTCCTAGACTTGTAATCAACTGCCCAGATGTAGAACTCAGCTATACTCAGCAAAACTCAATAGTCCAGAAACTGACTGCTGACTTCAGAAGCAACTCAGTTGCACTTCATCAAACTGACTTTCACAGAACTGAATACACTTAACTGAACTGACCATCAATCTCAGTCTTAGTTTTTCCCAGATTAGTTCCACCAGATATTTCTCAGTTTAGAGATCAAGTCACCAAAACTGACAAATCTCCACCTTGACTTGAACTCTCATTCAACGTCACCAGATTGCATAATCAGATGTACTTGTACCAGATGTATTCGTCAATGCCAGGATGTACAGTACCAGACTTCTCCTTAGAATCCACTCAAATTGATCTGCCCTCAACCAAGTATCCAGATTTCAGTTTACAAGCTTTGAATATTCAGCAAGTTCAAACACAACTGAAACTTGCTCTGTTGAACTGGTTTAGTGAACATATCAGCTAGATTATTCTTGGTACTAACCTTCTTCACTACAACCCTCTTCTCATTTCTCAGATAATGATACCTCACATCGATATGCTTGGTTCTTTCATGATGAACCTGATCCTTAACTAGACAAATTGCACTTAAACTGTCACAATAAATCTCAGCTTGATCCTGATGTAGCCCCAAATCACTGACTAATCCCTTTAACTAGACACCCTCCTTGGCTGCTTTAGTAAGAGCCATATACTCAGCTTCAGTGGTTGATAAGGCCATTGTTTCTTGAAGAGTTGCTTTCCAGCTGACAACTGAATTCCCCAATGTTAAAACATAACCAGTCATAGCTTTTCTCATCGTCCCACATGCATAATCGGCATCACGGTATCACAAGATGATCGTGATCGGGCCAAGATCATCTCCATAAATGAGACCAACATCAGCTGTACCTCTAAGGTATCTAAACATTCTTTTCACAAGCTTTCTAGTGTTCCTTTTCGAGTTGAGCCATAAACTCGCCGACAACACTGATCGCTCGAGAGCAGATCAGGCCTAGTGCACACCATGGCATACATCAAACTGCCAACTGCACTAGCGTAGGGAACTTTTGACATAAACTCCTTCTTCTCTGTGACTGTGAAGCAAAAACTGACAAATGAACATTTGATGGCATAGGAGTATCTATTGGCTTAGCACCTTACATGCCAAACTTTGACAAAATCTTCTGTATATAGCCCTGCTGAGATAAAAATAGCTTATTCTGATTTCTATCTCTCAAGATCTCCATCCCTAAAATTTTCTTGGCTGCACCCAAAATTTTCATTTCAAACTCAGCACTGAGAAGGTCTTTTAGATACTGAACATCAGACTTCTTCATTGAAGCTATCAGCATGTCATCCACATATAACATAAGATAGATGTATGATCCATCTTTCAACTGACTGTTGTAGACACAGCAATCATAAGGACTTCTGCTGTAACCCAACTGGATCATATAACTGTCAAACCTTTTATACCACTGTCTAGGAGCTTGCTTCAGTCCATACAAGGACTTCTTCAACATACATACAAGATCTTCCTTACCAAGAACTTGGAAACCCTCTGGCTGAGTCATGTATATCTCTTTGTCTACCTCACCATGTAGAAAAGCTATCTTCACATCTAACTGCTCAAGTTATAAATCTTGCTGTGCCACCATTGCTAGTAACACTCTGATTGAAGTATGTCTGACTACTGAAGAGAATATCTCATCAAAGTCCACCCCTTCTTTCTGACTGAACTCTCTTGCAACCAAACGTGCCTTATATTTAACTCTTTCTGCATCAGTTATCCCTTCCTTCTTCTTGAAAATCCATTTGCAAGTAACAATTCTCCTTTCAGCTGGATGTTTAACTAGATCCCAAGTCTGATTCTTTAGTAATGACTCCATTCCATCTCCCATGGCAGCAAGCCATTGAGATGTTTCAGAACATGTCACTGCTTCCTTGTAACTAGAAGGTTCAAAACCATCCACTTCTTCTGCAACTTGAAGTGCATATCCAACCATATCATCAAACCCATACCTTCTAGGAGGTATCCCAAAATTGGATCTCCTAGCTCTGCTGACAGCAATACTCTGCTGACCTACGTTCTCAGTTTGATGCTCAACTGACATTTGCTCAGCTGACTGGCTTGGATTCAGCTCTGGTTTAGCAACCAGATCAGATGAAAACTGACTTGGATCAGTTGATTGTTGCATCCCAACTGACTCCACCTGAAGCTCCACCCATCGCCGCTTTTTCGCCAAAGATCTGGTTTTGATTTGATTATCCTCCACACTGATGAACTGAGTATAGAATTTTCATCGAAAACCGTATCTCTACTGAGGATGACTCTGTTTTGTGCTGATGACCAAATTCTGTACCCATTTACTCCATCTCCATACCCCACAAACACTCTTTTATTGGCTTTTTGTTCCAGTTTCCCTTCACTAACATGATAGTAAACTGTGCTTCCAAATACCCTTAGAACTGAATAATCTGCAGGCTTGCTTGATCACATCTCAAATGGTGTTTTGAAACTGATCCCTGTGTGAGGACTTCTATTGATTAAGTAGCAAGCTGTGGTAACAGCCTCTGCCCAAAATCTCATTGATAAACCAGCATGAGAAAGCATACACCTTGCTCTCTCCAGAAGAGTTTGATTCATCCTTTCAGCTACACCATTTTGCTGAGGAGTATTCCTGACTGTATGATGTCTGGAAATACCCTCAATTTTGCACAATGTATCAAACCCAGTCCAGCAGAATTCCAGACCATTATCTGTACGAAGTCTCTTGATCTTCTTCCCCTGATTTTCAACTAGAGCCTTTCATTGCATGAAGCTCTTGAATGCCTCACTTTTGTGTTTCATCAGCACCACCCAAGTCATCCTTGAATAGTCATCTATGAATGACACAAAGTATCTGTGACCACCCAATGACTCCACCTTTGATGGCCCCCAGCAATCAGAATGAATGTAATCAAGTGATGACTTTGTATTGTGTATCCGTTTTGAGAACTTGCTCCTATGAAGCTTCCCAAACACACAATGCTCACAAAAGTCCAGATTCTTGACCTTACATCCCCTAAGAAGATCTTTCTGAGAAAGAACCTGCATCCCCTGTTCACCCATGTGACCCAGTCTCATGTGCCATAGTTTTGTACGATGTGACTGATGAATCTCAGCTGATGCCACAGCAGTAGAACCAGCAACAACTGAACCTTGTAATATATACAGAGTCCCTTTCATGATTCCATTGAGAACCTCAACTGAGTTTTTATAGACACTCAGCACACCACTTTCCCCCTTAAAACTGAATCCCCTGCTGTCCAAAGAACTGAGAGATACCAAGTTTTTGGTCATTTGTGGAACATGTCTAACTTCACTCGGTTTACAGAATCTTCCATCCTCTGTCCTCAACTGAACTGAGCCAATTCCAACTACCTTGCAGACCTTGTTGTTTGCCATAGATATATGACCACCATCTATCTCTTGATAACTTGAGAACCACTCTCTGTGAGGGCAAATATGAAAGGATGCCCCAGAGTCCAGAATCCACACATCAGTTTGATGTGCTGATTCTCCTGCCACTAGGACCATGTCCTTATCTGAATCATGCTCAGCTGCTACAACAGCTGTGCCAGAACTGTTCTCTTACTGTTTCTTCCTCTTTGGACAATTGGACTTCCAATGTCCCTGCTCCTCACAGTAATTACAGACATCTGTGGATTTAGGGCCTTTGGACCTTATCTTCTTGGAACTTTTCTTCCTAGACTGACCATGCTATTTTCCACTGCTACAACTGACTATCAGTCCTGCAGCCTGACTGTCTGCTCCAGCTGCCGTATGTCACAGCTCCCTGGCATGTAAAGCTGACCTTACATCCTCTAAAGCAACCGTATCCTTCCCAACTATGAAAGACTGCACAAAGTTCTCATAGGAAGTCGGTAATGAAACCAAACAAAATCAAAGCAAAGATCTTCATCCTCAATCTTAACATCAATATTCCACGAGATCAAGTAATATTGTGTTGGTGATCAAGATGATCTCTCAACCGAGAGCCCCTCATGCATCATCCTCAGTGAACGACCTCCGCTTCAACAAAGAACTTGTTGGTCAATGACTTAGTCATATACAGGCTTTCAAGCTTCAACCATAACTTGGCAGCGGTTTCTTCCTCAGAAACTTCTATGATAACATCATCAGACAATCACAACATGATGGTGGAATGTGCTTTCTCCTCCAACCAGGCATAATCTGCAGAACTGGCATCCCCTCTACCTGATAAAGGAGTCCACAATCCTTGTTGCTTTAACAAGGCCCGCATTTTGATTTGCCATAAACTGAAACTGTTCCTTCCTGTAAATTTATCAATCTTCACATTCATTGCTAACATCCTTCTAATTAGAGAACAAACCTTTGATCAAAAAATCCTAGCACCGGTCACCGGTCTTGGTGAAGATCAACTCTGTTCACCTGCAACTCCTGAATTTTGAACCTAACGCTATGATACCAGTTTGTTTTAAACACAGATAGGAATATGCAGTTTAAGAAAGAAAAAAACACAGATAACAATGCAAACGTAAAGAATGGTGGAATTGATAAACACAGAAACAAGAACACAGTGATTTAATGTGGTTTCGGCGCAGTTGTCTTACTACCATGGATGAGAAAATGAGATATTTTATTATGCACAGAATTACAAGGTTTTCACAAGTGTGTGAACAACACTCTTGAAAGACACACATTGCATTGATTACAACATTGGTATTTATAGACACAAGTCCCAAACCCTAACCGCCAAAGATCTTTGTCGGAACTACCATAAATACCCCAGAAGTGGACCCCAGCTCCAGTTGTTATCCAACAGACAAAACTCAGCTCAAAACTGACTTCCCAGACTTGTAATCAACTGCCCAGATGTAGAACTCAACTATACTTAGCAAAACTCGTGAGTCCGTAAATCGATGCGACTTTAAGAAACTCGGTTGCACTTCATCAAACCGCTTTTCACGTAACTTAATATACTTAATCGAATCGACCATCAATCTACATCTCGCTTTTTCCCAGATTAGTTCCACCAGATATTTCTCAGTTTAGAGATCAAGTCACCAAAACTGACATGTGATGTTGAAACAAACAGCACAAGACAAAGAGAATGATAATCCGAATTCTTATAAGCAAGTGGATATTGAGATTCAGACGAATCACAAGAATCCACCTAACTCGCCTGAAGACGAATTGAAAGATCAGAATAAAAGCTCTGTTGAGGTGGAGGTTCCAAAACTTACACCTAAAGTTAGACGACCAGAATCTATTGCCACTAGTAGACCGAAAAGAAATATTCAGAAACCTACTCGTTACACTGACATGGTAGCATATGCTCTTCCAATTACCGGAGATAATATTCCATACAACTTTATTGAAGCTGAGAAAAGTGTGGAAAATGAAAATTGGAAGATGGCAGTGGAGGAGAGATGCAATCTCTTCATCAAAATTTGACTTGGGGAGCTTGTTCCACTTCCTAAAGGCAAGAAGGCGATTGGTTGCAAATGGGTCTATGCCAAGAAGGATAGTGCTCCTGGCAGCGACACTATTAGATACAAAGCTAGACTGGTAGCAAAAGGCTATGCTCAAAATGAGGGTATCGACTACAATGAGATATTTTCACCTGTTGCTAAGCATTCATCTATATGAATGTTGCTATCTTTCGTTGCACAATTTGACCTTGAGCTTGCTCAACTTTATGTCAAAACTATATTCCTTCAGGGAACTTTGGATGAGGAGAACTATATGTCACAACCTGAAGGATTCAGAGTTGCAAGCCGTGAAAATTGGGCTTGCATGTTGATAAAGTCACTTTATGGCCTGAAGCAGTCTCTTAGACAGTGGTACAAGCGTTTTGATAGCTTTATGAAGAATCAGGAGTACAAACGAAGTCAGTTTGATCAATGTGTCTACCTGGAGAAGCTCCAAAAGAATACATTTGTCTATTTGCTTTTATTTGTTGATTATATGGTAATTGCATCTAAGATCAAGGTGAAGATTGACAAATTGAAGGATCGACTAAGTTCGGAGGTTGAAATGAACGATCCTGGAGAAGCTAAAAAGGTTCTAGGAATGGAAATCCCTAGAGACAAGTTGATTGGCATAGTCTATTTAACACAGACTCAATATCTGAAAAACATACTTTAGAGGCTTGGTATTGATAACAAGACGAAACCTGTAAGTACTCCGATGGCCCCGCATTTCAACTTGAGTGCATCCATGTCTCCAAAAATAGAAGCAGAGTAGAGGAAAATAATTTCTATTCCATATGCAAATACAGTTGGAGCTCTGGTGTATGCAATGGTGTGTACAAGGCCAGACATCTCTCATGATGTTAGCATTGTAAGCCGATATACGCACAACCCTGGTAATGGACATTGGTAAGCAGTAAAATGGATTTTACAATACATTCATGGAACTGCGGATATTTGCTTGAAATTACAGAAAGACAAGACGAATGTCAATCGTCTAGTCGGACATGTCGATTCAGATTATGCTGGTGATTTAGACAAGCGTCGATCAACGATTGGTTACGTGTTTACCATGGTAGGAGGACCAGTAAGCTGGAGATCAACACTACGGTCAACAGTTGCTTTGTCTACCACTGAGGCAGAGTATATAGAAATCACAGAAGCATTTAATGGAGGCATTTGGCTTCATAATTTGGTGAAGGACTTAAGGATTCGTCAAGAGAGTATTGAATTTTTCTGTGACAGTCAAAGTGCCATAGGTATGTGTTCGGTAAAAACTAGTTTTAAATTTATAAACCGAAACACCCCAAGTATAAGGATCGTAGTATAGGATGTTTACGGGTCGTCCTAAGGGAGTGGAATGTTTATCGGATTCAAAGAACAATTATTCTAACGATTATGTCACAATTATCTATCTAAACTACTAAACTAAGGCTGAAACTAACTAAAACCTAAACCTAAGAATTGAAACTAAAACAAGAAATAAAAACAAGCAAGAAAAATAAGAAAACAGAAGAGCGGACGGCGTTCACTAAAGAACGAGCAGCGTCAAAACTAAACCTAATGGACGGCGCCTCGCTATTGCGGACGAGCGCCTCGATTATGAATCAAGCGAAAATTGCGTAAAAACAAAGAGAAAACCAGGGTTTATCAAACTAAAACTTAAACTAAACTTAATCTAAACGATTTGATTAAAACAATTGAGGGAAAACACAGCAAGGCGACTAGATTCCACCTATCAACCAACAATCCAACTAGATGGTGATTAAAAAGACATAGTTTTTAGTAGTGATTTATTCACGAATTCAATTAAATATCTTCAATCAAATTCTAGGGTTTCGTTTATCTTTTCAAACAAACTAAACATGCAATCAACACGAAATCACGAGATCGTTTCCAAACTCTTACTCAACTAAACATGCCTAATCTCTTATAACATGATTAGATGCATTACTTTGAATAAAAGAGAACTTAAATAACATACTTTCATATATTTATTCAAGAATCAAATAAACATAGATCGTTTCATCAAATCTTAATTCAACAAAACTTAAACAACATAAAACAGATCCAAAGTAATGAAAAACTATGAATTAAACTCACTAAACATCAAGCATCGAACTCTCTAGTTGGTTTGTGTTGTTGATAGGCTTCCTCCGTCGACTCACTGCAAGGCTTTTAGCCAACAATCATGTTGAAGATGATTGTTGAGTTGGAGAAGTTCATCTCTATGGAATTAGGGTTCTGGCCGCAGCTTTTTGGTGTAAAATTGCGATCTCAATTATGTGGTATCAATTAGGGTTGAGAGGCTGCTGCTATATATAGAGTTTCAAGTCGGTTAGGGTTAAGTCGGCAACGACGGCTAAATGCTGGACTTGTGGACGCCCGTCCGGTGGATCTTGACTTTGCTCTAGACGTCCGTCCATGCTGCGTCCAAACTCTCTGTATGTGATTTCCTCTCCTGGACGCTCGTCCATGAAATCAAACGCCCGTCTAGAATGGACGGGATTCGGACGCTCGTCCAAGGTGCTGAGGGTCGGATTTCTTCATCTTTATCCAATTTCTTTGAGCCAATTCCAACTCTATCTTGAATAATTCGACTTGAGCTTCATTTATCCACTTATAGCACTCGAAGATTAACTCCTACATGATAAATAAACAATGCAAAAATGTAATAAAATCCAAATAATAATAATTCCATTAAATCAACACTTAAAATCATCAATTTTGCATACAATCATCTTAAAATCATCTTTATTCAATAATTACACTTAAACCCTTAATACTCATGTAAATTATGCAAATGTGGGAAAAATAATAATGAAATACACCCTTAATAATCATATAAACATGGCCTTAACAACTCCCCCACACTTAGCTTTTTGTACGTCCTCGGACAAAACAATCAAAACTATAGCTCAACTTTATAAATAATCCACATAGATCTCTAACTCACGTAACAAAAGATACAACAACTATAGCAAATGATACCAACACAGAGATAGATTCGGTGTAAGTGTGACAAGCCGTTCTCAATCTAGCAAGCCTTTCAAAGAAATATCCTCTCAAAAATTCCAATGACTATCCTAGTACATGCAAAGAATGACTCCACTCAAAGCCTTCCCACGCACTCAGTAGGATAATCCCTACAGCATATCATGCGGTTCTACTGGGTATAAGATCCATGATAACAAAGACTTCACTTTTATTTTTACTCATCATTTTTCAAAATTTTCAAATTTGACGCATATCAGAATAAGCTCTTACCCATCATAGTAGAATAGGATGTTTCGTGATAACACCCTACCTTACTCAAATCATAAGGTAGCTTCTCCTGACTGTCGTGAGCTATTGGTCATCATAGTGGAATAGGACATTTCGAGATAACGCCCTACCGCACTCAAATCATAAACCAGCTTCCGACAAACGTATTTATTAATAATTGCTCACTCACTTTATTTATTCACTTTTCAAAGTCATAAGTTACATCTCACCTATCACATTCAAACTTTATGATATTCACAGCACACGGTCTAACTAAGGTGTAACTATACTGACCTTCCTAAGATAAATCATTAAAAATAATGAAAGGATATAATTCAAAAGTCATGCTTCAAAATCAAAGGCTTTCGTGAGTGAAAAACGAAACTATCTCCATAAAAGTAAAACATGCTATAATTATCTCACTAAGTCACATACTATCATTGTTAGAAAACTACAACTAGCAAGCATTTAGTTCCAATTATATGCTCGAGACTCACAAAAAATTTTAAATTCCGCAAAAATTTAACTTTCACTCATATTTCAAAGGATATAGCATAAAAACATACCCAAACACCCCCCCCACACTTAAATCACATTATGTCCTCAGAATGTGCAAATATAAAAGAAAAGAAAACTTAGCTGGTTTCAACGGTGGTTGTCGGATGAAAGTTGGCGGAGAGGTCAGGCCGAGCATGAACGCATCACGCAACTCGAATAGACAACAACTGGATGATAGTAACTCAAAAACCTGCTCAAAAGTATCTGCAACACTCGACATACCATATAATCTCGGCGTATATGAGCAACACATAACACAAAACACTCACAATGAACGTAAGAAGAATAACCATCAACACATAATCAACTAAAGTATTATTTCTAACACAATAAAACAAACTAAGAAAAGAAAACAAACAAAGAAAACTAGGTTGCCTCCTAGGAGCGCTCTTTTAATGTCAATAACTTGACACAAAGTTCAAAAGATCAACCCGGATCGGGCCACTTTGGTTTGACTACCGCCACCTCGATGATCGTAATCGAGAGCCTTTGGGGCGGAAATGATTTTCACCACAACAACAAGTCAAGTGTGCAATAAGTTCATTAAACTTTTCTCTCCAAACGACACTGACTCTCTTCTTCTTGTTCTTGCGCACGATAGGCATAGACATAGTGGTATGATCAGAAGTGTCAGCAGAAGGTACCTCACGGGTGGATATAGGAACGTCATCATCATCTGACTCAAAGAAATAAGATGGAATCTCTTCACAAATCATGACATCTGTATTCTCATCTCTTCTTTGGAAATAAAGAATCTCAGGCTTTTCCTTTGGTTGCCCAAAATATTTCTTAAGTCGATGGCCATTCACTTTAAAAGCTTGATTACCATACCCGTTCAAAGTAATTACTCCACTGGGATTAACCTCGAGAATCTCAAAGGGACCAGAACATCTAGACTTTAGCTTACCAGGAAACAAATGAAGTCTGGTATTATAGAGTAAAGCCATTTCACCAACTTTGAATTCTCGGTCCTTGATCTTAGCGTCATGGAGCATCTTCGTTCTCTCCTTGCTGAGCTTAGTATTCTCGTACGCACGGAGTCTGAATTCGTCGAGCTCGTTCAATTGTAACAACCTTTTCTCCCCACAGAGTTGGCTATCAAAATTTAAGAATTTAATTGCCCAGAAAGCTCTGTGTTCAAGTTCGACAGGTAAATGACAAGCTTTTCCATAAACCATTTGGAAGGGTGACGTGCCCATCGGGGTTTTGAATGCAGTACGATAAGCCCACAACGCGTCATCCAACTTAAGACTCCAATTAGATCGGTTATTGTTCACGGTCTTTTCTAAAATTCTTTTCAAGCTCTGGTTGCTTACCTCGACTTGGCCACTAGTTTGAGGATGATATGGTGTACCAATCTTATGTTTGACACCATACTTCTCAAGGATCTTGTCAAGCGGCGCATTGCAAAAGTGAGTACCTTCATCACTAATGAGTGCTCTCGGACAGCCGAATCTAGTAAAGATATTCTTTTGCAAGAATTTCTTCACGACTTTATGATCATTAGTTTGGGTAGCTATGGCCTCGACCCACTTTGAAACATAATCCACACAGACGAGGATATACTTATTACCACATGAGGATGGAAAGGGTCCCATAAAATCTATGCCCCAAACATCGAAAACTTCGTGATTCAAGAATGGGCTTAAGTGGCATTTCCATCCTACTACTCGCGCCGCCCGTTCTCTGGCACCTATCACAACCTTTACAAAAGGCTTCTGCATCCTTAAACAGAGTTGGCCAGTAGAATCCAGCTTGAAGAATCTTTGCAACCGTCTTCGGTGTTCCATAGTGACCTCCGGTAGGACCGCTATGGCATTGTTCTAAGATATCCCACTGATCATGCTCAGGAACACACCGTCGAAGCAACCCGTCTTTACGCAGACTCGAACAAATAAGGATCTTCCCATACGAGATATTTAAGATCAGAAAAGAACTTTTTCTTCTCCTGATACGTCATATCCTCTAAATGACCACTCGCTAAATAGTTGACGTAGTCAGCATACCACGGCCTAACCGTTTCAAGCTTCATCAATTGCTCAGTTGGAAAATCAATGCCTATATCATTGTGATTTTCTGCACCCTCATTTACTAAGCGAGATAAATGATCAGCCACAATATTCTCACTACCTTTCTTATCTTTAATCACAAGGTCAAACTCTTGTAGAATTAAAATCCATCTAAGTAACCTTGGTTTGGCATCTGCTTTATCCATAAGGTAGCGTAAAGCTGCATGATCTGTCCATACAATCACTTGAGACCCTAGAAGATAGCTTCTAAACTTGTCAATGGCAAAGACGACGGCTAAGAATTCCTTCTCAGTCGTAGTATAATTGCATTGAGCCGGGTTCAAGGTGCGGCTCGCATAATAAATGGGCCTGAACCTTTTATCAACTCTTTGACCTAAAACTGCGCCTACGGCGTAATTAGAGGCATCGCACATCAACTCGAAAGGCTTGGTCCAGTCAGGTGCAACTAAAATAGGGGCACTGATAAGCTTGTCTTTCAGACAATTGAAAGCTTCTTTGCACTTTGCATCGAACAAGAAATCGACATCTTCTTTCAAGAGATTGGATAAAGGCTTGGCGATGGTAGAAAAATCTTTAATGAAACGCCTGTAGAAGCCAACATGTCCTAGAAAACCTCGTACCTCTTTCACTGTTTTTGGGTACGTCATCTTTTCAATGGCTTCAACCTTAGCCTTATCAACTTGAATACCAGCATTGGACACCTTGTGTCCCAAAACGATTCCTTCGTCTACTAGAAAATGGCATTTTTCCCAGTTAAGCACCAGATTTTTCTCAACACACCGTTGGAGTACCATATCTAGATTCTCTAAAATTTCATCAAAACTATCGCCGTAGACTGAGAAGTCATCCATGAAGACCTCCATGCATTGCTCCACAAGTCCATAAAAAATGGCCAACATGCACCGTTGAAAAGTCGCGTGTGCATTGCATAGACCGAATGGCATTCTACGAAAAGCAAAAGTACCAGATGGACACGTAAACGTGGTCTTCTCTTGGTCATTGGGGTCGATGGCTATCTGGAAGTAACCAGAGTATCCATCGAGAAAACAATAATACTTGTGACCACTCAGTCTTTCAATTAGTTGGTCAATGAAGGGTAAGGGGAAGTGATCTTTTGCAGTGACTTCATTCGATCTCACGATAGTCTATCTGAGACTCAGAGCTGTCACGAGACGCAAGGCAACTTCCTCCCCTTTTTCATTCTTTTCTACTGTAATACCGCCCTTCTTTGGCACAACTTGAGTAGGGCTGACCCACTCACTATCGGCGATTGCGTAGATGATTCCCATGTCAAGCCACTTTATAACCTCCTTCTTGACAACCTCTTGCATATGCGGATTCAGCCGGCGAGGTTGTCTTACCTTTTAGCTCCTTCCTCCGCTCGGATTTTATGCATGCATATGTCCGGGTGATCCTCGGATATCACCCACTTGCCAACCGAACGCGAGGATGTTTTTCTTAAGCACTTCTATCACTGTGCTTCTTGCTCTTGGTCGAGTTTCGAAGAAATGATCAAAGGCAATTTATCTCCATCCTTAAGAAAGATATACTTAAGGTGTTTTGGAAGCGGTTTAAGCTCTAAATCGGTAGGTGGTTGCTCAATACTAGACTTTAACGGGCCACCTTTCTCTTTATGAGCTTGGAGTGGTTGACTAAAGAATAACTCATCTTCCCGAGGCTCAACCCCGAAAAGATCTTGGATCAAATCATCCATCGGAATCCTCCGATCAACACTTGCTTCCTTTTTTCTTATGATCGATCATTTTTCTTAACTCTTCGTCTTTAAGCTCTTCGCGGCTCTTCCCAATCATCTACTTCCCAATGAGTAGCTTCTCTCCAAAACTCTACCTCGTCCCAACTACCCATCGAGCTTCTTCTTCACCAGGGATGAAGTCTTTCGACTCGATTCTTTGAAATCATCGTTTGTTCTTTGGGCATCTCCATGCTTCCAACTCAATAATGAGCTCAGTATGAGCGAGTGAAGATGACTTCGTCAATGCCTACGGCTGGAAATGAATTAGAAGATGGTCATGATACCGGATCCTCAATGTCCATGACTTCAAAAACACCTATCTCTGTAAGCTCCATTGCATCTTCATAATAGGCATCTCCTCCGTCCTCATATATGGCTTCGACAAACGATATTTCATCAATTACGGCTCTTTCAGGATGTGTCCCTCGTGTGAAGGTGATGGATGTGTCACCGACTCTAAGAGTAATCATCCCTTTGCGGAAGTCGATGAGAGCGTTAGAAGTGTCTAAAAAGGTTCGGCCTAGAATTAGAGGCATCTCCTTGTCAGGTGGATAGTCTAGAATAACCCAATCGGTAGGGAAGACTAAATGTTCAATTTGAAGGAGAACATTAGCTACACAACCGGCTGCAGTACGACTAGATTTGTCTACCATCTGAAGAGAAATGGGGCGTTCTCGCATCCTTTTATCTAACCCGAGCTTCTTGCATACATTTAATGGCATCACATTGATGGAGGCCCCTGAGTCGCATAAAACATTTTCGAACAAATGGCCCTCAATCTCACAGGAGATTGAAGGTCTGCCAGGGTCACCTCGCTTAACAGCAATTTTCTGTGAAACCATCGCGCAATCCTCGCGAAGCACTTCTTCAGCCATCCCCTGAAGTTTTCTCTTACTCCCACAGAATTCTTTAAGATACTTAGTACATTTAGGCATTTCAGACAATACCTCAGCTAAGGGCATACTCACTTTAGTGTCCCTAAGTATCCTCCTCACCCCATCATACTGCTTGTCCTTGGCGAGGGCTCTCTCCTTGCTCTTCGGTGGATAAGGAAGGGCTTTATCATTCTTCGTGGCCTGATTCCTTATCGCCTCATCCTCCTTATCCTTCCATCTCACAAACTTTTCTTCCTTTTTCTTAGTCAGGGGTACCGCCCCTTGACTTTCCTTTCTTTCCTCGTCATCAGAATTATTTTTGTCCTCCGAAGAATTGTCACTAAGCTCCTCCTCATCGTTGCTTTCTTCGGCATGTGGTTTCTGATTTCCCCCTCCCGAACTCATGGCGTCGGGGAAGGGGCTACTCGCTTCCGACATCTTGCCGGGTCCAAACTGCTTACCACTTCTCGAGTTACTTGTTCAACTCCTCTTCTTGTCCATACTCCCACTGAGGTGTAATGGCGGTGCAGACATTCACATCAGCTTTCGGATTTCTCTCGGTATAACTCGGGAGTTTACCGTGAGGTCTGCTTGCTTGCTGGTCTGCCATCTGACCAACTTGTCTCTCAATTGCTTTAACACTAGTAGATAGAGTCTTCACCATGTCTACCAGCTCATCGAATTTGCGTTGAGGGACACATGAGGTGGTATGATTATTGTTCTGAGTTTGATTCCAGCCACCTGGAGGCCTTTGGGAGTTCTGAACTGGCCTTTGATAGTTCGAGTTGAAAGAATTCGAATTTGAAGGGCCAGGTGGTAACTTGGCTTGATTGAAGTTTTGTCTTTGAAATCCCGAGTAGTTCTGGCTTTGATTGAAGTTTCGGAAGGGTTGGTTTTGATTATCCATTAAATTCACTTCTTCCGTCATCTCAGTTCCTACCTGCATTCCCAGATCAGAAGGCTGCGTCTGAAGATTGGCTAGCTGCTTGCTTATCAATTCCATCTGAGCAACCAACAGTTGTGTATCAGGATTGCTTGCAGTACCTTCTTTCTTAACAATATTGGTCTTCTTAGGAGTCGACCACATATTGTTCTTGGCGATGGTCTCACCACTCTGCAAGGCGATCTCATCACTCTCCCCTAAGAAGGATCCATGAGCTGTGGAGTCAAGATAGTCTCTATTAGGTTGAGAGACACCTCTATAGAACAGTTCCAGCAACTCATGTCTGTCATATCCGTGATTGGGGCATTTCCTCATCAAGAGATTCAATCTTTCCCAAGCTTTGCCAACATTTCATCCTCCAATTGCTCAAACGTAGCTATTTCCCGTTTCATTTCCATAATCTTGCCTCGGTGAAACCCACTTAAGAGCGAAGGCTCTTTTGACATCATTCCATGTATGGAGGGAATGATTTGCTAACGATTTAAACCATCTGCTTGCTTCACCTTTCAAAGCAAAAGTAAATAGCTTCAACTTTACGATCTCGTAATCAACACAGGATAATGGCCTGCTTCATGATTTGTACGAATGTGGACAAGAAGTCGTATGGTCTTCTTGAGCAGTGCCATGGAAAGAGCTATTTTGGACTAGTGCAACTACTCCATTCTTTAGATCAAAGTTCGCTCCTCCCATGTCAGGAGGACGAATAGGTCTATGCCCCTCGAGAAAATCTTGGTTTAGATATGGAGTGTAGGGGTCCTGGTTCAGTTGATTAAGCTGGTTTTGTCTAAATTGTTGAAGTTGTTGATTTATGCCAGCTTGCTGATTCTGTTGTTGCTGCAGAGCTTGCATCTGTTGAAGGAGTAAATTTAACTGAGCTTGGGGGTCAGGATTTGGAATTGGTGGATCTTGATCCGCCATTTTGTCCAAATCAGGGAGAAGCCTTCTCTTAAGGATAGATCGTTCAGGCTCAGGATCAAAGATCAGAAGTCCCTTCTTACTTCTCGTTTGCATAAACCAGAAGAAAGGAAAAGGAAGAAATCAACCTTAGGGTTGATTAGAACAGGTTTAGAAAAGGTTTGATGGTTTAGAGGGAGAAAAGAAGATAGAAAAGAAGTGATGATTTGAGAGACTGAACTGGCGTCCAGTATGAATGGACGTTCGTTCAGAACTGAACGCTCGTTCAGTTGAATGAACGTTCGTTCAGAGGACAGAATTGAAGTGGACGGGCGTTCAAGTTGTTGAACGCTCATTCAGAAACGAAAACCTAAAAACTAAGGTTACCAGAAATTAAAAACGAGATAAAAAAAAACAAAAACAGAAAAGACTTATGGAAATAAAATCAAACAAATCTATAATTACGGAAACAGATCTAAGCTATAAAAAAAAGGTAAGGAAAATAATTGAAAGAAAATCAAATAAAATAAAACAGTAATAAATGTAATCCTAAAATTAAACTAAATCGAAAAGAAACCTACCTACTTAAAAGTTTAAAAACAAGAAAAACACTAAGACCGTAAAAAAAAAACGTGTTGAAATCTTCTAGGGCCAAAAAGGAAGGGAAAACAGTGGATTTTGACCTCGAAAACGCACTGAACGGCCTACGGCTTTCCGAATTGGGGTCCTGCGTTCCAAACGGACACTCGAGCCGAAAGTTACGGCCAAAATACTACTGCGTGCTAAAAACGACCCTTTTTGACTCAGAAAATTATCCTATGAAAAATCCGACAACCGTTACCGACTCCCCGGCAACGGCGCCAAAAACTTGTTCGGTAAAAACTAGTTTTAAATTTATAAACCGAAACACCCCAAGTATAAGGATCGTAGTATAGGATGTTTACGGGTCGTCCTAAGGGAGTGGAATGTTTATCGGATTCAAAGAACAATTATTCTAACGATTATGTCACAATTATCTATCTAAACTACTAAACTAAGGCTGAAACTAACTAAAACCTAAACCTAAGAATTGAAACTAAAACAAGAAATAAAAACAAGCAAGAAAAATAAGAAAACAGAAAGACGGACGAGCGTTCACTAAAGTGAACGAGCGTCTGAAAACTAAACCTAATGGACGAGCGTCTGCTATTGCGGACGAGCGTCTGATTATGAACTGAAGCAGAAAATTGCAGAAAAACAGCAGAAAACCAGGGTTTATCAAACTAAAACTTAAACTAAACTTAATCTAAACGATTTGATTAAAACAATTGAGGGAAAACACAGCAAGGCGACTAGATTCCACCTATCAACCAACAATCCAACTAGATGGTGATTAAAAAGACATAGTTTTTAGTAGTGATTTATTCACGAATTCAATTAAATATCTTCAATCAAATTCTAGGGTTTCGTTTATCTTTTCAAACAAACTAAACATGCAATCAACACGAAATCACGAGATCGTTTCCAAACTCTTACTCAACTAAACATGCCTAATCTCTTATAACATGATTAGATGCATTACTTTGAATAAAAGAGAACTTAAATAACATACTTTCATATATTTATTCAAGAATCAAATAAACATAGATCGTTTCATCAAATCTTAATTCAACAAAACTTAAACAACATAAAACAGATCCAAAGTAATGAAAAACTATGAATTAAACTCACTAAACATCAAGCATCGAACTCTAGTTGGTTTGTGTTGTTGATAGGCTTCCTCCGTCGACTCACGCAGCAAGGCTTTTAGCCAACAATCATGTTGAAGATGATTGTTGAGTTGGAGAAGTTCATCTCTATGGAATTAGGTTCGGCGCAGCTTTTTGGTGTAAAATTGCGATCTCAATTATGTGGTATCAATTAGGGTTGAGAGGCTGCTGCTATATATAGAGTTTCAAGTCGGTTAGGGTTAAGTCGGCAACGGACGCTCGTCTGGACTTGTGGACGCCCGTCCGGTGGATCTTGACTTTGCTCTAGACGTCCGTCCATGCTGCGTCCAAACTCTCTGTATGTGATTTCCTCTCCTGGACGCTCGTCCATGAAATCAAACGCCCGTCTAGAATGGACGGGATTCGGACGCTCGTCCAAGGTGCTGAGGGTCGGATTTCTTCATCTTTATCCAATTTCTTTGAGCCAATTCCAACTCTATCTTGAATAATTCGACTTGAGCTTCATTTATCCACTTATAGCACTCGAAGATTAACTCCTACATGATAAATAAACAATGCAAAAATGTAATAAAATCCAAATAATAATAATTCCATTAAATCAACACTTAAAATCATCAATTTTGCATACAATCATCTTAAAATCATCTTTATTCAATAATTACACTTAAACCCTTAATACTCATGTAAATTATGCAAATGTGGGAAAAATAATAATGAAATACACCCTTAATAATCATATAAACATGGCCTTAACAGTATGGCAAAGAATCAAGTCCATAATGGTCGCACCAAGCCCATCGACGTTCGATACCACTTTGTTCGGGAAATAGTAGAAGAATGAGACATTCTACTACAAAAGATCGGGACTGCAGACAATTGATTGAGCTAAAATCCACCCAACAAAAACAATTTATAAGGACTCGAAACTGTGGGTAAACTAACTCTCTAACCGGCAGTGTACCGGGTCGATTGCTAGCATAGCTACAGGAGTACGAGGTCGAACCCAAGGGAAAAGTGTTTGTGAGTACCAAAGCAAACTTCAAACTTAGTCTAGGAAAATCGATGGTTGAAAAGGTTTATACAACTACAACGACATTAAAGCGATTAGCAACGAAGTTTAACTAAGAGAGAGGGACATAGCCGAACCATGATCCAAATAGCTAATTTCAACCCCAAGGATAGACAAAACCGGGAGTGTGCAATATGACAAAAGAACTCTTGCATTCCATTTCACGGGTGCGTGCTCCTAAATCCGGTGTTAAGGTCTGAACAACTCTCATTTAACACCCTATGTCATGTTAACTACCCTTCCCTTTAGAAGATTCACTAACAAGACATGATATACACTAGAGCCGCTTAAACGTTAAAACGAGTAACCTCACTTTGGGCCCGGGCTTAACAACTAAGCCGGGTCTACGCTGCGATCCTAGAACCCCTTTTCCCACATCTCTCTATCTGAACTACTCTTTAGATTGATGTGTGTGACTTTGACGTAGGTAGCTAATCTAGCCCAAATCCGTTATAACAAGTTCTAAGACGTGAAATATGCAAGATACAACAATAAAAAACACTACCCACTCCCAATTTCATCACCCAAAGGGTGATATCACCAAATTTCATATGATTCGACTATGTTAATTTTAGCTACACATTATAAAGCATGAAATAACAATCAAGGAAGAGATTAAAGCCATAAAACAAGAAAATAAGTGAAATTGATTACCGAAAATGTAGAAATTCGGGTTTACATCAAGCTCCTTCCACACCCATGTCACTTGGGAAGAAGAAGATGAACCAAAAGCTAAGCAAAATCCAAGATTCTTCAACTAAAACTAAGCTAGACTATCATTAAACTAAGTAAATTTGAAGTAGAAATGAGTCTAAAGAGCCAAAAGGGAAGATTTCGAGCCGAGCTAAGAGTTAGGGTTCTTAGAGGGGCGAAGTGTGTTGAAAATCTGTGTAAAAATGTATATATAGGTGGGAAAAATCTGCAGAAAACGACCCAAACGCCGCGTTTGGAGGTTCCCAAACGCGCGTTTCAGCTCCCAAAGACTGCACATGAAAAAAAAGCGTCCAAACGCGCGTTTGAAAGCTCCAAACGCGCGTTTGAGATGATGCAGTTTTCTGCTGCAGTAAAACCATGATATCTTCGCGTGTAGAACTCCGATTCGAGTGATTCAATGTGCGTTGGAAATCTCTTTCAATTATCTACAACTACCATGAAGAGACCATGACCAGAAAATGCCTCTATAATAGGTCAAAATGATGCTGAACAGAACAGAGCATGAAGATACCAACTATTTTTCTTCCTTTTCTTCATTTTTCTTCTTCCTTGGCTCATTCTTGCACCTTGATCATACTTCTCATCATAGATCTTCGCCTTCCGGGTTCTCGTGACACCTAGACCCTACAATCTCATGAACGAACAAGACACACAAACGATTCCGGAGGGTAAAAGTGCTCGGGAATGGGTTAATATCACTAAAAAGAGGTAGTAAACCATCAAAGCGACGGATTTACTCCCCGTGCTATAAACTCACGATATTACCCAAAAACGGTCTAAAAACACCGAGAATGTGCTAAAAGTGGGATAAACGGGGGTGGAAAATGCACCGGAATCACGTAAAGTTGGCTCTCATCAACCACCCCACACTTAGCCTTTGCTCGCCCTCGAGTAAATTAGGCGTTTTAAAACCAACCAAGGGATTCAACGTTGTGATGTAGGTGCTACTATTCACACCCTCGAGGTAACCACAAAGTATGAAACACGAACATATACACACCAGTTATAACATTATCAAGAAAGTGGAGTGTGTGTGGTGCCAAACTAAAAACCAAGTGCTCAAAATGATTGTCGGGGCTTGAATCCCGACCAAAAGTCTACCAACCGTTTCATACCCACTAGCCTCTCCACTAATCAAGGTCACTAAGTTTGGACACGATCGGGTAGGACTTGAAGGGTTATAACGTTAGGCTAGGGTAATTCCGGTTAATCGAAAAGGATATTTTGGGAACTGGAGAAAAAGGAGTACGAGTGAACCTAATCAACAAGTGTACCCCTTATCTTTACCATACAAACCACCCAACTCCTTTTTGATTATTTTAAGCACTTGGGAACCATAGGATATTAACATACCCGAACTCATTGCCTCACTCAACTATATTTCAAGTGTTATGAGGTGAGATCGAATACATTAGCACCTATCTCACTATCCCAACTCCAACATCATAAAAAATCACTTTTGAGCTCATCACTTTGATTCCAACCCTTTATTTTATAAACTCCAAACTCTTATTCATTGAGAACTTTCTAATTTATTTTGAACTTTGATTGATTGAGTTCTCTTTTCTTTTTCTGTTTTTTTTTTATAAAGAAAGAAAGAAGAAAGGACAGATTTTTCTTTTCTTCTTGGGCCAAATCAAAACACTAGGCCCAAATGAGCTCCTCTTCTCCTTATAGTATAGCTCAAAACCGAGAAAACAACAACCCATCAAAACATCATTCCCACCACACACTTGCGTTAGCAAGTGTGGCCCAACAAAAGATTAAGTTCACTCGTAGGTATAAATGAAGGAAATGTGACCATAATTAAGGCTCGGGGTAGGTTTTCGACTAAGTAACAAACGGCTATAAAGCGAATGGTGGTGGAGACCATCATGTTTGAGAGGGGCTACGAAGGTCTAATGTTTCGGGATAAGGCTTATTTGGCTCTGGTTGGTCAAAGAGACGCCAGGACCGTCATCCCGTATCCTACTTAGGTAAACCTTTCTATTTCGTCTCGAGACTAGTGGTATGAGAGGTGATAACAATCAAATTGTGCACAAAGTGTAGCTTACGTGAAATTAATAAACTCCATCCTCAAGATAATATCAAACCGCAGTGTACACGTTTGGGGTCCCTACTAAGGTGATCACCACTCGAATGTGAAAATAACACACACAACACGGTGCTAAAAACCCTTGAATTTTTTTTTTAAAAATTGCCCAAAAATCGACTCGAGCCCGGTCATAGACTAAGCATACCACATATTTAGCACATTTAACAACGAAAACAAGAAAACGGCTAAGTTTCCCACCCCACACTTAAACGAAACACTGTCCTCAGTGTGTGAGAGATAAAAAGAGTAAAAGACTTAGCTGTTTGACCAAAACCCGGCAGAAAGGCGCACTAGTATCCCACGTGACATCTTCTAGTAAGCTCCATCTCAAGTATCTAAAACCATAGAAACAAAAACCAAGGCAAACACATGCACGGGAAAAGTCCACGTGCCAATATATGGTGATAGATACGAGATATATAAAAATAGAAGCCATGCCACAAATAACGACTCGAAGAATATCAAGTATACTAGACGGGAATAGCACTGGATGTAAAGATAATCAAAAGAAACACAGAGCATCCATGCACAAAATAAAGCCACAGAGGCTCACAAAAAAAAAAAAAAATCCCGTCTACGTACAAGAGCCAGAACCAAAAGGAAGTTCTCACCCCAAACTCTCTTTTAAGCTAAACTCTCCCCTCTTGCACCCAAAGACCACTCCAAACACATTATTACTACCAAAAAGGTGGGTTGCCTCCCCCAAGCGCCTTTGTTTTACGTCGTTGGCTCGACAAGATGACTTATACGGTGCCAATTTTTTCAAAGTTATACTATTGGCACAGGCGAGAAAAGGTAGAAGTGCTTTGTTTAACGTCGTTAGCATCGACTTAATGGTACCTAACAGACTCATACCACAAAAGACTCAAAACAACGACCCGAACCACAAAGCATCACAAAGTACCCTATCACATAGCATATCAATTATAAGTATATTCATGAGAGACACCGCGAGGGGGTTTTAAAGTGGTGGAGTTAATACATGGGGTACCTCTTCTAGCTCGTGAAGTTACCTCTTGCCAAACACTCAATATTTTCTTTTTTGGTTCCCGCTCCGGTTTCTCTTTAAGGTGCCCTTTGCTTGGGGTGCTTCTTTTCTTCACATTGCCTTTGAGTTCAATTCCCGATTCTATGATGAGTGGCTTATGGTCCGGATGAGACAATGATGGTGAGACGGGCGATCCCGGTTTATCCTTGGTCTTGATCTTCACTCCATCAACGACCTTTTGTGCATCCACCGTGTCTTCTACTGATTAACTCCTTATCAACTTTGTGGGTTAGTGGTAGCAACAACACAAGCAAAAGTAGATTAAATGAATGACAAGCAAGAGATTTAGACTTATAAACATTCAATGTCGCGCTCTCCTTACCCACATGAAAAGTAATATCACCACTCTTCACATCTATGCTAGCATCACTCGTAGTCAAGAAAGGACGACCAAGCAAAACCGAAGTCTTAGAATCCATCGCCATGTCTAAGACGACAAAATCTACGGGAAAGGTAAATTTATATATTTGCACAAGAACATCCTCCGCTACCCCCATAGGTGTCCTAACCGACCTATCCGCCATTTGTAAGGTCATCCCCGTGGGTTCTAGCTCACCCAACCCTAACTTTTCGTACAAGGCCTTAGGCATTAAGCTCACAGAAGCTCCTAGGTCACACAACACATTTTCAATCACAGTATCGCCAATAGTAATAGGGATGGTGAACCCACCTCGATCTCTCATTTTCGGGGGTATTTTACTATCAAAAATCGCCGAACACTCTTCATTCAAACATACCAAACCTTCCATTTTACTCTTATCATTTAACAAGTCTTTCAAACACTTACAATAAGAGGGCATGTTTGCAAGTGCTTCAAGAAAGGGAATGGTCAAGTCAATTTTTCGCAATATTTCAATGAACCGGTTTTGTGCTTTATTCAAGCAACTTTGCCTATGGTTCTTTGGGGGATAGGGAAGAGTGCTCAAATCGAAATCTTTAGGAGGAGGAGGGACTATACCTTTCTTACCTTTGGCGCGTGGGGAAGACGGCTCTTTCATTGGCTCTTTCCTTTCCATTGCTTTACTCGGTTCCCCATCTTCAATGTCAATTGCCACAAATTCCTTCTCCTTGTCTGTCACTTTCTCTTTCTTTGCAATCGCCAACTCTTCCTTTACTGACTTCCAATTCTCTTCTCATTGCTTCCAACTCTGTCTCAATATTTCCTTTTTCCAAGTCTTCTTCCTCAACCGCCTATAGAAATCATCATCTTCATCAATACCCTTTCTCTCTTTGTGATTTTGAGTCCTTCCTCCTCGAGCATTATCAACACCCACCTCTTTACCACTTCTCAAAAATAGGGCCTTCACATTTCGGGGATTATTTTCCATGTCGGTCGGTAAGCCTCCTTTCAAGTTCACCATGGCATTATCGGTGATTTGCCCCATGTGTGTTTCGAGATTCCAAATGGCGGACCCATGTTTGAAGTTCATCTCAACCATGTCCTTTTTATCTCATAAAGTTTTTGTTCATTTGCTCCAATATGACATCGGTTGCACTCTTTTGAGGAATGGGAGCAAGTGGTGGAGGAGTTGCTTGGTAAGTACCCCCTTGTTGTTGATGTTGAGATTGTTGAGGATAGTATTGGGCTTGTTGGTTAGCGCTTGATAAAATGAACTTTGATTTTGCCTATAAGCTTGGTTCGGCCTTGGTCAAAATACCGGTTCCATTCGCGCCTTGATGGTTTTGATTCCAACCTTGATTATTATTTCTCCAAGAACCATCACTTTGTTGATCATAATTACCATCTTGACTTTGCCCCACATAATTCACCTCATAACATTGAGAATTATCCACAACCGGTTGCTCGTTTTGTTGGCCTTTTTTGGCGCTTTGAAATTGATTCATAACCGGATTGTAGCCCAAGTGCCCCGTACTCAGTTGCCCCATGGCATACATGTTCATCATTTTCTTGGCTAGATCGGTTGGACTATCTTGTGATGAAAAACTAGCTTGTCCTTGCATTGAGGATCGTGGATATGACATATTTTGAGATTTGTGTGTCATCCCACAATCCTTAGCCGAATGTTGGCCTCCTCATATTTCGCAAAGCCTTGCCTCTTCATTTTCTCTTTCAAGGTTCTCCAACCTTTGCTCCATCGTTTGCATCTTAGCTTGACATTGCTCATTTGTTTCCACTTCCTTCACTTCAACCAATCCCGGCTTTTTACTCCTTGGCCCTTTTCTACTTGAAGACACATATTGCTTTGAGGTCTCGGCAATTTTCTCGATTTGATTCATAGCCACCTCCGGTACCATCCTCATAATATCCCCATTACACGAAGCATGCAAGGTCCCTTGGTGCACCGGCTCCAACCCTCGGAAAAATGCATGAACTACCTCAAAAGGTCTCAAGCCGTGCCCCGGGCACTCTCTCAATAACGCTTTAAATCTATCCAAGGACTCATACAATTCTTCTCCTTCATAGGCATTAAACAAGATAATAGCCTCTTTCATGTCCAATGTCTTTGATGGTGGGTAATACTTGAACAGAAATGTCATAACCACGTCCTCCCAAGTGTGCAAAGAATCATGAGCCAATGAGTCATACCATGTCTTGGCTTGTTCCTTCAAGGCGAAGGGAAATATCATAAGTTTAAGCGCTTCGTCACCGACTCCATTTATCTTGGTAATGTGCACAATTTGTAGGAAATGATCAATGAACATATGAGGATTTTCCATGGTGGTTCCTCTAAATATAGCATTATCTCCCAATAAATGTATGATATTTCTATTCAATTCCAAGTTATTATGCCACGGTGGCATTCGAATTGGACTATGCCCCATGATTGCCGTGGGAGCCATCACAAAGTCTCTACAAGTCAAACCGCCTTGATTCTGCTCTTGTTGACCGTTAAACCAATTAGACATCGCATTTGCACCTTGATTGTGAGCTTGATTTTGGTTCTGTAGAAATTGGTTCAACATCCATGCATTGAACTGTTGCATAACAAGGGGATCCATTTGATACCCTTGGGCCCCATGTTGACCATTGTGTGGCATGTGCCCATTCACATTCTCAAAGTTATTTCCTTGTCCATTCCCACCTCCTTGTGCATTGTTGTTGACAAGAGGCGGGTATTGATTTGGGACTCCATTATTGTTCCTCAAATTTCCTTCCAAGCCTTGATCACCGTTTTGTGCCATAACGGATCCTTCTCCCAACTCACCCAAACTATTCTCTTCAAAGACCGGATTCGACTCCTCTACTTGATGACCTCTTCTTCTTTGACTATTTCTACGCCTTGCGTAAGCCTCAATCCCGTCTATGTATGGTTCGAGTGGTGTTTGAGATCTCCGGGTCATGCACTATAAAAGCAAACAACAAGAAAACAATAAAATAAAACCTAGGCCCAAGCCTTCGGTTCACTTGCAAGATATCGCAAATAGCACACAATTCCCCGGCAATGACGCCATTTTGATTGAGCTAAAATCCACCCAACAAAAACAATTTATAAGGACTCGAAACTGTGGGTAAACTAACTCTCTAACCGGCAGTGTACCGGATCGATTGCTAGCATAGCTACAGGAGTACGAGGTCGAACCCAAGGGAAAAGTGTTTGTGAGTACCAATCAAACTTCAAACTTAGTCTAGGAAAATCGATGGTTGAAAAGGTTTATACAACTACAACGACATTAAAGCGATTAGCAACGAAGTTTAACTAAGGGAGAGTGACATAGCCGAACCATGATCCAAATAGCTAATTTCAACCCCAAGGATAGACAAAACCGGGAGTGTGCAATATGACAAAAGAACTCTTGCATTCCATTTCACGGGTGCGTGCTCCTAAATCCGGTGTTAAGGTCTGAACAACTCTCATTTAACACCCTATGTCATGTTAACTACCCTTCCCTTTAGAAGATTCACTAACAAGACATGATACGCACTAGAGCCGCTTAAACGTTAAAACGAGTAACCTCACTTTGGGCCCGGGCTTAACAACTAAGCCGGGTCTACGCCGCGATCCTAGAACCCCTTTTCCCATCTCTCTATCTCGAACTACTCTTTAGATTGATGTGTGTGACTTTGACCTAGGTAGCTAATCTAGCCCAAATCCGTTATAACAAGTTCTAAGACGTGAAATATGCAAGATACAACAATAAAAACACTACCCACTCCCAATTTCATCACCCAAAGGGTGATTTCACCAAATTTCACATGATTCGACTATGTTAATTTTAGCTACACATTATAAAGCATGAAATAACAATCAAGGAAGAGATTAAAGCCATAAAACAAGAAAATAAGTGAAATTGATTACCGAAAATGTAGAAATTCGGGTTTACATCAAGCTCCTTCCACACCCATGTCACTTGGGAAGAAGAAGATGAACCAAAAGCTATGCAAAATCCAAGATTCTTCAACTAAAACTAAGCTAGACTATCATTAAACTAAGTAAATTTGAAGTAGAAATGAGTCTAAAGAGCCAAAAGGGAAGATTTCGAGCCGAGCTAAGAGTTAGGGTTCTTAGAGGGGCGAAGTGTGTTGAAAATCTGTGTAAAAATGTATATATATGTGGGAAAAATCTGCAGAAAACGACCCCAAACGCGCGTTTGGAGGTTTCAGCTCCCAGCACTCTGTACATGAAAAAAAAACGTCCGAAACGCGCGTTTGAAAGCTCCAAACGCGCGTTTGAGATGATGCAGTTTTCTGCTGCAGTAAAACCATGATATCTTCGCGTGTAGAACTCCGATTCGAGTGATTCAAAGTGCGTTGGAAAGCTCTTTCAATTATCTACAACTTTCATGAAGAGACTATGACCAGAAAATTCCTCTATAATAGGTCAAAATGCTGCTGAACAGAACAGAGCATGAAGATACCAACTATTTTTCTTCCCTTTCTTCATTTTTCTTCTTCCTTGGCTCATTCTTGCACCTTGATCATACTTCTCATCATAGATCTTCGCCTTCCGGGTTCTCGTGACACCTAGACCCTACAATCTCATGAACGAACAAGACACACAAACGATTCCGGAGGGTAAAAGTGCTCGGGAATGGGTTAATATCACTAAAAAGAGGTAGTAAACCATCAAAGCGACGGATTTACTCCCCGTGCTATAAACTCACGATATTACCCAAAAACGGTCTAAAAACACCGTGAATGTGCTAAAAGTGGGATAAACGGGGGTGGAAAATGCACCGGAATCACGTAAAGTTGGCTCCCATCAACAATCCTCCAGACATGTTGACAAAGGTGGTTACGAATATCAAGTTCCAACACTGCTTGGACTTGGTCAATATTTCCCGAGTGACATTCACCACGTTAAATCTTTTTTTTTTATTCTTCCATTTACATTCCGTTGTGTTTTACTTTCATTTCAGGATTTTCCACACAACAGAGACTTGAGAGAATAATGAAGTGTGATCACTTATATAGTGTTACAAGAAGATACCATTGCTGTTAAAACAGAATAACCGCTACTAGATAACTTAGTCATTAATGTAGGTGTTTGATGAAGTTCCCGATGAACTATTCACTTTGAACTACGTCAGAAACTTAACTACATCTTGTTCATTCTTCATTCCTTTGCTTAATCACCGATGCTATTTGGCTCAGTTACTACTGTAGTGAACTGCAACATTTAGAATGATAAAGTTTTAGTAATCACGGTGTTTTCCATTGTTACAGGCATCATACCAAAAGAGCTTGGAAACCTCCCAAATCTGGAATGGCTTGGATTGTTTGATAATGAAATGATTGGTACAATACCAGAAGGAATCTTCAATATTTCAAGCCTATCTGAATTGGATCTAAGTATAAATCATTTCACTGGGAGTCTACCCTCAGCTACGGGTATTGAGCTACCAAATTTAATTTTTTTTCACATATATCAGAATATGCTCGGTGGAGTTGTGCCTATCTTCATCTCAAATTGTTCTCAACTATCTGATCTTGATCTCTCATCTAACAATTTCAAGGGCACTATTCCTCACATCCTTGGGAATCTAAGGTCTCTTAAGTTTTTAAATTTGGCTGAGAATAAGTTGACAATGGATTCTTCATCTTTGGAGCTAGAATTTCTCACACCACTGGCCAACTGCATATATCTACAGTTATCTTTGAATCCTTTGAATGGAATCCTCCCAAGATCTCTAGGCAATCTTTCTGTTACAGTACTCATGATGCAGGCGTGTGGATTGTCCGGTGAAATTCCTACTAGCATAAGAAACTTGAGTAATCTTTTGGAACTGGATCTTAGTCACAATCAATTTATCAGTCCTTTTCCAAAATCTATTGCATTTTTACACAACCTTCAATTTCTTGAGCTGGGATACAACGGAATAAGCGGATGGCTTCCATGCGATTTGTTCGGTTTGCAACGTTTAAGTGAGTTATATCTAAGTTACAATAAATTATTTGGGCCCATACCTGAATGCATAGAGAATGCTACTTCCTTGAGAAAGCTCTACCTAGGTTCCAACAAACTCAGTTCTAGTATACCGATGAATTTATGGAACCTAAATGGTCTTTTGTTTCTTAATATCTCTAATAATTCCCTAAGCGGTTCACTTCCAACCCAAGTGGGGAACATAAAGAACATAATAGTACTGGACTTGTCTATGAATAACCTCGCGGGTAATATTCCGGATGCAATCAGAAGCTTACTGAACTTGGAAGAGCTTTATCTAAATTTCAATCTATTGGAAGGACTGATCCCAAAATCAATTGGAAATGTTGTAAGTTTGAAGAAATTAGATTTATCAGCAAATAATTTGTCTGGCTCCATTCCGGTAACGCTTGAAGAGCTTCGGTACCTAGAAAGATTTAATGCTTCTTACAACAATTTAGATGGCCCAATCCCAGATAGTGGACCTTTTACAAAATTCACATGGGAATCTTTCATATCCAATAAAGGTCTTTGTGGAAAGAAAAGATTTCATGTTTCTCCATGTCATGATGATCATGCATCCTCAAAAAAATTGTGGACGCGTCCGCATGTGTTAATTCTGTGTTTTGGTTTAATAGCCACCGTTTCTGCCATTACAATAATTGTCGTATATTTAATACTTAGAAGAAAGAATCGGTTCCAAAGAGGTGAAGAATTAGCGAAGAAAGATCGAATTTCAGTTTATGAACTTCAACATGCTACGGATGGATATAATGAAAGAAATTTACTCGGGAAAGGGAGCTTCGGATCTGTATACAAAGGTACCCTTAGAGATGGGATGGTTGTTCTTTGTTAAAGTGTTTGATATAATAACCGAAGGAGCCCATAAAAGTTTTGACGTGGAGTGCAAGATGCTGCGCAATCTTCGTCATCGTAATCTTACTAAAGTCATCTCGAGTTGTTCTAATATTGACTTCATGGCGATAGTGCTCGAGTTCATGCCCAGTGGGAGTCTTGAAAATTGGTTGCATTCTAGCAATTTTTTCCTAAGCTTCACAGAAAGAGTGAACATTGTGATTGACGTTGCGTGCTCGCTCCGCAATATCTACATTCGGGTGTCCAAAACCGGTTGTACACATTGATTTGAAGCCTAGCAATGTCTTGCTTTGACGAAGATAAGGTTGCTCATGTATGCGATTTTGGCATCGCCAAAATGTTGGGGAAAACTTGACATTACACACACTAATACACTAGCAACATTCGCTACATCGCTCCAGGTACGTAGGCCAACTTCTAATCCTATTATTTTAACTGTAGCAATAGAATATGAAGTCTCACTGTAACGCACCAAGACCCCGGGTCTTGTAACGTTAAATAAGTCATAAATAACCCGGTCAACTGCTCACACCGTCGTCTTCGTTTGGTCTAAAAAGGCTAACCCGAGTTGACTAGAAATTTATGTCTCACACTTATATGAGAGTGAGCGGACGTGGGACTTTACATTCTCTCTCCCTCATAAGGAACTGGTGTCCTCGTCAGGATTTGGCCAGGACTTGTCCCAGCTTCGTCCTCACCAGAGGAGTCTAGAGGTGGCCCTCACCATCTCTCATGGTGTGGCACTTAGGTCTGTCTGATAGTCGTCTCTGAATGCCATTCTGTAACGTCTCAGAACTTGGGTCTGGCGGCACGAAATAAGTCACAAAATGATCCGGTCAACTGATTATACCGCTGTCCTCGTTTGGTCTAAATAGGTTAACTCGAGTTGACAAAACATTTATGTCTCATATTTATATGGGGGTAAATATTAACTAGGTTTAAAAAAATAATCTGATTAATATTTTGCCATTTCTAAAAACTCGGGATGTTACATCCAAAGTCCAAACCTGGGCAATATTATTCTTTCTCAAGCAACTAATTTGTGCTATTGTGGTATTTCAGAGTATGGCTCGGAAGGATTAGTGTCGACAAAGTGTGATGTTTATAGCTTCGGAATACTATTAATGGAAGTCTTTACAGGAAAAAGACCTGACAATGAAATATTCAACGAGAGCTTGACTCTACCCAGTTGGATATCTATTAATAATTCCACCGAGAGTGCACTGATTGATATTATCGATGATAGTCTGCTAAACACAATTGAAGAACAACATTTTGATGAAATGATGGATTATGTGATGAAGATAATGAATGTAGCATTGAATTGCACCAACAAGTTTCCAAAGGAAAGAAGTGGCATGGAAGAAATTGTTGCTATCTTAAACAAAATCAACCTTAACCTTTAACTGCATATTTCAATCTATCTTCTTAGAACTCTATATCTGGATCTTAATCCAAAATAAATGTAAAAATACTACAACATTTCTATGAAAAACATATGATTTGTGGATGTACATTTTTTTTTTTAAAAAAAAACATAAAATTTATATCTTACTTACATCAACCAAAATTTAAGCATAACACTTATTTTATACAAACATACCAAAAATGTAATTTCTTTTTGCAGATACAGGAGGTTTAACACACACTAATTATGCCCCTAGCAGGGCTCGAACCCAAATCGTATAGCCTAGATAACCACTACGTCGATGTACGGAATACAGAGTGGATTTACATCCATTTATTAACAATACCAAATGCATTCACTAACATTCATTTTGTATTCTAAAGGGTTTTTTTTTTTTTTTTTTTTTTTTTCGAGCTTAAAGTTAGAAATTCCGTGTGGATACATTATAATAGTATAAGTTAGTAGTTGGTTGATCTACTCCGTGTGGATTATAAATATCCTACCCATGGTGGTAAGATGACGTGAGTTGAAGAAGTTAACAACAACAACAATAAAAAAAAGCTCATTCCGTCTTAATTTAGATATTTTAATTATGTAATAATGTTTTCATACCATTTTTTTATAACACATTATCAACATGAATATCGAGTAATCTCTCGTAGCTATTGATCCTGTAGCACGAATCTCTGGTAATCTCTCGTAGCTCTTGATCCTTATGAATTTTTCTTCTCTATGTTGTTGTTATGAATGTTGCTTTTCTCTTGAAGAAATAGAGAAAGGGGGATGAAGTTATAAAGCTTGAGCTTCAAACATGACAAGTTTCGGCCAATTTATTTCCTATATTATCATCAAACACGTAATACAATATTTATAGCCACTGTTAGGGCTTCTACATCTAAACAAAATATCCAAACTGCCCTTACTAATTTAATACACTAATATCAATATTTTTCATAACACATAATATTTTTCATATCGTAATACCCCACTTAAGTGGGAGCGTGAAGATCTCGAACGCCCAACTTGCGTATCAAAAACTCGAACTATTGCTAACCCAGCGCCTTACTAAAGATATCTGCCAATTGATGCTTCGTAGGAACATACGAACGAAGAATCAAGCCATCCATGATAGCATCATGCACAATGTGACAGTCTGATGCTTCGTGCGTTCGTGAAACACCGGATTCTGCGCAATAGGAAGTGCCGATTGGCTATCACAAAAGAGTCGAATCCTGCGGGGTGGCGGACCCGAGCTCGGCCGAAGAATCGTTTCAACCACTTCAATTCACATGTAATCTCCGCCATAGATCGATATTCCGCTTCGGCCAAGGACCGAGAAACCGGAGTTTGGTTCTTGGATTTCCAGGATATAGGTGAAAGACCAGGAAAAAAACAAACCACTCAATGAATGTCGGGTAAGAGGGCAACTCGTCCAATCAGAATCGCACCAACCCTCGAGAGTAAGAGAACTGTCAGACCGTAACAAGATGCCTTGTCGGGGATGTTTCTTCAAATAACGAACCAGATGCAAGGCTGCCTCCCAATGATCAACCCGGGGTGCCTGCATAAATTGAGGCAACACATGAAGAGAATATGCCAGATCGGGTCGGGTAAATCCGATATATATAAGACATCCAATCAACCGACGATAAGGCCCTGTATCATTCAACAACGCACCAGAAGCATGAGTCAACATGTGATTCTGCTCTATCAGGAAATCAGCCGGCTGCTTCCAAGTAAACTGGTTTCATAAATTATTTCAAGGGCATATCATTGACATACACAAGAACACTGAGATGAATACCACCCCGAGTAATCCGAATATGATTGACGGAAACCATACTCATGCAAAGCGGAAGCAAGCTTTGCAAGCCAACATCTTGGTGCCTGTTTCAGTACATAAGACGATTTGTGCATCTTGCACACCAAGTTCGGATCCTTCTTCGCAAAACCAGGAGGTATTTTCATGTAGATTTCCTCCTATAAATCACCATGCATAGACACGTTATGGACATCCATCTGGTGAATCTCTCACTATTTAACCACTGTAATGCTGAGGAATGTGCGAGCAATAACCATCTTCATCACAGGGGTGAACGTCTCTGTATAATCAATACATTCCTCTTGATGATGCCCAAAAGCCACTAACCGGGCTTTAAGACGTTGTAGGGTGCCGTGCTTGTGATATTTCTCTGTATACACCCACTTACTCCCCAATACCTTTTTTCCCGGGGGGAAGGGGTTGCAAAACCCAAGTACCCCTGATCTTCAAGTGCCAGAATTTCTTCTGACGTGGCCTTACGCCCCTTATGTTTCATAGCCTCCTTAAAAGATTTAGGAAGATTACCCACTGTAATAGCTGCAAGATACTTGCGATGTTTATCAGAAAACTTATCATAATTAATATAATGCATAAGAGGATACGGAGTACCTGAGGAAACTGACGGACCGGAAGAGCATGGAATGAGACTTTTCTGATCAATCAATGTATGCGTAACAAAATCTTGGAAGCATGAATTCGGAATCTTCTATCGTCTACCCCTACCCAACTCTTCAGTACCATCACCTGGATGACGCGGTTGTGGTGAAGGCATTATATTACCCCCAGTATCACTTGTGTCAACTGTCAAGTCCGTCCCCCCCTCAACCAGATGATCCGGCAAGGGTGAATCCCTGGTCGGAGAGGTATCGAACCCCTGATCTATTATGCCAACATCGTCAAACAAAGGTTAAGGAACTACAGAGGCTTCACTATCTGTTGGTTGGAAAAAATAAACTAATGTTCGAAAAATTTAACAACCCTAGAAACAAAGATCTCCTCCGTATCTATTTCATACAAGGTCCATCCCTTCTTCATGATCGGGTAACCAAGGAAAACACACTTACGACTCCCGCTAGCAAATTTATGAGTGTGACGATGGTCGTAGGCGTAACATAAACATCCTAAAATTCAAAGCATTGAGAGGTCCGGTTTTTTTTCCCAAAAAGAGTCTCATAAGGCGTCTTAAAATTCAAAACACTAGACGGTGTTCGGTTAATTATATAAGCCGCAGCCATAAAACATTCCCCCCAAAACATAAGCAGCAAATGTCCATCAAACCGTAATGCATGTGCAACATCAAGAATGTGTTGATGTTTCTGTTCTACCCGACCGTTTTGTTGAGGAGTACTAACACAAGACGTTTCAAGGATGAAACCTTCTTTACGAAAATAAGGAAGCAAAGGTCTAAATTCAGTTCCATTATCACTACGAACCCATTTAATGGTAACCTCGAACTGACGAGAAACTAAAGCAATGAAATCCAAGAAAGCAAATTCGACTTCCATTTTATTCAATAATAAATAAATCCAAACTGAACGAGAATAGTCATCAACGATAGTCAAAAAAATACGTCGCACCGTATGTCTTGGGTACACTATAGGCCTCCCATAAATCATAATGTATCAACTCTAAAACTCAACTAGCTTTATTCTCACTAATGGGAAAAGGTTCACGAGGTTTCTTTAGCTCGAAAGAAGATATCACATCCATCTTTATGTAAATTTTTGGAAATAGAAATATTAGGAACCTGCCGAAGTACCTTTTCTAATAGGTGTCCCAAATGCCGTTGCCATAAATCTGTAGGTTCCCGTCATCAATAGCCAAATAATGAACCTCCAGAACGCCCAAGAACAGAAAAATTCCATCCACACGCTCTATCAGTCCAATCAGCGTCCTCGTCACTCGATCCTACATAACACATAATTTCCCCGTAAGTTGCAATACACAATCATTATCATCCTGTAATTGGGTAACCAAAAGCAAGTTGCAATTCAATTTCGGCATGTATAAGACATTTTTAAGCATAAATATCTGGGCAAATATTACTCCCTTCATGAGTCGTCACCAATGAAATCCCATCGGGTAACCCAATCGGGCACGGAACAATTGGTTGTGGATCAACGAGGGACTTAAAAGAACCAGTAACGTGATGTGTCGCTCCTGTATCAATAATCCAAGCAGACTGAGCTGATAATCGATCTTTCGGTTTGAGCAAATCAACGATACTTTTCCATTGGGCTGGGCTGACATTGGAATACCTAATAGCTCAGAAGTATCAATCTTCGCGTTCATAACAGACATCTTTTCACCAATATAGAAACCCTACACGTCGATTTCACAAAAAAAAAACTAAACTAAACAAAAAACACCACCACCAAAACGTAGCAGTTTGGTCTCGGGTTTATTTTGAAATATTGAACCGTCTAAAAACAATTTCAACCGTTCAGATTGTACAAAATAAAGAGACGAACATGCCCTCAAAATTTCGTCAAGATCGGAGTCCGTTTCAATGTCCGATCGTTGCCGGAATACGTATGCTACAACAATTAACAGCAATTCGGTCGCGGGCAATTTCAGAGAAATTTAAATGTTCAATCCGAAATTCCACCTTTCAGATTGCAGAAGACAAAATTCCGAACAACCCCTCATGATCGGAGTCCGTTTCAATGTCCGATCGTCGCCGGAAAACTTCTGCTGCAACAATTAACATCATTTTGGTCGCAGGCAATTTCAGAAGAATTGAGCCGTTCAATCGGAAATTCCACAGTTCAGATTGCATAAGACAAAATTTCGAACAACCACTCCAAATTTGGTTACGATCGGAGTCCGTTTAACTATCCGATCTTCGCTTGAAAGTTTAATTTGCCCATGATTCAAAAAAAATGAATTTTTTTCAACCTGGTTCCGATACCATGTTAGGATCAAGCGCGTACCGTTGTACTAAAATCAATTGGTAGTAGTAAATGCGCAACTTTATTTCCTTATCATTTAAGAGTGTGCCCACACTCTTAATTGATAGGGAAATAAAGTTGCACATTTACTACTACCAATTGGTTTTAGTACAACGATAAGCGCTTGATCCTAACAAAACAGGGGTGGCTGGAGGATATTTGTCATACGGGTCAAGGTTTGAGAATAACACATCATATTACAAGTTTTTAATACATTAACTTTAAATATTCAAGTATAAATATGGGTCAAGGGTCAATATTTTCAAAAAATTAGCGGGCCAGTTAGTACATATTAGTGAAAAAAATTTCAAAATATGATAAAAAAAAAGGTGGAATGAGGGAGAAGGACATAAATATTTCATCAATTGAGTAGAAGGACAGTCTTTTGAAACTTTTGCATAAAGGACAAAACTATTTATCCACTGTCGAAACTCACTTGTGTTCGAAATTCACTGTTGAAATTCATTGCCGAAATTCACTGTCGAAATTCACTAATTTTCAAAATTCATTGTCGAAATTCACCGATTTTGGGATTCATCATCGTTTAAATTCACCGATTTGGGATTCTGGAGAGATTCACTGATTTTCGAAATTCACTGTTTGTCCGTCTCGCTATAAAAATTATGCAGTTGTTCTTTTCCCTATAAAAAATATGTAGTTGTTCTGTTACTTAAAAATATTTCAGATTGTGTCCTTATCCCTAATTTCCCATAAAAAAAGGGGGGAATGAGGGAGAAGGACATAAATATTTCATCAATTGAGTATAATGACAGTCTTTTGAAACTTTTACATAAAAGACAAAACTATTTATCCACTGTCGAAATTCACTAATTTCAAAATTCATTGTCGAAAGTCACTGATTTTCGGGATGCACTGTCGAAATTCACTGATTTCGGGATTCACTGGGGAGATTAACTAATTTTCGGGATTCACTGTTTCTCCTTCTCGCTATAAAATTTATGCAGTTGTCCTTCTCCCTATGAAAAATATGTAGCTGTCCCGTTACTTAAAAATATTTTAGATTGTGTCATTACCCTAATTACCCATGAAAAAATACAAATAATTTTTTTGGTGCCAGTTGACCCAAACCCTCCTTACTAAAGCCGCCCCTGGCTTCAAACCAGTGTTTCATTCATGTTGGTTTTTTATAATTGTAACGTCTCAAACTATAGGCAAGGCTAAATGGTTATAGGACACTCGACACGTGAATACTCGTGATCAAATACACACGTAAGTCTTACAAAACAGTCGCATCATACAAAAAATGAGAAGATAAAAAGAAGAAATTAACATATCAGAATGTAGAGAATTCAAAACATGCACTCAATGATAGAATCGATCAGATTCAGAACAGAACAGATGGAACAATAATTGGAACCCAGAGTCCAACACTGTCGCTAATGTGGTGGAAAGGCCGCATCGTCGGTAAGATGAAAATAAGATATTTCTATTTTCTATTACATATATATCTACTACTCCAACCAACAAAAGTATAATCCAAAAACTGTCATAAAATTTCCTAAAATACTGTATACTTAAATTCCACTAATATAATTAAAGAAATGCAACTAATTAACTAACTATTGTCTCGAATGAAATAAACTTAAAAGACATAAATGTCAAAGAAATTGCCGGTGCCCACCCAAGAAATAAAAAGGGTACAATGTATTAATTGAAAATAAGGAACTCCAAGAACAAGATAACTAAGAGGCATAATAGTATCTTCCAACGTTTCTTCTCATGTCTTTTTGGTTTCTACATAATGCACAATTTTTTTTGAAAGGGAGTACAAATTTAAAGAATGCACAAATTTTTTTAGATCACGAAACATTATCCAAAATTTGGGCCCTTATAAAAAGGCGTCTTTCTCTTGTTCGGGTAGTAGGTATCAGATCCGGATTGCTGGTGGCTTTTGGTGCTGCTTGTGGTTTGCCTCCGCTTATCGGAAAGAGCTGTTAGGCTTGCGGGATCTCTTCTTAGTCAGAGATGGAGTGTGGCGGAGCTAACGGGCGACTATTTCGAAAAAAATTCTTTTGTTTTGTTTTATTAGTTTGTGTCTAGTTGCTTAGCTTATAGTTTGTGCTGGTCGGGTAATAGATTGCTTTAGAGGATCCATGTGCCTGAACGCCCAAACCTTCGAGAACATTTTTTGTTTTGTTCAGCACCCTATTTCCAATTTATTACTTGGTTTCGTGTTGTTGTATTCTCGGTTTGTGTCGGTTTGTTAGTCCGGCGTTAGGCTGGGTTGTAGTGCGGCGTTAGGCTGTGTTTTAGTGCGGCATTAAGCTGTATTTTAGTGCGGCGTATGGCCACGTCTTTAGTCTAACTTTGGCTAGTTTTGTTGTAAATTAGTATCTTTTGGTGGCAATAAAACTTTCTTCCTTTGTGGAAAAAATTTAAAAATAAATTTCAATTTAGGGAAAATTTGTATAAAAGGCATGTAACATTTACATTTATAAAAAAGGGTGCTACTATTTTGAAATTAGCAAAAAAATGTGCAAGGAAATTTAAAAATTATTATAAAATGCATAACTCCCTTCATAATTATTTTTAGACTTCCTTACAACCCTTTTAGAAATTTTGAAATATTTTACAAATGGAAAAATATATTCAAAATAAAAATTAATATAATAAATAAAAATCTACAAAATAAGAAAATAAAATAAAAGACATTAAAACTTGAAAACGCTCAAAATAAAATTCAAAGAAAGAAAAACGTGCTCACATCACCGCCCCACCCCCCCCCCCCACCCTCCCCCCTCCTCGTGAATAATTTTTCTCTATGAAAATTTTCTTTTTCTCCACTCACCCACTCCATCCGCTGACATTTTCCTCGCCCTACCGTACCCCACCAAATAATTATTTTTCTTGTGAGTCATTGCCTTTAAGGTTTTTTTTTTTTTTTTCCTGCATTCGTTACAATACCATCAATATTTTTGACTATAGGAAAATTCTCGATAAAGGGTGTGAGATTATTTTAATTAGGAGGCGAGATGGGCTGTGACGTGGGCGTGGGTTGTTTTTGTATTTGTATTTCTTTATTTTATGTTATCTTTTTCGAATAATAATGTTTTATTTTATTTTATTATTTTCTGGATTTTTAATCATAATAGTTATTTTGAATATTTATTTTATTTTCTATTTACATATATATTAAAATTTGTAAAAAGGGTGTAAGGAAGTCTAAAAATTATTATAATGGATGTGAACCCTTTATAATAATTTTTAAATCTCCTTGCACCCTTTCTATAAATATTAGACTAGCTTGAGGACTAGAGAAACAATAGTTAGTATTTTTGCTTTGTTGGTTTGGACTCTTTGTAAATATTTGACATCTCGGTTTATTGAATAAAGAAGGTCGTTTTAAGAAAAAAAAAATTATCCTTGCACCCTTTTGATAAATTATAGAATATTTATGCCATTTTTAATAAATAGGAAATGTCTCATATCCTTTATACAAATTTTCCCTTTGATTATTACATTAAAACCCATGGACGAGCCCCTCAAAAAAATACCTTGACGAGATAATCGTAGACAGTCCTAAAACACTAATGCATAATTGGGCATTACCATATTATTTTCCATATCATATTTACCATTCATAACTTCCATACCATATTATACGCAAATAACATACGTGAAATAATGTGTCAGATTATTTAAGGGTATTACGCATTTATATATATAATCGGGGAATTCATTTCTGACGACAAAAAAATTAATAAATACAATTCAGGAGAAAGCGTTACTACATGTTATGTGATTAGAAAGGACAAATTTATAATAAATGGACAAAAATACCCTTTTACACATTAAACACGTAGTAACATTAGATAAAATGTAGTAACAGCCACGAAAACAAGTAGTAACAGCCCATAAAATGTCGGAACATCCAAAGGAAAAGTAGTAACAGCCTAAAAACAAGTAGTAACAGCCCGTAAAATATATAAACGGCCCATAAAGAAGTCGTAACAGTCAAAAAACAAGTTGTACTAGCCCAAAAAATGTAGTAACAACCAATAAACAAGTAGTAACCGCCCAAAAATCCCAAACCATACCCTCCCCCGTTCCTAATCTGCCAACAGTCCAATAAATAAAATTAAAACAAAAAACAAACAACAGTCCAAATCCTGCTGCTTCGTCTTCTTCTCTCTTCAATGTTGGAATAGCCATTCGTTCTCCGGAGGAACAGCCATGCCGGATTTCTGCTGCTCAATCGTTGAAGCTGGATTTTTTAGCAAGGGAAGTGGCGGTTGGTTTCCATCCTCAATCAAATCCTTGATTTGATTTTCGTGGCCAATCTTTCATGGCCCCAACTCTAAACTTTAAAAAAAAAAAAAAAAAAAAAAAAAAAGGTCCACAGAAACAGGAGCTTCTTCTTCAACCTGTGACAAACGAGAATGGGCATATGCCTCAAAGAATCATCATTTAATGATGCAAATCTTTGTCGTAAAATGAATCAACGCCAGCACTCAATAATCGTAGAATATACTCCGATTCAGTAGACACTCGAATCGAAAGAGAAAGAACGAAGGAAATATGGCTTTCAAAGCAGCCACCGGAGGCCAAAATCCGGCGAAAACGCAGCGGAGTTGGAAATACAGCAACAAACAAACCTCCTTCTCCAAATCATCTTCTTACCTTCTTCTCCATATTCGCAACATCAACAACAAAAAAAAAATACAAAGAAAACTCAGCCAGCGAAAATCAGGCAGCCGGCCATCAATTATCGCCGCCGTCACCCCTCCTTCTCCTCCCCAAATCCTAATCCCCAAATCGTTCAATCGGTGCACGGCTACTCTTTGATGCATGCACGCTGCTACCACACCACCATTCAGCCGGCGATGAAATCAACGCCTCCCTCTCTGCCGGCGGACAACCCCAAAATTTTCAGGTGTCGTTGTAAAAAAAAGTGATCATCATTCTAAAGACGAAATCAGAATGAATGAGGGATGTATTAATTAGGTTAATTAGGATAAATTAGAAAAACGGTATTTTGGTAAGTTTAATTAAGTTTTCTCCTTTCTAATTATCAATGTCCTTATAGCCTAATAAATATATTAGTTTGTCCTTCTGAACAAAAACCTATATATAATAAAGGGTCATTCTATCATATTTACCATTCACACCATGGCCGAAATAATAATTAAATAAATCATAATTAGAAAAGTGAACCGGCCTACTATAATTGTACTCGGCCACACCCGTAGGTGGGCACCTTATAACCGGGCCAACATCAACCAGAAATCCACCAGGCGAGGGCATGTTACGGATGTTGTGGATTATCGAGAACTCATAACTAAAATAAGGGATTTGTCAACACATAATCAATACACATTTGACATACATAATGCACATGATCCTCACATGCATGTAAAATTACTACTTGACATAAAATTAAATTAAATAAAATAAGAAGGGGGAAGGGGTCACAAGGACAAAAAAAATAATAAATGGGTCTGGAAGGACAAAAGTAACATTTTCATGATTATAAAGGACAAAAATCACAATTGTTACTTTAAAATTGTTACTTCACGTGTTAATGTTACTTTGTGTTTCACAATTGTTACTTTATATTTACTCTATTTCATATTTGTTACTTCATATTTGTTACTTCATAATTGTTACTTTTGTCCTTATTAAATTACAGTTTCCTTCTATCCCGATTTTTTGATAATTTTGTCCTTCTGGACAAAAATCTAAAATAAGAATTCGTATACGGTAAAAAATAATGCTTACTAGACACTACATGATCGTGTACTATGTATTGTGCATATATATATATATTTTTTTTAAATTTGTAGATTTAAGTGGAGGCTAGGGTTGCCGCTGAATCAGCAACTAGACTGCAGACTCGGCAGCAGTGTCGTTGAATAGGTGGTTCCGGCTTCCAAAAATTTCTACAGATCGATCCAACTTTTCTCGATAAAACATCAACTCGAAATTCATGAATTAAATAATTAATGTCATCAAATTAAGTGTGAAATTTAAATTCAACTAGAATCATAAAGTTAATCTAGCTTTTTAATTATATAATATTTACCTCGAACACGAATATTAACGGCGTAACATATTCAACAAAAATTGCTGGATACAAATAAGAGTAATTCGGGCATACAATATTACTCTTATTCAAGAAATGTTAAAATAATGTTGGGTAGAAATATTACCGTGCCACTAAAACATGAGAAACAAATAATCACCAATGAATTTAGTTCTACAAAATAAATCTAATACATGTTGTCAGAAACATTTTTATTAAGTGATGTAATAATTGTAGTGCCCGAAACATTTATAAGGTGTTAATAGAATTCCCTATATAGAAAGGGAGTAAAATCTCGGTGGATTGAGGCTAAAGAATGCACAAATTAACTAGATCACAGAACCTTATCCAAAATTTGGGCCCTTATAGAAAGACTGAAAATGCTCTATGACGGTTTTTGGGAGCCACGGTAACTAGAAGAGAAGCCACTGCTAATGACGGCTAAATGCTCCTTTCTCTGATCGAGGTGCAAGTGCTCTACAGTACCACGTGAAAAACGCATAGTAGTAACCCAAATATCTTCAGCTTTCAACTCCTAGAGACACATATGCTGAAAAGCACTTATTGCCGTCTGTATGGTTTCATCAAAAGTAAACACCAAACAGCTGGTCATTTTGTCCGCCAAAAACATGGTGACTTTGCTTACATCATACTCATCACTTGAGGCCTCATGGCAACTTTCTTCATGAACCTTTTTAGTGTCTAGAACCACAGCTACAGGTAAATCATTTCACCGGGAGTCTACCCTCATAAATCATTTCCTTTTATAAATCATTTCACTGGGAGTCTACCCTCAGCTACAGGTATTGAGCTACCAAATTTAAATTTTTTTCACATATATCAGAATATCCTCGGTGGAGTTGTGCCTATCTTCATCTCAAATTGTTCTCAACTATCTGATCTTGATCTCTCATCTAACAATTTCAAGGGCACTATTCCTCACTTCCTTGGGAATCTAAGGTCTCTTAAGTTTTTAAATTTGGCTGAGAATAAGTTGACAATGGATTCTTCGTCTTTGGAGCTAGAATTTCTCACACCACTGGCCAACTGCATATATTTAATGCTTCTTACAACAATTTAGATGGCCCAATCCAAGATAGTGGACCTTTTACAAAATTCACATGGGAATCTTTCAAATCCAATAAAGGTCTTTGTGGAAAGAAAAGATTTCATGTTTCTCCATGTCATGATGATCATGCATCCTCAAAAAAATTGTGGACGCGTCCGCATGTGTTAATTCTGTGTTTTGGTTTAATAGCCACCGTTTCTGCCATTACAATAATTGTCGTATATTTAATACTTAGAAGAAAGAATCGGTTCCAAAGAGGTGAAGAATTAGCGAAGAAAGATCGAATTTCAGTTTATGAACTTCAACATGCTACGGATGGATATAATGAAAGAAATTTACTCGGAAAAGGAGCTTGGATCTGTATACAAAGGTACCCTTAGAGATGGGATGGTTATTCTTTGTTAAAGTGTTTGATATAATAACAGAAGGAGCCCATAAAAGTTTTGACGTGGAGTGCAAGATGCTGCGCAATCTTCGTCATCGTAATCTTACAAAAGTCATCTCGAGTTGTTCTAATATTGACTTTATGGCGATAGTGCTCGAGTTCATGCCCAGTGGGAGTCTTGAAAATTGGTTGCATTCTAGCAATCTTTTCCTAAGCTTCACAGAAAGAGTGAACATTGTGATTGACGTTGCGTCTGCTCTGCAATATCTACATTCGGGTGTCCCAAAACCAGTTGTACACGCTGATTTGAAGCCTAGCAATGTCTTGCTTGACGAAGATAAGGTTGCTCATGTATGCGATTTTGGCATCGCCAAAATGTTGGGGGAAAACAGCATTACACACACTAATACACTAGCAACATTCGGCTACATCGCTCCAGGTACGTAGGCCAACTTCTAATCCTATTATTTTAACTGTAGCAATAGAATATGAAGTCTCACTGTAACGCATCAAGACCCCGGGTCTTGTAACGTTAAATTAGTCATAAATAACCCGGTCAACTGCTCACACCGTCGTCTTCGTTTGGTCTAAAAAGGCTAACCCGAGTTGACTTGACATTTATGTCTCACACTTATATGAGAGTGAGCGGACGTGGGACTTTACATTCTCTCTCCCTCATAAGGAACTGGCGTCCTCGTCAGGATTTGGCCAGGACTTGTCCCAGCTTCGTCCTTACCAGAGGAGTCTAGAGGTGGCCCTCACCATCTCTCATGGTGTGGCACTTAGGTCTGTCTGATAGTCGTCTCTGAATGCCATTCTGTAACGTCTCAGAACTTGGGTCTAGCGGCACTAAATAAGTCACAAAATGATCCGGTCAACTGATTATACCGCCGTCCTCGTTTGGTCTAAATAGGTTAACTCGAGTTGATAAAACATTTATGTCTCATATTTATATGGGGGTAAATATTAACTAGGTTTAAAAAAATAATTTGATTAATATTTTTCCATTTCTAAAAACTCGGGATGTTACATCCAAAGTCCAAACCTGGGCAATATTATTCTTTCTCAAGCAACTAATTTGTGCTTTTGTGGTATTTCAGAGTATGGCTCGGAAGGATTAGTGTCGACAAAGTGTGATGTTTATAGCTTCGGAATACTATTAATGGAAGTCTTTACAGGAAAAAGACCCGACAATGAAATATTCAACGAGAGCTTGACTCTACCCAGTTGGATATCGATTAATAATTCCACCGAGAGTGCACTGATTGATATTATCGATGATAGTCTGCTAAACACAATTGAAGAACAACATTTTGATGAAATGATGGATTATGTGATGAAGATAATGAATGTAGCATTGAATTGCACCAACAAGTTTCCAAAGGAAAGAAGTGGCATGGAAGGAATTGTTGCTACCTTAAACAAAATCAAGCTTAACCTTTAACTGCATATCTCAATCTATGTTCTTAGAACTCTATATCTGGATCTTAATCCACAATAAATGTAAAAATACTACAACATTTCTATGAAGAACATATGATTTGTGGATGTACATTTTTTTTTTTAAAAAACTTAAAATTTATATCTTACTTACATCATCCAAAATTTAAGCATAACACTTATTTTATACAAACATACCAAAAATGTAATTTCTTTTTGCGGATACACACTAATTATGCCCCTAGCAGGGCTCGAACCCAAGTCGTATAGCCTAGATAACCACTACGTCGATGTACGGAATACAGAGTGGATTTACATCCATTTATTAACAATACCAAATGCATTCACTAACATTCATTTTCTATTCTAAAGGTTGGTTTTTTTTTTTTTTTTTCGAGCTTAAAGTTAGAAATTCCGTGTGGATACATTATAATAGTATAAGTTAGTAGTTGGTTGACCTACTCCGTGTGGATTATAAATATCCTACCCATGGTGGTAAGATGACGTGAGTTGAAGAAGTTAACAACAACAACAATACAAAAAAGAAAAGTTCATTCCGTCTTAATTTAGATATTTTAATTATGTAATAATGTTTTCATACCAATTTTTTATATGGAAAATTAGGGATAAGGACACAATCTGGAATATTTTTAAGTAACAGGACAACTACATATTTTTTATAGGGAGAAGGACAACTGCATAATTTTTATAGCGAGAAGGACAAACAGTGAATCGCGAAAATCAGTGAATCTTCCTAGTGAATCCCAAAATCAGTGAATTTCGACAGTGAATTTTGACAGTGAATCCCGAAAATCAGTGAATCTCGACAATGAATTTTGAAAATTAGTGAATTTACAGTTGAATTTCGGCAAGTGAATTTAAAGCAGTTGAATTTCGAACACAAGTGAATTTCGACAGTGAATAAATAGTTTTGTCCTTTATGCAAAAGTTTCAAAAAACTGTCCTTCTACTCAATTGATGAAATATTTTTGTCCTTCTCCCTCATTCCCCCTTTTTTATAACACATTATCAACATGAATATCGAGTAATCTCTCGTAGCTATTGATCCTGTAGCACGAATCTCTGGTAATCTCTCGTAGCTCTTGATCCTTATGAATTTCTCTTCTCTATGTTGTTGTTATGAATGTTGCATTTCTCTTGAAGAAATAGAGAAAAGGGATGAAGTTATAAAGCTTGAGCTTCAAACATGACAAGTTTCGGTCAATGTATTTCTTATATTATCATCAATCACGTAATACAATATTTATAGCCACTGTTAGGGCTTCTACATCTAAACAAAATATCCGAACTGCCCTTACTAATTTAATACACTAATATCAATATTTTTCATAACACATAATATTTTTCATATCGTAATACCCCACTTAAGTGGGAGCGTGAAGATCTCGAACGCCCAACTTGCGTATCAAAAACTCGAACTATTGCTAACCCAGCGCCTTACTAAAGATATCTGCCAATTGATGCTTCGTAGGAACATACGAAGGAAGAATCAAGCCATCCATGATAGCATCATGCACAATGTGACAGTCTGCCTCGATATGCTTCGTGCGTTCGTGAAACACCGGATTCTGTGCAATAGGAAGTGCCGATTGGCTATCACAAAAGAGTCGAATCCCAGGGGGGTGGCGGACCCGAGCTCCAAGAATCGCTTGTTTCAACCACTTCAATTCACATGTAATCTCCGCCATAGATCGATATTCCGCTTCGGCCTAGGACCGAGAAACCGGAGTTTGGTTCTTGGATTTCCAGGATATAGGTGAAAGACCAAGAAAAAAACGAACCACTCAATGAATGTCGGGTAAGAGGGCAACTCGTCCAATCAGAATCGCACCAACCCTCGAGAGTAAGAGAACTGTCAGACCATAACAAAATGCCTTGTCGGGGATGTTTCTTCAAATAATGAACCAGATGCAAGGCTGCCTCCCAATGATCAACCCGGGGTGCCTGCATAAATTGAGGCAACACATGAAGAGAATATGCCAGATCGGGTCGGGTAAATCCGATATATATAAGACATCCAATCAACCGACGATAAGGCCCTGGATCACTCAACAACGTGCCAGAAGCAAGAGTCAACATGTGATTCTGCTCTATCAGGAAATCATCCGGCTGCTTCCAAGTAAACCGGTTTCATAAATTATTTCAAGGGCATATCATTGACATACACAAGAACTGAGCTGAATACCACCCCGAGTAATCCGAATATGATTGACGGAAACCATACTCATGCAAAGCGGAAGCAAGCTTTGCAAGCCAACATCTTGGTGCCTGTTTCAATACATACGACGATTTGCGCATCTTGCACACCAAGTTCGGATCCTTCTTCGCAAAACCGGGAGGTATTTTCATGTAGATTTCCTCCTATAAATCACCATGCATAGACACGTTATGGACATCCATCTGGTGAATCTCTCACTATTTAACCACCGCAATGCTGAGGAATGTGCGAGCAATAACCATCTTCATCACAGGGGTGAACGTCTCTGTATTATCAATACATTCCTCTTGATGATGCCCAAAAGCCACTAACCGGGCTTTAAGACGTTGTAGGGTGCCGTGCTTGTGATATTTCTCTGTATACACCCACTTACTCCCCAATACCTTTTTCCCGGGGGGAAGGGGTTGCTAAACCCAAGTACCCCGGATCTTCAAGTGCCAGAATTTCTTCTGACGTGGCCCTACGCCCCTTATGTTTCATAGCCTCTTTAAAAGATTTAAGAGGATTACCCACTGTAATAGCTGCAAGATACTTGCGATGTTTATCAGAAAACTTATCATAATTAATATAATGCATAAGAGGATACGGAGTACCTATGGAAACTGACGGACCGGAAGAGCATGGAATGAGACTTTTCTGATCAATCAATGTATGCGTAACAAAATCTTGGAAGCATGAATTCAGAATCTTCTATCGTCTACCCCTACCCAACTCTTCAGTACCATCACCTGGATGACGCGGTTGTGGTGAAGGCATTATATTACCCCCAGTATCACTTGTGTCAACTGTCAAGTCCGTCCCCCCTCAACCGGATGATCCGGCAAGGGTGGATCCATGGTCGGAGAGGTATCGAACCCCTGATCTATTATGCCAACATCGTCAAACAAAGGGTAAGAAACTACAGAGGCTTCACTATCTGTTGGTTGGAAAAATAAACTAATGTTCGAAAAATTTAACAACCCAATAAACAAAGATCTCCTCCGTATCTATTTCATACAAGGTCCATCCCTTCTTCATGATCGGGTAACCAAGGAAAACACACTTACGACTCCTGCTAGCAAATTTTTGAGTGTGACGATGGTCGTAGGCGTAACATAAACATCCTAAAATTCAAAGCATTGAGAGGTCCGGTTTTTTCCCAAAAAGAGTCTCATAAGGCGTCTTAAAATTAAAAACACTAGACGGTGTTCGGTTAATTATATAAGCCGCAGCCATAAAAAATTCCCCCCAAAACATAAGCAGCAAATGTCCATCAAACCGTAATGCATGTGCAACACCAAGAATGTGTTGATGTTTCTGTTCTACCCGACCGTTTTGTTGAGGAGTACTAACACAAGACGTTTCAAGGATGAAACCTTCTTTACGAAAATAAGAAAACAAAGGTCTAAATTCAGTTCCATTATCACTACGAACCCATTTAATGGTAACCTCGAACTGATGAGAAACTAAAGCAATGAAATCCAAGAAAGCAAATTCGACTTCCATTTTATTCAATAATAAATAAATCCAAACTGAACGAGAATAGTCATCAACGATAGTAAAAAAAAATACGTCGCACCGTATGTCTTGGGTACACTATAGGCCTCCCATAAATCACAATGTATCAACTCTAAAACTCAACTAGCTTTATTCTCACTAATGGGAAAAGGTTCACGAGGTTTCTTTAGCTCGAAAGAAGATATCACATCCATCTTTATGTAAATTTTTGGAAATAGAAATATTAGGAACCTGCCGAAGTACCTTTTTCTAATAGGTGTCCCAAACGCCGGTGCCACAAATCTGTAGGTTCCCGTCATCAATAGCCAAATAATGAACCTCCAGAACGCCCAAGAACAGAAAAAGTCCATCCACACGCTCTATCAGTCCAATCAGCGTCCTCGTCACTCGATCCTACAAAACACATAATTTCCCCGTAAGTTGCAATACACAATCATTATCATCCTGTAATTGGGTAACCAAAAGCAAGTTGCAATTCAATTTCGGCATGTATAAGACATTTTTTAAGCATAAATTTCTGGGCAAATAATACTCCCTTCATGAGTCGTCACCGATGAAATCCCATCGGGTAACCCAATCGGGCACGGAACAATTGGTCGTGGATCAACGAGGGACTTAAAAGAACCAGTCACGTGATGTGTTGCTCCTGTATCAATAATCCAAGCAGACTGAGCTGATAGTCGATCTTTCGGTTTGAGCAAATCAACGATACTTTCCCATTGGGCTGGGCTGACATTTGAATACCTAATAGCTCAGAAGTATCAATCTTCGCGTTCATAACAGACATCTTTTCACCAATATAGAAACCCTACACATCGATTTCACAAAAAAAAAACTAAACTAAACAAAAAAACACCACCACCAAAACGCAGCTGTTTGGTCTCGGGTTTATTTTGAAATATTGAACCGTCTAAAAACAATTTCAACCGTTCAGATTGTACAAAATAAAGAGACGAACACGCCCTCAAAATTTCGTCAAGATCGGAGTCCGTTTCAATGTCCGATCGTTGCCGGAAAACGTATGCTGCAACAATTAACAGCAATTCGGTCGCGGGCAATTTCAGAGAAATTTAAATGTTCAATCCGAAATTCCACCTTTCGGGATTGTAAGACAAAATTCGAACAACCCCTCATGATCGGAGTCCGTTTCAATGTCCGATCGCCGCGGAAAACTTCACGCAACAATTAATGAGATTTTGGTGACAGGCAATTTCAGAAGAATTTAACCGTTCAATCGGAAATTCCACAGTTCAGAGTGCATAAGACAAAATTTCGAACAACCACTCCAAATTTGGTCACGATCGGAGTCCGTTTCACAATCCGATCTTCGCTTGAAAGTTTCAGCTGCCGCAGTTCAAAGAGCAGCGAATTTTTTTTTCAACCTGGTTCCGATACCATGTTAGGATCAAGCGCGTACCGTTGTACTAAAATCAATTGGTAGTAGTAAATGCGCAACTTTATTTCCTTATCATTTAAGAGTGTGGGCAATCTGTCCCAAAACAGATTGCCCACACTCTTAATTGATAGGGAAATAAAGTTGCGCATTTACTACTACCAATTGGTTTTAGTACAATGATAAGCGCATGATCCTAACAAAACAGGGGTGGCTGGAGGATATTTGTCATACGGGTCAAGGTTTGAGAATAACACATTATATTACAAGTTTTTAATACATTAACTTTAAATATTCAAGTATAAATACGGGTCAAGGGTCAATATTTTCAAAAAATTAGCGGGCCAGTTAGTACATATTAGTGAAAAAAATTTCAAAAGATGATAAAAAAAAGGGGGAATGAGGGAGAAGGACATAAATATTTCATCAATTGAGTAGAATGACATTCTTTTGAAACTTTTGCATAAAGGACAAAACTATTTATCCACTGTCGAAACTCACTTGTGTTCGAAATTCACTGTTGAAATTCATTGCCGAAATTCACTGTCGAAATTCACTAATTTTCAAAATTCATTGTCGAAATTCACTGATTTTCGGGATTCACTGTCGAAATTCACTGATTTCGGGATTCACTGGAGAGATTCACTGATTTTCGAAATTCACTGTTTGTCCTTTTCGCTATAAAAATTATGCAGTTATTCTTCTCCCTATAAAAAATATGTAGTTGTTCTGTTACTTAAAAATATTCCAGATTGTGTCCTTATCCCTAGCTAATTTCCCATAAAAAAAAGGGGGGAATGAGGGAGAAGGACAGAAATATTTCATCAATTGAGTAGAATGACAGTCTTTTGAAACTTTTGCATAAAGGACAAAACTATTTATCCACTGTCGAAATTCACTAACTTCAAAATTCATTGTCGAAAGTCACTAATTTTCGGGATGCACTGTCGAAACTCACTGATTTCGGGATTCACTGGGGAGATTCACTAATTTTCGGGATTCACTGTTTCTCCTTCTCACTATAAAATTTATGCAGTTGTCCTTCTCCCTATGAAAAATATGTAGCTGTCCCGTTACTTAAAAATATTTTAGATTGTGTCATTATCCCTAATTACCCATAAAAAAATACAAATAATTTTTTTGGTTTCGGGGCCAGTTGACCCAAACCCTCCTTACTAAAGCCGCCCCTGGCTTCAAACCAGTGTTTCATTCATGTTGGTTTTTTATAATTGTAACGGCTCAAACTATAGGCAAGGCTGTCTCGGATTTTATAGCAAAGCAAAACAAACAAGTAATAAATAAATCCGGTTTACCCCAAGTGCATGGATTGTAGTATAGAGGTTAATACCGGAGTCGATCCACAGGTAATCGAGGTTGGTCTAGTTCTTAATTTTTCGAAAGTTTGTCACGGAAAATAAAAACAAAACAAAATTAAAAACGAAAACAATAAACTGGACAGAGGGTTGTCAATCCAAAGCCAGGAAAGATAGTTACGAACTAAGTTATTTCTACTTTATAACTAAAACTACAATTTCTACGATTACTACGATGAAGACGAAAGCAAGACACACAACGATTTCTTTTCAATTAATTTAACAACGAACAAGCAATGATCCACCGATTCCACAACACTCAATTTCTTCTCTGGATTATCTTGTAGTGATTTAACGAAAATTGTGATTCACCCATCAAAGGTATGAATTTCTACTTTCGTAGATAATTCGCCTATCAATCTTTTATCTTTCGATCTTAAAGATTAACGCTTTCATAACAAAGGTGTGAAATCTCTCAATTTTCGTAATCTAGATATTCAACCTAACAACTCTCGTTATTTTAGATCAAAATCCAATCTTTAATATGGTGATCTAAGTTTAACAACGACTCGTCAAACGTTAAACATCAAATATGCAACGATCTCTCGATATAATTGCATAAAACGAATAAAGCATAATAAAGATACAACTTTTATTAAAACTTACAAGATAATCCAAATTCAAATCGAGATGTGCTAAGAATCGGCTTCACAAGGCTTGTTCCAACGTGCTTTAGCTTCTCATCATCGTTTTATTACAACTTTATTTATACATACAAGCATATACATATACATACATAGATATATGCATACATATATGGCCCAAAACTAAAAAGAAAGAAGAAAGAAGCTTGTATGTATGCTTACATATAGATATACATAGACATATATGTATATATACATACACACATCTTCAATTCTTCAACAAAATGATAGAAAAAAGTGGAGAAACTACATGGAGAAAGGGATGGACATGGAGGCCATGAGAGGGGCGGCCAAGGCCTTTTTTAGGTGAATGGGTGGTGTTATGATGGATATGGTCTCTCCATGTATGGTGATGGATGTGTGTATACAATGGGAGGTGATATATGGGAGGTATCATTTGGGGGAGGCTAGGAGGTTGTTATGTAGGCTTGGAGGTTGTTATGGAGGCTTGGGAGTAATGATGAGTTTGTTGGGGAGGCTTGGGAGTTTGTTAGGTAGGCTTGGGAGAGCAAATAAATATCTCCGGTTCGTCCGTTTTTAAAGCTGTTCGGAAAAAAAAATCATAACTTGAGTTGTAGACCTCCGATTGACGTGATTCAAAATGCGTTGGAAAGCTCGTTTGAATATCTACAACTTTCATCAAGACCTCGTCCCATGAAAATGCATCTAAGTCAGGTCAAATTTCCATCGAAAACAGGTTACGGTAGAAGCTCGTTGGACAAAATTGATCCCTTTAACTCGTAAACTCGTAGCATCTTCTTCTCTTCCTCAAAATCCATCTTTTAGGATTCCAAACATGCCTTCTTCATCAAATATTCTCTTTGTCTCAAAATATTCTCTTTGTCCCCAAATATTCTCTTTGTCCCTCTTAGATTTTTCTTGCTTGATCAGGCAAAAAACTCGCCTCGTGATTCATCTTTAGTTCCGTCTCATGCAGTAATTTTATCTTTTTTACCGAACACAAAGAAACGAACCACGAGTATTTCGACAACAACAGCTTTTAATAAGATAAAGATATGTATATATATATATATATATATATATATATATATATATATATATATATATATATATACACATAGATATCATCGAGAGAAAAAAAAACAAAAGAGACAAATGAAAAGACAAAAGGAATATATGGGGGCCCAAGGAATATTTTTATTCCTTTGAAGATATATATAAATATATGGATAGATAGATAACTACTACTTATACATTTTAGTAATTATGACTTGAGTTGATATAATAATGCTCAAAATCCGAACCTTATCATCTTTTAATCATTTTTTAGATCGAAAATATGTATCTACAAGACATCAAAACATTGCAAAGTGTAATCACATATAAAACCAACGATAAAACACATAAATCAACCACTTTTGCAATTAAACCGTTTAAAACCTCACTTGCTCAATAAATCGATTAAACGCTCATTTTCTATGCAAATTATATAAATGTGGAGGAAATCATTATAAAATATATCATTAGAAATCGTATAAAATCACCCTTAACAACTCCCCACACTTAGCTTTTGCTCGTCCGAGCAAAATAAAACAAGAATCAAGGCTCGAGAAAAGATAGACACCTCAGCAAATATAACATATATTCAATAAATCAGAGGTTCACCCTGGTGTGTGTGCATAGCCATAGAAAACTTCCACTAAGTCCAAACTTGAAAAATTCAAAGCAAACTAGCTAATACCCCCTTCAAGCTAGTAATAAATGATACTTATAAGATGCACCCTACAAAACGTGACATATCCCAAAAGGATAATAGAATGTATCTAGGACCTTTTCGATATACTCAGAGGATAATCCCTACAAAGATATCATCGGTTTATCTTTGGGATAAGGTATACGATAACTAAGTCTTTCACCCATGTTCTATTTTTTTATAGAATACTAACATATCCGAACTCATTGCCAAAATCGACTATCTTGCAAGTGTCATGAGGTGAGATCGAATACATTAATACCTATCTAACTCTTTTTTTTTCTTCTCTTTTTTTCAACACACATCAGAATGAGCTCTTGCCCGTCAAAGCAGAATAGGATATTCGAGATATACCCTACCTTACTCAAATCATAAGGCACTTCTTCACGACGATCGTGAGCTTTGGTCATCATAGTGGTATAGGACATTCGAGATATGACCTACCGCACTCAAATCATCGACCAGCTTCCGACACACACAATTAATTCTATTAAATTCAACTTTTTTTTTTTTCAAAGCACAATAGTTACGCTTTACTTATCACATTCAAACCTAAGATATTCACATTATAACATACTTTGGATCTAAACACAAACTATCATAATTGTCACGATATATACGTTAGCACTAAGCACATGACTTATAAGATAATCAACTATCACTAATCCAAAGGGGTATAGCTTTATATTTTAGCTCATCATTCACTATGGCTTGTGAAAAATATATCGGGTGAAACAACCAACTTAATGAACATACGGAATACAAAGATCAATGACTATAAAAACCGAACAAAGATATGCATTGCTTACTGAACTAAACAAAAAACTAAAAATTTTGAAATTTTTATTTTTTTTTTATTTTTTTTTTTATTTTTTTGCATAGAATCATAATGAATTAAGCAAATGGTAGATACACATAACCGACTATTCCCTCCCCACACTTAAATCACAACGTGTCCTCAAGTTGTGCGTAAAGTAAAAGAAAAAGAACACTTAGCCGATTGTAGTCGAAAGAGGCAGTGCGGAAGTGCTTCAAATCGATCCAGAAATGTCCGATTTAAAGCGATAGATTGTGGACCATCCACCGGAAAACTGACATCGTCTGAAAGCGCACAATCACTATCGCAAATATCCTGCACACTTGACAAACACGAAAATATCTCGGGATACGGGGAATATAACATGTTTACGTAAAAATCTGATACAAGCACAGAAATAATCGCTCAGATGGAAAAATCACCATACAGGGAAAACATAGGACATCTAAGCATATACGTATCATAGAGAGTATCACATGAGCATAAATCATTAACTCATAGTCAGATATTCCTACTAGATCATAAAATGAAATGTAGTGAGTCTTTTATACCCAGATCCTCAAGGGTTCAACAACCTAAGTCCAAGAAATGAAGTATTTGAATTTTCTCTTTGTTATACCTCGGGATTTTCGGATAACCACCTAATCGTTCCCTCTTTAATGATATTCAAAACATTCATCCTGAGACTTGGTTGTGTGTGTGTGTTTTTTTTTTTTAAAAAACATAGAAAACTACCTATCCTAAAAGAAAAACATCCAGTTCTTTAATGTCTGACTGGTAAAAGACTAACCTGTTCGACAAAGCTATTCTTAGCCTGGATCAGGCCACTTCACCTTCCTTCCAGCCACTATATCATGTAAGCTCCGATCATTGGTGTGGGTCAGTAAACAAAGATCTAACACATGGGGTCAAGTTTCGATTGTTTTCCAAACACTTTTAATCCTCCCCATTGTAGACTTCTTCTTTTCGACTTTCTCTTTAATTGTGCCTCCTTTTGAGTTCTTCCATATCCCAACTACCGGCTATAACTTCCTCTAATGAACCAACGCCGTCATCCTCGGAAAACAAGTCGGGTGAAAATTCGTCAAACTTAGTGACTTCGGTCATACCACACCCGAGGATGTCGAGGAAATGAACAATCAAAGGTTTCTCTTTGATTTGACCTACATAATGCTTGCACCTTTGACCATTCACTCGAACGGCTGGTCACCATGACCTCTTAGTTCTAAAACACCTCCAGGAATGATTTTTGAGAATTTCAAGGGGCCGGACTAACGTGTCCTTAACTTTCCAGAAAGCAGATGTAACCTGGAAGTGTACAATAAAACTTGCTCCCCAACTTGAAATTCTCTCTTCTTGATCTTTGCATCATGAAGGAGTTTCATTCTATCCTTACTCATCCTGGCACTTTCGTAGGCTCGGAGTCTAAACTCATCTAACTCATGCAAGCTCGCTGCGATCAATGTTCACCACATGATTGGGTATCGAAGTTTAAGAACTTAGTAGCCCAATACGCCTTATGCTCCAACTCAACGGCAAGTGGCATGGTTTTCCATATACCATCGATAGGGTGATGTACCCGTGGGGTCTTATAGGCGATTCGGTATGCCCATAGCACATCATCCAACTTAAGACTCAAATCCTTTCTGTGGATTTACAACTTTTTCCAGGATCTTCTTTAAACTCTGATTGCTTCTCTCGACCTGGCCACTAGTCATAGGATGATACGGTGTGCCAATTTTATGCCGGACACCATATTTCTCAAGGACTTTCTCTAGTGGTCGGTTGCAGAAGTGTGTTCTCTCATCACTAATTAAAGCACGGGGACATCCAAATCTCACAAAGATATTTTTCTTAAGAAAGCTCATGACCGTTTTGTGGTCATTGCGAGAAGTGGCTTGAGCCTCCACCCATTTTGACACATAGTCAACACAGACTAAGATGTATTTGTTTCCACAGGAAGATGGAAACGGACCCATAAAATCAATACCCCACACATCAAAGACCTCACATTCTAAAATGGGCTTTAATGGCATGTCAAAACGCCTAGTTAGAGTACCGGTTCGTTGGCACCTATCACAAGCCTTGCAGAAGGCTTCTGAATCCTTGAAGATCGTGGGCCAATAGAAACCGGACTGAAAGATTTTAGCAACGGTTTTCCAGGGACCAAAGTGGCCACCAGTAGGCCCACTGTGGCATTGTTTAATGATATCACGTTGCTCAGATTCAGGAACACATCTTCTCAACAATCCATCTTTACAGATTTTAAAGAGGTAAGGTTCATCCCACACGAAGGTTTTCAAATCAGAGAAAAATTTCTTCTTCTCCTGATATGAAAATTCTGGATTTAAATACTGGGAATGCAGGTAGTTGACGATTGAGGCAAACCATGGAACATCTGGAGTGCACTCGTCTATATGCATAACATGCTCGAGAGGAAAGTAAAGGTCTATCTCTTCAGGTTCTTTCTTCTCATCATTCTGCATTCTAGAAACATGATCTGCTACTACGTTTTCACTGCCCTTTTTATCCTTAATTTGAACATCGAATTCTTGCAGGATCGTGATCCAACGTAGTAAGCGCGGTTTAGCATCTTTCTTTGTCATAAGATAGCGCAGAGCAGCGTGGTCAGCCCAAACAATGACTGATGCGCCCAACAAGTAACTCATTTAAATTTGTCCATAGCAAAGACTACGGCCAATAATTCCTTTTCAAGAGTGGTGTAGTTAACTTGAGTAGGGTTTAGTGTGTGTGGCGTAAGATATAGGCTGGAATTTCCCCTTAATTCGTTGTCCTAAGACTGCACCAACAGCATAGTTGGATGCATCGCACATAAGTTCGAAGGGTAGATTCCAGTCAGGAGAGATAAGAATCGGTGCAGAAATCAATTGACTTTTAAGCTCCTCAAACGCTTGCTTGCAACTATCATCAAAATTAAAAACGACGTCTTCTTTAAGTAAAGTAGAAAGGGGCTTGGCTATCTTGGAAAAGTCCTTAATGAATCTCCTATAAAAACCGACATGTCCAAGAAAACCTCTAACTTCACGCACATTTCTAGGAAAATTCATCTTCTCTATAGCTTCCACTTTTGCCTTATCTACTTCCATTCCTTTGGCTGAGATCTTGTGGCCAAGAACTATTCCTTCATCTACCATAAAATGGCACTTTTCCCAATTTAGGACTAAGTTATTTTCCACACAGCGGGATAACACTTGGTCAAGATTATCAAGACAGTCATCAAAGGATTGACCAACGACTGAGAAATCATCCATGAATATTTCCATACACTTTTCAACAAGCCCATCAAAGATTGCCAGCATACATCTTTGGAATGTAGATGGGGCATTGCAAAGACCAAATGGCATTCGCTCAGTAGCGAATGTACCATAAGGCGGTGAAAGTGGTCTTTTCTTGGTCACAATTTGGGTCTATGGGTATCCGGAAATATCCCGAATATCCATCAAGGAAACAAGAGAATGCATGTCCCGCCAGACGTTCTAGCATCCTGGTCAATGAAAGGAAGGGAAATGATCTTTCATTGTAACTTCATTGAGCTTTCTATAGTCGATACAAACTCTATAACCGAGAATTGAGCCTCAATGCTACTTCTTCGCCCTTCTCATTCTTCTCAATAGTAATTCCTCCTTTCTTAGGAACTACTTGAGTAGGGGACACCCATTCACTGTCAGCAATTTCAAAAATAATACCCATGTCCAAAAGCTTAATAATCTCCTTTTTGACCACCTCTTGCATATGAGGGTTGAGCCTCCTCTGGGGCTGTCTAACACACTTGGCACCCTCTTGATCTTAATCTTATGCATACAAATGTCGGAGATATCCTCGATGTCTCCTACTTGCCAACCAAAGGCTTTCTCATTCTTTCTTAAGACGTCCAATAACTTCATCTCTTCTAATCGAGATAGCTTGGCAGAAATAATCAACGGAAGCTTGTCACCTTCTCTTAAGAACACGTATTTGGATGCTTAGGTAACGGCTTGATGACCAAATCAGCAGGGATCTCTTAAACTCGATTTAAGCTCCCCACTTTTCAACTCAACATCACCGAGTCTACTTAGTGGTCCCACCGCCAAAGCTTCTCCTTTCAACAAATCTTTATCAAATTCACTTCTAATTGTTCTAGATTCACCCAACCATGATTATTCAAGTTCTCTATTAATCGCTCATATTCGGTTTCAACAAACCATGACTTGCTTTTCCATGTAATCATTAAAATCATCGAGACATATCTTCTATAGAGAAGCCGGTTGGATAATCGAGAGGTCTCTCGAATAGCTTTGGAGACACTATAGCTCACCTCCCGATCACCAACTCGGATGGTCACTTGGCCACCATCACGAGTCAACGAGGGCTCGGGTCAGAGAAAAAAGCGGTCTTCCAAGTATCAAAGGAGCATTCTCATCCTTCCCGATTGTTCAGGACGTACCAGTCAACTGGGAAAGTGAATCTATCAATTTGAACTAGAACATCCTTTAATATCCCCGCAGCTTTCCTGGAAGATCTATCAGCGAATTGAAGGTTCATGGTTGTGGGTTCTAAAAGATCATTCAAACCAAGCTGTTTACAGACAGACAATGGCATCAGACTTATGGATGCACCTAGGTCACATAAAGAATTTGGAAAGACTAAGCCTCCCATCAACAATGTGAGCACGAATTTCCCTGTGGTCACCCTCTTGATTGGTAGATCATCATAACTTATCATAGAGCGTCCTCACCAATCAACCGATCCATGTCTTCGAGCTTCTTTTTAGAAGAAACAACATCCTTGATGAACTTAGTATACTTAGGCATCTCTACCAAAACATCAGATAATGGAAGATTAACTTGAGTATTTTTCAGAAGATTAAGCACTTTTTCATATTTCTTGTCCTCATGCAATGAAATGTTGCTTTTTCTAGGTGGAAAAGGAAGTTTCTTTAAATCACTCTCAGAAAAGACTTTCTTCGAGGATGAACTGACTTTGTCTTCCAAGTCTTTCCACCTCACTACTTTCTCATTTTTCTTACTAGTCAGGGGATCAGCCACCTGACCCTCACTTGAATTCTCATTACTTAGGGGTTCAGCCACCTGAGGTCTTTCGATCTCGTTACTTCTCAGGGGATCAGCCACCTGAGTGCTCTCTTGCAGTAAAGGGGAACGCGGGTGCTCTACTTCCCCTCCTGCCTCTTCGCTGGCAGGAGGGGTTTGTGGTTTCCCTGGTTCGGGGGACCACTTAGTTGAGTACCAGACCTTAAGTTCATTGCACTGGCCTCTTCTCTACCGTAAGGAATTGAAGGTACCAAGTCAGTGCATTGGCTATTATTCAAATCGGTCTCGAGCAACTTGACCGTCCTTTTGATTCTTTTTCGTGAAATCGGGCAACGCCTGGGGTCTGAAGCTAACTGTCCGTACTAATCGTCCGATTTGCCTCTCAAGATTTTTCATTGATCTATTTTGCTCCTCCCTAAAGCGAGTCCCATTGAGCTTTGATATCACTTGAGTGCGAGGGCCTTGAGAGTTTTGGTAGTTCGTGAATAAAATTCATTTGGACCAATTTTGAAATGTAGAATTAGAATTGTTAGGCCAATTTCGATTGAACCTTTGATTTGTATTGGAAAAATTGGAGTTCAGTTACGATTGTAACTAGGGTTTCGATTGAAGTTTTGATTTTGATTAAAATTTGAATTTGGATTGAAATTTTGATTCTGATCGAAACCCTGGTTTTGAAGATTACTCTGGCCAGAGAATTGATTATTGAATCTCTGATTGGACTGGCCAAAGAATACATTCACTTCAGCATTCTGTCCATTCATAGGACAGAAACGAGATGTGTGCCCCAAATTGTCACAGTTCTGACATGCGACTGGATTGTACTGTCCATGATTCTGGACAACATTAACTTGATAGGTCGAAGGGGAAATGAATTGACACTGGCCAACCATATGGCCAGTTTGACAACAATTTTCACAAAACAGAACTTGAGAGTTCTGTGAAAATGAAGGATTCTTATTCTTTTGATTTAGAGACGTGGTAAGAGCAACCATCCGTTGTTTCAAAGATGGCGATTTCATTTGATTGTTCACCTCCTCGATCCTAGGAGGAGGAAGTGGTGCTTGAATAGCTTGATACGAGGGGCATAGTTATATTTGGCAATATCCACGAATAATGCCCACCCCTTTCAGTGTTTTTTCAGAATGCCCCACTGTGAAGAATCGCTGACCATGCCCTTAGTGAGCTCGGTCAAGCCGCTGAAAAATGTGTTGACTTGCCTCTGCAAGTCCAAACCATGATGGGGGCATTTTCTAAGGAGAGCTTTGAATCTCTTCCAACAGTCGAAGAAAGACTCATTTTCCTTTTGATAGAAAGTGAATATTTCACTTAAACACTGGGCTGTCTTAGATGGTGGAAAGTATTGACTCAGGAACTCTTTCTCGAGTTCAGCCCAGGTGGAAATTGATTCAGCAGGGAGAGAGTTGTACCACTCTTTAGCCTCCCCTCGTAAGGAAAATGGAAAAAGTTTCAATTTTATCGCATCCTCACTGACTCCTTGATGCGAGTCGTACCACATATCTCCAGAAATGTGTGTATGTGAGTATGAGGATTCTCAGACTGAAAACCATGGAAAATAGATGCATGTTGCATCATTTGTATGAGACCAGGTTTAAGTTCGAAGGTTGGTGCATTAATGACGGGTAAAACGATTGCCGGGTTGACCTTGACTTCACCAGGCATGGCGTAGTCAGCCAACGTACGCCTATCGTCTGCAGCCATTATGACTATTTCTTCGATCTCGTCAGCCAGACGTTCCTCAAGATCTTGATCGGCCTCACTCCCTTCGTCAGGAGGAACCGCAGGACGGACTCTTCGCCTGTTTGGTTTGACTATGGTTCGCTCGAGGTCAGGGGTGTAAAGCAGTGGACCTTTCTAACTCCGAGTTTGCATAAACCAGCTCGAACACCAACACCTAAATCACGAGGTTTTGGGATTTTTTTCCTTATGTTTTCGCAGAGTGGGATTCACCGAGAATCCTTCACCCAACCTCGACGATTGAAACGTGTTCCTTGGTTCTTTAATTATTATATATATATATATATATATATATATATTTTTTAGAAAAGATACGAAAAACAGAACAAAACCTACCTACGAAAAACTTGATAACAAAAACTAGAAAAATTAATAAAACTAGACAACCGTACCGATTCCCCGGCAACGGCGCCAAAAACTTGTCTCGGATTTTATAGCAAAGCAAAACAAACAAGTAATAAATAAATCCGGTTTACCCCAAGTGCAGGGATTGTAGTATAGAGGTTAATACCGGAGTCGATCCACAGGTAATCGAGGTTGGTCTAGTTCTTAATTTTTCGAAAGTTTGTCACGGAAAATAAAAACAAAACAGAATTAAAAACGAAAACAATAAACTGGACAGAGGGTTGTCAATCCAAAGCCAGGAAAGATAGTTACGAACTAAGTTATTTCTACTTTATAACTAAAACTACAATTTCTACGATTACTACGATGAAGACGAAAGCAAGACACACAACGATTTCTTTTCAATTAATTTAACAACGAACAAGCAATGATCCACCGATTCCACAACACTCAATTTCTTCTCTGGATTATCTTGTAGTGATTTAACGAAAATTGTGATTCACCCATCAAAGGTATGAATTTCTACTTTCGTAGATAATTCGCCTATCAATCTTTTATCTTTCGATCTTAAAGATTAACGCTTTCATAACAAAGGTGTGAAATCTCTCAATTTCGTAATCTAGATATTCAACCTAACAACTCTCGTTATTTTAGATCAAAAATCCAATCTTTAATATGGTGATCTAAGTTTAACAACGACTCTCGTCAAACGTTAAACATCAAATATGCAACGATCTCTCGATATAATTGCATAAAAACGAATAAAGCATAATAAAGATACAACTTTTATTAAAACTTACAAGATAATCCAAATTCGAAATCGAGATGTGCTAAGAATCGGCTTCACAAGGCTTGTTCCAACGTGCTTTAGCTTCTCATCATCGTTTTATTACAACTTTATTTATACATACAAGCATATACATATACATACATAGATATATGCATACATATATGGCCCAAAACTAAAAAGAAAGAAGAAAGAAGCTTGTATGTATGCTTACATATAGATATACATAGACATATATGTATATATACATACACACATCTTCAATTCTTCAACAAAATGATAGAAAAAAGTGGAGAAACTACATGGAGAAAGGGATGGACATGGAGGCCATGAGAGGGGCGGCCAAGGCCTTTTTTAGGTGAATGGGTGGAGTTATGATGGATATGTTCTCTCCATGTATGGTGATGGATGTGTGTATATAATGGGAGGTGATATATGGGAGGTATCATTTGGGGGAGGCTAGGAGGTTGTTATGTAGGCTTGGAGGTTGTTATGGAGGCTTGGGAGTAATGATGAGTTTGTTGGGGAGGCTTGGGAGTTTGTTAGGTAGGCTTGGGAGAGCAAATAAATATCTCCGGTTCGTCCGTTTTTTCAGCTGTTCGGAAAAAAAAATCATAACTTGAGTTGTAGACCTCCGATTGACGTGATTCAAAATGCGTTGGAAAGCTCGTTTGAATATCTACAACTTTCATCAAGACATCGTCCCCTGAAAATGCATCTAAGTCAGGTCAAATTTCCATCGAAAACAGGTTACGGTAGAAGCTCGTTGGACAAAATTGATCCCTTTAACTCGTAAACTCGTAGCATCTTCTTCTCTTCCTCAAAATCCATCTTTTAGGATTCCAAACATGCCTTCTTCATCAAATATTCTATTTGTCTCAAAATATTCTCTTTGTCCCCCAAATATTCTCTTTGTCCCCTCTTAGATTTTTCTTGCTTCAGTCAGGCAAAACACTACTAGAAATTTGCCTTTTATTGAGGAGAATTCTCCTCATAAATTGTCCATTTCTCCCCATTAAAAGCTTTTAATGAGGAGAACTCAATCCTCATTGCCTCTTCCGCCGCTAATGACATATAATGAGGAGAAATGGATCTTCTCGTTAATTAAGGCATACATTTAATGAGAATATTTTTTCCTCATAAAAAATATTTTCAGTGACGAGTAATCTCCTCATTATCTAGTCATTTACTTCTCGTTAAATCATAATTCAATACAACACAACTCCTCATTAAAAGATCATTTGCTCCTCATTAAAGCTTGAAATATTTATAATACATCTCCTAATTATAAGGCAATTGACTCATCACTAAATTGTAACAATATTGTTGTACCTTTTTTTGTAATCATAAACATAATAGATTTCCATCTTCTTAAGCTTTATACTAATCAAATACATCAATATACACAAGGATAGATTATTCCAAAAAAAAAGTTACATATAGATGTATTTTAAAGATTTTCTAATATCACATCCCAAAAGAAACATGTTGCTTTGGTCGTTGCTACAAAATATTCTTACGTACTACAACATCCTAGGATATGATACGATAGCACTCAATGTCTCAACCATATAAATAACAACAGTAAATTGTCTAATCTTTATGAGGGGTATAGATTAACAACAGTAAATGGTCTAATCTATATGAAGGGGGTATTTACTTGATTTCTGTCCCTAGTTCTTGCTCAATCTTGTACCTGCAAGATTAACGGGAAAAAAAGGAAAGAATGAGCAAAATAAAAAAAGAATGAGCAATAAGTATTAAGTAATCAGTCATGTCCAAAAAAAAATACAAAATCCCATGTTGCAAAAAACCAAGCTTCTTTTAATGGAAGTGCTTCAAATTTTCAGAACTTTTGACCAAGGCAAAACTATTGGCTAGGTATTTACAATCAAAATGTATGTTGAAGACAAGAATACAAAGAGACCTGAAAGTACTAAAACAGAGGCATACTGATATAGCAAATGATTTGGCAAACAAGGACCAAAGAGCCACGGCTATATGTTTCAAACAAATGATTCATAATGAGTTCACAGGATTATAAGGCAAATATTCAATTTTCAAGCCCAGCCAAATACAACAGAGTTAGATGCACATCGGTGCAAAACAACAGATAGAGCAAAGCAAAGAGTTTAAGAACTTTAGGAGCTTCAAAGAATGTTCGATTAAGATGCACAGGATCGTGATGATACATAAGGATGTATGCAAGTAAGAGGCTACCAATGAAGGGCTTATAAAGAAGCGTAATTCAAGCAAGATCAAAGCTCACAAGCATCGGACTAAAGTTTAACATATTTAGTAACTTGGACCCAACCAAAATGGATCAACCAAGGATATCACACAGCCAGATTTTATGCACAAAAAGGTTCAAAGACTTAGAGATGTGATCAACCACAAAATCACCAACAAAACACAATCGAATCAGAGAAGGATTTCACTAATTTTAATCGAATAATGTAATTATGACGCAATGTAAATAACAAAGTGTATTCAAGTGCTAAAAGTGAGTGAGTGTCCAAGGCAACAAAAAGTGCAGAATTCTCAAATACTCAAGGCCAAGAACACAAGGCAGCAATTTGACTCTTTGAGTCGGTGAAATTCGATAAAGTGACAAGGAAGGAGATAAACAAACAATGAGTCAATCTAGCCTAATGTCACTTTGAGTCAACCACTTAGTGTCAAGAATCAGTTCCTCAAGTCTCTTCCCGGACAAGTCACCTTGGTTTATAAATTGCATTGTTGCAAAATGGATCAATTAAGGGTGTTTTGTTTTGTTTTGTTCTCCTGAAAAGGAGGTGATCCGGCCGCACCTTCCAAAGACGGCTACCTTGTTACGACTTCACTCCAATCCACTAGCCCCGCCTCGCGGCACCCCCTGCGGTTAAGGTAACGACTCGGGCATGGCGGCTCCCATAATGTGACGGGCGGTGTGTACAAGGCCCAGAACGGATTCACCGCCCGTATGGTCGACCGGCGATTACTAGCGATTCGGCTTCATGCGAAGCGAGTTATATATGTTTTGGAAGGGATGGGGTGGGGTGAGATGGGTGGATTAGTACCAACTACAACAATTACCGAAGAATAACCATAAATAACCAAAGTGAAGGATGGTTATGGATCTTCAAAAAGTCGTTACAAAACTACTAAATCGCGCATCGTTAACCCGGTCGCACAATGTTCCAAGATCTATATACTCGGACTACAAAAACATTACTACTACTAAGCTGTGAACAGTTAAAAACGTCATATATAATAGCAAACAAACCTACCATCCACCCACCCACACACACGCACAAACAAGAAAAAAAAGAAAAAAAAAAAAGCAATAGCATGTTACATTACATGTCATATATGGTACTCCTAAAGATGCAAAGTAATAAACATCCGAAACTGTACCCTCGCTGAATTTAACTTCAATCAAGTTTTTCTTTAGAATAAGGATCCATATATATATATATATATATATATATATATATATGCATATGCATGTTGTGCTCCTGGAATTCTTATTGTTTTGGTTTTAAATTGTAGGAGTGTGAGTGGAACATGCATAGAGCCTCTGTGTGGCATTTTACTATACTGAAAAGATTGAAGTAGTTAAGGGCCCACATAAAATCTCGAACCTTCGGAATCTCGATTCTGCACAATTACTGGCCAAAATTTCCTTCAAAGTGTAGGGAGGTCAGGTAGCAGCAGTCAGCCATACAAGAACACGGAAGTTAGCTTATTTATTGTACCTGACCAGTGAAACTAAAACAGAGGCTCTTCATCTTGTCTCCAGCATATGAACGCGGAATGTTAGCTTATTTATTGCGCCAGACCAATGATATGGAAAATACAATCAAGCAAATTAAACCTACAAAGAGAACCTCAGAATTAGCTTTGGAGTACATGATTTCCTCAGCTTTCAGTACCACTACAGGTAGCTTCTCTTGCCGTTCCTTGTTCTTCTTAGTGATAGAGCTGTGATGCTCATAGACAACCCTGATCAAACACATGGTGTGCATTACACAAATTAACCACAAATACCCAACAAAAGGACGGGAAAACGAAAATCTAATAAATACAATAATACTTGAAAATCTGCTGGATGATGGAACCTCGCATGGATTGATACCTATCACTATGCCAAGCTCTTCTCACACACTCATAAGGTCTAGGCGGCTTTGGCATTCTTCCTCTGCTTCTACACCTCTCAAAACTAAATTATTACTCCCTTATAAATCCGATCAACACCCAAAACACATGCCAACCCCAACCAAAAACAAACAGCACCAGCAAATTATACACTTCAGTTCTTATGAGAATAACTAATTAATAGTACAAGATAAGAACCAAAACATCAAAACCCTGTCTTTTATAGTAAAAAATAGTTATTTCAATGTCTATCCTATCTAAACTTCACTAGTACATAACTATTTTGAAAAGCTCCTCCCTTTAGCAAGTGAAAAGGTGAAACCATAACAATTACAAAATCAAAATCTAAAAAAAAGGCTAGCACTGAGATTGTGATTGTGAACATCCATATAATTATCTATATATCACATCATAAATGGCATATCACCGTAAATTAGATCACCACAAAAACCTGTATAGGTATTTGCCCAACGGAAGCCAATTTGGATGTCGGGCAAAAATTGTTTGTGATATCATGCATATCTACACACAGCACATCAAAATTTAATGAGCATTATCATCTGGATAGCTCAACCAAGAAACAGACCAACAGAGCAAACCCATAGATGAAAAGCTACAATGAAATCGACAACGAGCTTCATGTTAAATATCAATAACTAAACCTGAAGAGAGGAAAGATGTACTTTTGGACCCAGTGTCACTTTAAAAGCCTAAGCATTAGAGCTCGTGCCTCCACTCTGAATTTGATATCCTTTCCCGAATAGTGTCTGCTCCATCCAAACCTTCCACTAATTAACCGGCAGCCACCAATCCGTTGCACAAAAACTAATAAGAATGAAAAGATCAACAAGACATGATAAACTGCTAGTATGTTACTAGTTCACACTTCACATCAATGATGCAATTGCTAACTGAAACTCACTTGTTGGCGGCGAAGGTGGAGGCTTTGTAAGCCCATCGCCATCGTGGGTGTCTGGGCAGCGGCAGAGGATGTGATTCTACGATTAAGCATGCAGCTTTGTGTAAAATGAAGGGGAATTTAATTATTGGAAAGCTTGAAACTTGGTAGGCGAAGTTTATGGCTGTGGTGGCCGGCGTCGGTGGTTTTGCAGAATGACGAGCAAATGCTGGGGTAAGAGAGGTGGAGTTGGGATTAGGTTAGCTTGGTTTTATGTGAAGGAGTGGTGTTTTTGGTAGATTTTTTTATTTAATTATTATTAATAGTATTATATTTTAGGTTTAAAATGTTTTAAAAAATAAATTTTATGAAATAATGAGGAGATTTTTATATGTATATATCTGATGAGGAGATTTTGCATCAACAATGAGGAGAAACACAAATTGGTCATCAAATTCCTTCACTCCTCATTAAATGATACATTTAACGACGAAATTTCTACTCCTCATTAAATTCTCCTCATTAGAGATCCTTTTTCTTGTAGTGAAACTCTCGTCTCGTGATTCAGTCTTTAGTTCCGTCTCCGCAGTAATTCTTATCTTTTTTACCTGAACACAAAGAAACGAACCACGAGTATTTCGACAACAATGAGTTTTTTTAATGCAAAGATAGTATATATATATATATATATATATATATATATATATATATATATATATATATATATATATATATATACATAGATATCATCGAGAGAAAAAAACAAAAGAATGCAAGAAAAGAAAAAATATATATATGGGGCTGAGGAATATTTTATTCCTTTGAAGATATATATAAATATATGGATAGATAGATAACTACTACTTATACATTTTAGTAATTATGACTTGAGTTGATATAATAACGCCAAAATCCGAACCTTATCATCTTTTAATCATTTTTTAGATCGAAAATATGTATCTACAAGACATCAAAACATTGCAAAGTGTAATCACATATAAAACCAACGATAAAACACATAAATCAACCACTTTTGCAATTAAACCGTTTAAAACCTCACTTGCTCAATAAATCGATTAAACGCTCATTTTCTATGCAAATTATATAAATGTGGAGGAAATCATTATAAAATATATCATTAGAAATCGTATAAAATCACCCTTAACAAAGGCTAAATGGTTATGGGACACTCGACACGTGAATACTCGTGATCAAATACACACATAAGTCTTACAAAACAGTCGCATCATACAAAAAAATGAGAAGATAAAAAGAAGAAATTAACATATCAGAATGTAGAGAATTCAAAACTTGCACTCAATGATAGAATTGATCAGATTCAGAACAGAACAGATGGAACAATAATTGGAAACCAGAGTCCAACACTGTCGCTAATGTGGTGGAAAGGCCGCATCGTCGGTAAGATCAAAATAAGATATTTCTATTTTCTATTACATATATATCTACTACTCCAACCAACAAAAGTATAATCCAAAAACTGTCATAAAATTTCCTAAAATACTGTATACTTAAATTCCACTAATATAATTAAAGAAATGCAACTAATTAACTAACTATTGTCTCGAATGAAATAAACTTAAAAGACATAAATGTCAAAGAAATTGCCGGTGCCCACCCAAGAAATAAAAAGGGTACAATGTATTAATTGAAAATAAGGAACTCCAAGAACAAGATAACTAAGAGGCATAATAGTATCTTCCAACGTTTCTTCTCATGTCTTTTTGGTTTCTACATAATGCACAATTTTTTTTGAAAGGGAGTACAAATTTAAAGAATGCACAAATTTTTTTAGATCACGAAGCATTATCCAAAATTTGGGCCCTTATAAAAAGACGTCTTTCTCTTGTTCGGGTAGTAGGTATCAGATCCGGATTGCTTGTGGCTTTTGGTGCTGCTTGTGGTTTGCCTCCGCTTATCGGAAAGAGCTGTTAGGCTTGCGGGATCTCTTCTTAGTCAGAGATGGAGTGTGGCGGAGCTAACGGGCGACTATTTCGAAAAAAAATTCTTTTGTTTTGTTTTATTAGTTTGTGTCTAGTTGCTTAGCTTATAGTTTGTCCTGGTCGGATAATAGATTGCTTTAGAGGATCTATGTGCCTGAACGCCCTAACCTTCGAGAACATTTTTTGTTTTGTTCAGCACCCTATTTCCAATTTATTACTTGGTTTCGTGTTGTTGTATTCTCGGTTTGTGTCGGTTTGTTAGTCCAGCGTTAGGCCGGGTTGTAGTGCGGCGTTAGGCTGTGTTTTAGTGCGGCATTAAGCTGCATTTTAGTGCGGCGTATGGCCACGTCTTTAGTCTAACTTTGGCTAGTTTTGTTGTAAATTAGTTATCTTTTGGTGGCAATAAAACTTTCTTCCTTTGTGGAAAAAATTTAAAAATAAATTTCAATTTAGGGAAAATTTGTATAAAAGGTATGTAACATTTACATTTATAAAAAAGGGTGCTACTATTTTGAAATTAGCAAAAAAATGTGCAAGGAAATTAAAAGTTATTATAAAATGCATAACTCCCTTCATAATTATTTTTAAACTTCCTTACAACCCTTTTAGAAATTTTGAAATATTTTACAAATGGAAAAATATATTCAAAATAAAAATTAAATAAATAAAAATCTACAAAATAAGAAAATAAAATAAAAGACATTAAAACTTGAAAACGCTCAAAATAAAATTCAAAGAAAGAAAAACGTGCTCACATCACCGCCCCACCCCCCCTCCCCCCTCCTCGTGAATATTTTTTCTCTATGAAATTTTTCTTTTTCTCCACTCACCCACTCCATCCGCTGACATTTTCCCCGCCCTACCGTACCCCACCAAATAATTATTTTTCTTGTGAGTCATTGCCTTTAAGGTTTTTTTTTCTGCATTCGTTACAATACCATCAGTATTTTTGACTCTAGGAAAATTCTCGATAAAGGGTGTGAGATTATTTTAATTAGGAGGCGAGATGGGCTGTGACGTGGGCGTGGGTTGTTTTTGTATTTGTATTTCTTTATTTTATGTTATCTTTTTCGAATAATAATGTTTTATTTTATTTTATTATTTTCTGGATTTTTAATCATAATAGTTATTTTGAATATTTATTTTATTTTCTATTCACATATATATTAAAATTTGTAAAAAGGGTGTAAGGAAGTCTAAAAATTATTATAAAGGATGTAAACCCTTTATAATAATTTTTAAATCTCCTTGCACCCTTTCTATAAATATTAGACTAGCTTGAGGACTAGAGAAACAATAGTTAGTATTTTTGCTTTGTTGGTTAATAAAGAAGGTCATTTTAAGAAGAAAAAAAAATTTCTCCTTGCACCCTTTTGATAAATTATAGAATATTTATGCCATTTTTAATAAATAGGAAATGTCTCATATCCTTTATACAAATTTTCCCTTTGATTATTACATTAAAACCCATGGACGAGCCCCTCAAAAAAATACCTTGACGAGATAATCGTAGACAGTCCTAAAACACTAATGCATAATTGGGCATTTTTCCATATCATATTTACCATTCATAACTTCCATACCATATTATACGCAAATAACATACGTGAAATAATGTGTCAGATTATTTAAGGGTATTACGCATTTACATATATAATCGGGGGAATGAGCTACAAGGACAAAAAAAAAATTTAATAAATAGGTCAAGAAAGACGTTACTACATGTTATGTGATTAGAAAGGACAAATTTATAATAAATGGATAAAAATACCCTTTTACACATTAAACACATAGTAACACTAGATAAAATGTAATGAATGACCACTTAAAACAAGTAGTAGAATGTATTTCATAAAATGTCGGAACATCCAATGGAAAAGTAGTAACAGCCTAAAAACAAGTAGTAACAGCCCGTAAAATATATAAACGGCCCATAAAGAAGTCGTAACAGTCAAAAAAACAAGTTGTACTAGCCCAAAAAATGTAGTAATAAACAAGCAGTAACCGCCCAAAAATCCCAAACCATACCCTCCCCCGTTCCTAATCTGCCAACAATCCAATAAATAAAATTAAAACAAAAAACAAACAACAGTCCAAATCCTGCTACTTCGTCTTCTTCTCTCTTCAATGTCGGAACAGCCATTCGTTCTCCGGAGGAACAACCATGCCGGATTTCTGCTGCTCAATCGTTGAAGCCGGATTTTTTAGAAAGGGAAGTGGCGGCTGGTTTCCATCCTCAATCAAATCCTTGATTTGATTTTCGTGGCAAATCTTCCATGGCCCCAACTCTGAACTTTTTTAAAAATAAAAAAAAAGGTCCACAGAAACAGGAGCTTCTTCTTCAACCTGTGACGAACGAGAATGGGCATATGCCTCAAAGAATCATCATTTAATGATGCAAATCTTTGTCGTTAAAATGAATCAACGCCAGCACTCAATAATCGTAGAATATACTCCGATTCAGTAGACACTCGAATCGAAAGAGAAAGAACGAAGGAAATATGGCTTTCAAAGCAGCCACCGGAGGCCAAAATCCGGCGAAAACGCAGCGGAGTTGGAAATACAGCAACAAACAAACCTCCTTCTCCAAATCATCTCCCTACCTTCTTCTCCATATTCGCAACATCAACAACAAAAAAAATACAAAGAAAACTCAGCCAGCGAAAATCAGGCAGCCGGCCATCAATTATCGCCGCCGTCACCCCTCCTTCTCCTCCCCAAATCCTAATCCCCAAATCGTTCAATCTGGTGCACCGCTGCTGCTGATGCACCGCTGCTACCACACCACCATTCAGCCGGCGATGAAATCAACGCCTCCCTCTCAGCCGGCGGACAAGCCCAAAATTTTCAGGTGTCGTTGTAAAAAAAAGTGATCATCATTCTGAAGACGAAATCAGAATGAATGAGGGATGTATTAATTAGGTTAATTAGGATAAATTAGAAAAAGGGTATTTTGGTAAGTTTAATTAAGTTTTCTCCTTTCTAATTATCAATGTCCTTGTAGCCTAATAAATATATTAGTTTGTCCTTCTGGACAAAAAACCTATATATAATAAAGGGTCGTTCTATCATATTTACCATTCACACCATGGCCGAAATAATAATTAAATAAATCATAATTAGAAAAGTGAACCGGCCTACTATAATTGTACTCGGCCACACCCGTAGGTGGGCACCTTATAACCGGCCCAACATCAACCTGAAATCCACCAGGCGAGGGCATGTTACGGATGTTGTGGATTATCGAGAACTCATAACTAAAATAAGGGATTTGTCAACACATAATCAATACACATCTGACATACATAATGCACATGATCCTCACATGCATGTCAAATTACTACTTGACATTAAATTAAATTAAATAAAATAAGAATTCGTATACGGTAAAAAATAATGCTTACTAGACACTACATGATCGTGTACTATGTATTGTGCATATATTTTTTTTTTTTGAAATTTGTATATTTAAGTGGAGGCTAGGGTTGCCGCTGAATCAGCAACTAGACTGCAGACTCGGCAGCAGTGTCGTTGAATAGGTGGTTCCGGCTTCCAAAAATTTCTACTGATCGATCCAACTTTTCTCGATAAAACATCAACTCGAAATTCATGAATTAAATAATTAATGTCATCAAATTAAGTGTGAAATTTAAATTCAACTAGAATCATAAAGTTAATCTAGCTTTTTAATTATATAATCTTTACCTCGAACACGAATATTAACGGGGTAACATATTCAACAAAAGTTGCTGGATACAAATAAGAGTAATTCGGGCATACAATATTACTCTTATTCAAGAAATGTTAAAATAATGTTGGGTAGAAATATTACCGTGCCACTAAAACATGAGAAACATATAATCACCAATGAATTTAGTTCTACAAAATAAATCTAATACATGTTGTCTGAAACATTTTTATTAAGTGATGTAATAATTGTAGTGCCCAAACATTTATATGGTGTTAATAGAATTCCTATATATAGAAGGGAGTAAAATCTCGGTGAATTGAGGCTAAAGAATGCACAAATTAACTAGATCACAGAACATTATCCAAAATTTGGGCCCTTATAGAAAGACTAAAAATGCTCTATGACGGTTTTTGGGAGCCACGGTAACTAGAAGAGAAGCCACTGCGCTAATGACGGCTAAATGCTCTTTTCTCTCGATCGAGGTGCAAGTGCTCTACAAGTACCACGTGAAAAACGATAGTAGTAACTCAAATATCTTGACTTTCAACTCCCAGAGACACATATGCCGAAAAGCACCGATTGCCGTCTGTATGGTTTCATCGAAGTAAACACCAAACCGCTGGTCATTTTCTCCGCCAAAAACATGGTGACTTTGCTTACATCATACTCATCACTAGAGGCCTCATGGCCACTTTCTTCATGAACCTTTTAGTGTCGGAACCACGTAACAACACCGAAAGGCTTTCGATGATATGGCCAAAGCATCGACGTAAGGCGTCGTCATGGTAGTTGTAATTGTCATCATATGGAAGGCATTGGACTTGAGAGATTACTGCTTGTAGCATAAGCGCACATAGTTTCTTCGATTTGTGCAATAACACCGATAGAAAGGGTCCATACGTGTCATGTCCACATCTTGACGCTGGTTACCATGCATATTGACCCCGTCCACAAGAACCCATGTTGAATCGAGGCACTTGTCCGATGAGACAGAACAACTACTCTTGGAGGTATTGCAAAAATTTCACCTGTACAAACTTGTAGCCGACTAGAAACCACGGGCATCATAGGCTCGGTTAAATCTGTGATAATACTGTATTGGCTTTGGACCAGGAGAAAAATAGGCGTGCCGCCAGTGAGTAGATTTCATCGACTTACCGTCATTGTCAATCGGAAGGCTTCCTGGTCCCGGAGAAAATCTAAAATTCTCTGATTTCGTATTTTATTTCCTTTTTGGTGACGATTCCAGCAAATCCGATTCATATTCTTTCCAAAAAGCCTTTGCTTTTTCTCTCAAATCTATTTCTATTTGCTCGATGATTGCTTTTTCTTTCAATTATTTTTCTGTTTGCTCGATGATTTTGATTGATGATGGTGGTTGATCCATTGGTATATCTCACAACAATAATGTTATTACGGATCGATCAAGAAGTGATGGTGAGTATGAGTAAAGATAAATGATAAACAAGTAAACAAACACAGAAACAAGAAGAACACAGATTTAACGTGGTTTCCGGCAATGTGACGACTACTCCACGGACAAATGAGGATGTTTTATTATCAACAGAAAGTTACATCAAGTTAAAATAATTACAGACGATATTTATAGCCTTGGGAATCCAACCCTAACCGACTAATCAGCCAACCCAGTAAATGACTGAAATACCCTAGAAATAACTCGAATAAACATCCAGCAAACGTATTCCCCAAGTCTGCTTAGCCTCAGCAGACTTGCCTTCAGTAGACTCACTGTCAGCAGGTTGATCAACCCCTGCTGAACTTGCCCCCTACTGAAAACCAGACTTGAGCAGATGCTTTATACATTGCTGACCAACAACATGTTTCCATACCAGACTCAGTAGCATAGTTTAAGTCACCATTACAAATCTCCACCTTGACTTCAACTTCATGCAAACTGATCAGATGCACAACCAAGTGCCAAAAATCCTCTTTGTCTTCAGATTTGAATACCTCAGGAGACCTCCACCTTTAGCTGAGTATTCCTAGATACAGCCTAACAACTTTGGATATTCAGCAAGTCTAGACACAACTGAAACTTGCCCCTTGGAACTGGTTTAGTGAACATATCAGCAGGATTGACATCAGTGCTGATCTTCTCCACTTTAACCCTCATCTTCTTTCTCAGAAAATTGTACCTAACATCAATGTGCTTGGTTCTCTCATCATGAACCTGATCCCTAGACAAACATATTGCACTAAGACTGTCACAATACACCTTGTCTTGATCTTGATCCAGACTCAGATCATTGACTAGCCCCTTCAACCAGATTGCCTCCTTTGATGCTTCTGTCAGTGCCATATACTCGCTCAAAGAGTAGATAATGTCACTGCACCCTGTAAAGTTACCTTCCAACTTACTACAGAACCACCCAAAGTAAACACATACCCAGTCATAGACCTCCTGCTATCCACATCAGTAGCATAATCAGAATCACAGTACCCTATGATAAAACATTTAGTACCACATCCATAAATGAGTCCAATATCTGATGTACCCCTCCTATTTGGTTTCGAGTTGGATTGGGGTTGAATTGAGTCATGAGCGAGAAAATAAAATAAAATAATGTAAAGTAATGATTATAAAGTTGAAATATTGTATTGAAATTTGTGTTGATGACGAAATGATTGGTGAGAGAAATTTTAATGAAATATTATATTGATAAAGTAATGGTTGAATAGTGTAGGTGGTGAATAAAATGAATTGATTAATATTATTTTATTTTTTGATGGTGAAATGATTGGTGAGAGAAATATTAATAAAATAATAATAATAAGATAGTGGGTGAATAAAATATTGAATTGGATCCAACCCAACGTGAAACCAAACAGGGGAAGGTACCTGAATATCCTTTTTACAGCTTTCCAATGTTCCTTTCCAGGTTGAGTCATAAACCTGCTGACAACACTGATTGCCTGAGCCAAATCAGGTCTACTGCAAACCATGGCATACATTAGACTGCCTACTGCACTAGCATATGGAACCTTAGACATGTATTCTTCCTCTTCAGCTGACTGTGGAGCAAACACAGCAGACAAATGTAGATTTGGTGTATCCATAGGTTTGGCTGCTGACATGCCAAACTTGGATAATACCTTTTCAGTATACCCTTGTTAAGACAAGAACAACTTCCCCTGCTTCCTATCTTTATAGATCTCCATCCCCAAAATTTTCTTTGCATTCCCCAACTCCTTCATGTTAAATTCAGCCTTGAGCAGATTCTTCAGACCTTGAATGTCAGTTTTGTTTACAGCAGCTATCAACATATCATCTACATACAGCACCAGATAGATGATTGATCCATCCTTCAACTTGTTGTGATAGACACAAAAATCATATGGACTCCTGTTATAACTCTGCTGAATCATATAGCTATCAAACTTCTTATACCACTGCCTTGGAGCTTGCTTAAGTCCATATATGGACTTCTTCAACTTGCATACATATCCTTCCTTACCAGGAACATGGAAACCCTCTGGCTGAGTCATATAAATCTCCTTATCTACATCTCCATATAGAAAAGCAGTCTTCACATCCAATTGCTCAAGTTCAAGATTCTGATGTGCCACCATTGCTAACAGCACCCTGATGGAAGTATGTCTGACCACTGAAGAAAATATTTCTTCATAGTCTACCCCTCTTTTTGACTGAACCCCCAAGCAACCAAACGTGCCTTATATCTGAAACCCTCAGCAGATGTCATTCCTTCCTTTTTCTTGAATATCCATTTGCAAGTTACCACCCTCCTATCTTGTGGTTGTTTGACCAAATCCCAAGTCTAATTCTTCTGAAGTGACTCCATTCCTTCTCCTATAGCAACAAGCCATTGGGATGCCTCAGAACATGTCACAGCTTCCTTGTAAGTGTTAGGTTCAAAACCACCCACTTCTTCAGCTACCTGTAGTGCATATCCAACCATATCCTCCTCAAACTCATATCTTCTTGGAGGTCTGATATTGGTCCTCCAAGCCCTGCTGAGAGCTATACCCTGCTGACCAACATCAGCCGTTTGAGTGTTTGCTGACCCTTGTTCAGCAGACTGGCTTGGATACAACTCTGGATCTGCTGATTGCTAACTATCCCTTGCTGAGTATTTTGATTCAGGGGACTCTACTTGAAGCTCTACCTGTTTGTCAACCTTATCAGTCTCAGATCCAATTTCAGATTCAGATGTGGCCCTCACTGATGAGTTAAGCATGGAATTTTCATCAAAGACTACACTCTTGCTGAGTATAACCCTATTTTCAGCTGATGACCAGATTCTATACCCCTTAACTCCATCTCCATATCCAACAAACACACCCTTCTTGGCCCTAGGTTCCAATTTACCCCCACTGACATGATAGTGAGCAGTGCTTCCAAAAAGCCTAAGTCCGAGTAGTTCATCGACCTTCCCGACCAAACTTCAAGTGGTGTTTTAAGTTTGATCCCAGTGTGAGGCCCCCTATTGATTAAGTAGCAAGCTATACTAACAGCCTCTGCCCAAAATCTCCTTGCTAGACTAGAATTAGAGAGCATGCAACTTGCCTTCTCCAAGAGAGTTTGATTCATCCTTTCTGCAACACCATTCTGTTGTGGAGTATCTCTGACAGTATGGTGCCTAGCAATGCCTTCATTCTTGCAAAATTCATCAAACTCAGACAAACAGAATTCTGGTCCATTATCAGTCCTAAGTCTCTTGATCTTCTTCCCTGTCTAATTTTCAACCAAAGCCTTCCACTGCTTGAAGTTCTTGAATGCTTCACTCTTGTGCTTCATCATAATTACCCAAACCATCTTTGAAGAATCGTCTATAAAAGACACAAAGTACCTGTGACCACCCAGTGAGTCCACACTTGAAGGTCCCCAACAATCAGAATAGACATAATCAAATGTCCCTTTAGTGATGTGAATTGCTTTTGGGAAGTTGCTGCTATGTAGCTTCCCAAATACACAGTGTTCACAAAATTCCAACTCCTTGATCTTATGCCCCCCAAGTAGATCAGACTTAGACAAAATTTGCATCCCACTTTCACCCATATGACCCGATCTCATATGCCACAACTTAGTCAATTATGATTGGTGAACCTCTGATGATGCAACAGCCGTAGAACCTGATACAGTAGACCCTTGTAGTATGTACAATGTCCCCTACCTGATACCCTTCATAATCACACTTGAACCCTTATAGACATTCACCACTCCACCTTCACCCCGGAACATGAATCCTTTGCTGTCCAGTAGACTAAGTGATATCAAATTCTTAGTCATTTCTGGAACATGCCTAACCTCCTTCAGTGTGCAGAATTTACCATCAGGTGTCCTAAGTTGGATTGATCCAATCCCAACTATTTTGCTGACCTTGTTGTTAGCCATAGTAATATGACCTCCATCAACCTGCTGATAAGTTGCAAACTGTTGTATTAAATGCTTGTAAGGGATGAAAAATAACAATGTCAAAACTAAATCGCAGGAAATTAGAACTTGATATTACGTAGAATCGTGTTGGAACACTTTCCTAAAAAAGTTATTCGACCCTTATTCAATGCCCCAGGTTGCACGAATACCTTTGTGAGATAAGACTACGTTTACCCTTTTTTTTTGGAACCAAAAGAAAAGTATACAATTGGAGTTTTGTAGAAAGTTTTGACATACAAAGATGAAGAGCACTTGAATGTGTTTTCAATGTATTCTCTCAAATGATCAAGTGTTATTTCTCAAAAGTATCTTTTAAAACATGTAAGACCAGTTTTTATACCTTTTAGGATCAGTATTTGTTGGTTAAAAATGTTTTGATTAAGAGACACCTTTTTGGAAAGGTGTTCTGGAAGAAAACTGCTGAAAAAACCATTAAAAGACACACCAATACGCATTTTCAGGCCATAGGCACGCGCCTACGAAATGACAGGCGGCCGTCTGTGAGGTCCTGAAAATGAACACGACTCTGTTCAATTTTTTTCCTGAAAATTATCCACAGGCGGCCGCCTATGCCACTGTTTTTCCAAAATGAAATTTCCGTGTCTTTTAGTTTATTTTACGAACTCTACTTGATCATTTACACCCGTAAACTCGTAAACACTTATATGAGCGTGCACTCCGCACCTCCAAACCCACAATAGAGTCTTCCAAGTTCACCCATCTTTGTACCAAACCCTTAATTACACTAATGGACATGGTTATACTTAAAACACCAACATTCCTCCCATATTTAAGTGTAATCCTTGGTTTAGTTAAAGATCAGTCAAAACATAACAACTCATGCATCAATGATAATATCATGAAGATTGAATTACCACCTAGTAATATTACACATTTCAAATATTCGAGTATCGGGGTGTGTCTAAGCATTGAACCCCTTTACAGGTTTTGAATACATGAAGATAATATACACATGAATTAAGATAACTCCAAAAGTTTATTCTTGACACTAATTAAACAGGCCTTGTGTCCATATCCATTCATGAGCATATAGAAAGCCAACCCTAAAACTTCCTTGAAGCGGCCAAACTTCATACACATATAGGTGAGCCTTTTATCAATCGTGCACCTGCAATAGCACTTTGTCAAAAGACTCATTAAGAAGAATACCTTCAACCTAATCTTGCAAGTCATAGCACATACCTTCGGGACAATATCATGTGCTCAAATCTAAGACAATAGGCCTTGCACATTGAATTCTGCCTCTAACATTGTATTAGAATGGAATTGGGTATCCTATCACCAAGATTCATATGGGTTGTAAACCCATTCCGATTACTGACTTTTGTACCAAGTCTCTAGCCAATCCTTTGGTTAAGTGATCGGGTAAATTATGTTGAGATCTCACAAAAACAACCGAAATCACCCCATGAGTGATCAACTCATGTATCGCGCTATGTCTAACGCACAGGTGTCGCGACTTGCCATTATACACTTGAATATTTGCCTTAGACAAGGTAGATGCACTATCACAATGGATAGAAAGGGTGAAATTGGTTTTGGCCATAACAGAATTTCATAGATCAAATTCCTAAGCCATTCCGCCTCTTTTCCGGCTGCTACTAAGGCAACAAATTCCGACTCCATAGTTGAGCCAGTAATACATGTTTGCTTTTTGGAAGTCCATGAAATGGCACCTCCTCCAAGAAAGAACACCCAACCACTAGTAGAAGAATGATCCTCTACATTGGATATCCAACTAGCATCTGAGTATCCCTCTATTACTGAAGGATGTCCAACATAAGTCAAGCCAAAATCCTTGGTTGACTTACGATACCTTAGTACACGAGTTACCACACACCAATAATGACTACTTGGATTACTCATAAACATGCTTAGCTTTCCAAACGCATAAGCAATATCCGGACGTGTACTAGTCATAGCATACATCAAACATCCTATCACCCGAGAATACTCAAGTTGTAATATCGGATTTCCCGTATTAGGCATGAGTTTCTCATTAGGATCCATGGGAGTATTTCCTGGAGTAGAATTTTCACAATTGAATTTCTTTAACACTTTCTCAATATAATGAGATTGTGTCAAAGAGATCCCTTTGTCACTCCGTTTGATCTTGATTCCAAGGATCACATCCGCCTCCCCCATGTCGTTCATCGAAAAACATGATGACAAAAATGCCTTACAAAGATCAACTTGTTCTTGGTTAGTTGCAAAAATTAACATGTCATCAACATATAAGCAAATTATCACACCATTAACGGTATTGTCAAATTTGCTATATATACACTTGTCTGATTGGTTAAGCTTAAAACCATTAGACAAGACAACCTCATCAAATTTATGATGCAATTGTTTAGGTGCTTGTTTAAGCCCGTACAATGATTTAACAAGCTTACACACCTTATGCTCATTTCCAGACATAACAAATCCCTACGGTTGTTTCATATATATTTCTTTTCTAAATCTCCATTTAAGAATGCTGTTAACATCCATTTGATTGATCACCAGATTGTTAATAGCTGCTAAGGCAATCAACAATCTAATTGTGGAGATTCTAGCAACCGGTGCATAGGTATCAAAATAATCAATACCTTCCTTTTGCCTAAAGCCTTGAATTACCAATCTGGCTTTATGCCTGTCGATAGTACCGACAACTTTCATCTTTCTTTTAAATATCCACTTGCAACCCAAAGGTTTGCAACCACGCGGAAGATCCGTAAGGATCCACGTGTTGTTTCCCATTGTGGAATCCATCTCATCATTGATGGCTTCTTTCCAAAATGACACGTCTCGAGACTCCATAGCATCTTTAAAATCATAGGATCCTCATCAATATTATAACAATATGAGTATTGAAATCCTACTTCCTCTCTTGTTCCTTCCACCGAATAAGTTTGATAGTCGGGTCCAAAAGACTTTGGTTTCCTAGCCCTTTTGCTTCAACGAAGCTCTAAAGGCTCATCTTGATAATCAACACCATTGTTCTTCTCAACTCCAACAATAGTAGGAGTGATATCTTTCGGCCTCGGTATAGAAGTAAACCGATGTTCATCAAAGATGGCATCCCTTGACTGAATCACATAATGAACAGCAACTGAATCATTAGGCTCTATAACATAGAACCTATAAACTTTGGAATGCAAAGCATATCCAATAAATATACAATCAATGACTCTTTCACCCAAGGTTTTAATCTTAGGCACGGTAAGTCTTACAACAGCCCTACAACCCCAAACTCGTAGATAATTCAAGTTTGGCTTCTTTTTGAACCATAATTCATATGGGGTAATAGGATTCCTTTTATTAGGAATTCTATTCAGCAAATAACAAGCCGTTAACATGAATTCACCCCAAAATCCCTCACTCAAACCAGAGTAAGATAGCATGGAATTAACCATCTCTTTAAGAGTACGGTTTTTCCTTTCCGCTATGCCATTTTGTTGTGGCGTATACGGTGCTATAACCTCATGTATTATACCACATGACCCGAAAAAGGTTGGATCAAAATATTCACCACCTCGATCGGTACGCAACCTTTTTATTTTAGAGGTTAATTGTAATTCTACCTCATTTTTATATATTTTAAATTTATCTATTGCCTCGTCTTTAGAATGAAGTAAAAATACATAAAAAAAACCGAGTACAATCATCTATAAATGTCACTACATATCTTTTATTACCAAAAGAAGGCGTAGCACAGAAATCACATAGATCACTATAAATTAGTTCTAATACGGAAGATGACTTTTCAACACTATGAAAAGGTTGTCTCACAATTTTATTTAACATACAAGTATTACACTTATTCATATTCATGTCAAAAGATGGAATTAACTCATTTTTAGACATATCAACATACGCTTATGATGACGGTCAAAATATTCCCGTAAAAGTCATCAACAATATCCTTAAATCGAGCCTAATAATATATATTTTATGTTAAATCACATGTGTATATTGATTATTTAATGTTATGTGATTTATAGAATATAAATTGGTATTTATCCGCTTTTTATCATTTAAATACAATTTACTGTGCAATAAATATTTATTTTGTAGATAGAGATAAATTGGAGATTTTCTACCAAAGAAGAAGATAAATTTCAAGGCAATTTGAAGTGGAATCGGATTGAATTGAGGATAAATATCGAAGCAGCACGAGAAGAGGAGTATGGAATATAAAGAGCCAGCGAGCCAATCCAGTTTTGGAGGACTCGTTGGCAGCCAGCTTCCAATTCGCTGGGGGCGAGCCCCCCCTTCTGCCCGGATTAGCTTGGAATTATCCTAACGCGTTTTCAGACTTCATTTGGATTTAGGAAACCTATTTTAGATCGGTTCAGGCTTATCCCATGCGAATTTTTACTCCTATATATACTTGTACTAGTTCATTAGCAAAAACACACCATATACACCTTACACAACTCATAATAAAGTTCTCAGTTTTTCTCAGAGAGGTTGTTAAACAAGTTCTGCAATAATGTAAGTTCTTGTATTTATTTCTTCTTAGTTCTTTATAATTAAGTCCCCAATTATTGTTTATCGTTTGAGATTGTTAGTTCTTAGTTAAATGATGTTGATCTAGGATTAAGACGTGAGGCAGTGAGGATTTCTCGTCTATAAGGATCCGCACGCCCACGCCTATGTCTCATGATCTATGTATGACTTTATTTTTATCAACAATCGTGTTTCTAGTAGATATACATAATTGGTTTATGAATTTTTATTTTATCCATTTCGTGTAGAGAAACACTAAGATTTAGTTGTTCGCCAAGTCAGTCTAGCCACGTCTTTATGGTGTGATTGTCCATTTAGAATTTCTTATCTTAGTAGGTATGGCTACGGCTACGTTGCTCGTCTGTTTTAATTAAAACGTGTTGTTAGGAAATACCAATATAATACTCCTAGGTCGGCTCATGAATTGATCTTCCAGGACTTTCAACGAGATCTAGATCTGTCTTATATTAGGGAATTGCGCACACCTGATTATACGTAAATCGTAGATTAACATGATACCTAAAAAGTTAGTGTTAATGGGATGGAGACTGATGCGATCGCTTAGGAACTACGCCTAACCACAGGAATGTTGCCCAGGTGAGGAATACGGTTAATATCGGCATCCCTAGTTTTGTAAGCGTGCAAGTTATATGAGATGGAGGCCTAAAAAGCGAAGTCACGTAATGTAGCATAGTGATCTAGATGGCCTACCCGGAGCTAGATCTAGTTTAGGGGATGACTCCCATAGCCAATATAAAAGAGATACGAATCGGGTTAATAGTTAGTGAGTCTAGTTTAATTATATATTAGCTCTAGTTCCAGACGATAACATAATAATTGGGGAGGTTAATTATGTTGTATTTATTTGTGTTGTGTCAAGTCGTGTCAATTTATCTTTTCTTGTCCTTTGTTGGTCATAGACCGTTTTTATGTGTTTGACATGCTTATTTAATTATTTATAAAATGACCCCCAATTGGTTCCCTGAGGGATCGATCTTGATTCGCTATAGCTATACTACGATGGACCTAGTCCTCTTGCAAGTATTGGTTTATGGTGGTCAAGTATTTTAATTTCACTTGACTGATCACGTCAATCAAGTTTTTGGCGCCGCCAACGGTCAATTATATAAATAATTATTATGCATGTCGAGTTATATGTTTTAAAGTCTGTTTTTACGTTTTTAGAGTCCATCTAGCTATCTGTTCGTCAAAAAAGGGGTTGCTGCTCGGTGAGCCCGAGTGATTCTTTGCCAATGAGTCCCTTTTTTTTCAGATTCTAGGTCTTCTTTGCGTCTGTTATTCCTCCGTTTGTAGTCTGTAGGTCTAGCGGCAGCATGAATAATCATGTTGACTGTTAGTTTACGGACGTTTGTATGTTTTTTCTTATGTCCACAGAGAGCCAGAGAAATTAATTATTCCACTGGATATTGTTCTAGCAAAAATGTCGACCAATCAATTTTCTGAAGCGAAGAATGAAGAAGTAAAAGTCACACGCTCAAAAACCACACCAGTAAGGCCGGATAAGCAAAAGTTAGTAGAGGAATGAAAAAGACGGAGACGCGTGGAAGGGAAAGCAAGAAAACTCGATCTCTTTCATGGTATGACTGCTCACATTCCGATTATTATTTCTGATTCTGATTCTAGCTCTAGTTCGGAGTCCGACCCCAAGTATCTACCCTCTCTTTCCCCAACTCCCGAATACCCAAGTTCTGATTCTGACCTAGAGTCTGAGTTCAACACTAGACCTATAGTACCCTGCCAACATGAGGCAGAAGACCTAAAGGATCGTGCTCGTCTATTTCCAAAGTTAGGAGATCCTGGGGCGTTTATTGTTGACGTAGTCTTGGATATGAAGAGAGCTAACTTAGCGCTAATTGACTCCGGATCGAGCCTAAATATAGTTCCCTATAGCGTTTGTATGAGAATTAGAGTCTATACCGTTATGAACACAACTATGGACATTCGCTTTGGGGATGGTTCTCGTACCGTGCATACTGGAGCCTTGAACAACATGACCATAGGAATTGGGAGGCTTCACTTTCTAGTCGATATAGTCGTGATGGACGTAGATGAGGATCCCCACTGCCCACTTATACTGGGCCGATCATTTATGGCAACCTCTAAGGCTAGAGTAGACATGGAAAAATTTGAGCACACATTGTTTGATGCCAAAGGCTCAGAGGTTCATACAATCCTTAGACCCCGATTTCAGCTTCCGCCCAGTATCACAGTTATGATGGTTCATGGTGCGGATGAGACTGCCTTGATTCCTAGTCAAGGAGATGTTGATATGGTTGACGCTGCCCCAAGAAATAGCGAGTTAGAATTCCTATCTATCTTAAGAAGGGACATAGACGCTCAATCCCAGCGTACAGTGCCGACGGATACCTCAATAAACCGTGTACGGAGATGGGTCCGCCCCATCCAAAGGAATCGCTGAGGATCGAGAAAGCTCAAAGTTGAAAGATAGACGGAGAAGGATTAAAAAGCGAACTCGTAGAGTTCGATCTTCAAGATCGCTAGTTTCTGAGGCAGAAGCTGAGGTTAGTGCCTGTTTAGATGGCAATGATGACTGTATTTTCTTAGGTCTCACCACCAAAGGAAAAGCACGCATTCCCAAAGAAGGAAAGCAGATCTCAGTGAAAGCTGACCGGGTGAAAATCTGGAAGGCAAAGGACAATAAATCAATGGAATGATGATATTTGGAGAGTCGAGCTGAAGACTTTAAATTCAGAACTATTTCTATCTCTTAGGTTTTTGTAATTTTTTTTAGGATTTTAGGTTTTTCTTTTCTTCGAGTCAAATAAAAGTAACGTTAAAACGGTTGAGGTTTTTTTTTTTTTTGCCGTGTTCCGATGACCATTGGGTTAAGGATGTGCAAAAGTTTTTTTTTACTCGATTCGTTGTAACGTGAAGTAGAGTCTCATAGGCATGTCTGGGTTAGTATGCTGAAAAAGAGGAATAAAAGATTCGACATCAATCCGAGGAGAAGACGGGAGCAAAGCATGAGTTTAAATGAAGCTGATTGGAGGCAAGATATAGAAAATCGGAGACAGTTTGGTCAGACTGCCTCATGGGGCAGTGTCCAGAATTTTATTTTTGTAAGAACAATGTTTTTTTAATTTGAAGTGCGAAAGTAGTAATAAATTTTGGTCTACCTTATTATTTTGGAATTTCGAATTTTTTTTAGGGTCAAAAGAGTAAAAAAAAGTGGTCAACACTTTTCCTACATATCCCACTTCCACTTTCACCTTTATCACTGTCCACCTCATCAATCCTCTTTTTTTATATCCACCAATAACCATCCTTCTTAAATTCAAATTCATTTTCACTTCCCTCTCTTTTTCTCCATTCTTCACCTATTTAAACCCCTCTTTTTACCCACATTTTCACCACACCAATTTTCTAACCAACTCTCATCTTTTTCTTTATCATTTTCTAAACCCATCACATTCTAAACCTCCATTTATTCTTCAACACCCATTTTATGTAGAAAAAAGTTGTGAGCTTTCCTAGCCAAAAATTACACCATTTTTTACCCAAAATTCTTCACTTTCTATCTCTTCCACATCTTAAAATTGAAATGAGGCTATCTCTCATTCAATTAAGTTCTTAAAAATTCTGGAAATACACATTCGGAGCTGTTCAAGGTGAGAATTAGCACAACAAGCCGAATCGAGCCGAGCCAGGACTGGGGAACTCGCCCCCAGCGAGACACAGACTCGCTCCCAGCGAGTCCTTTTGACCCAAAAACAGAGCTGGGCGTCTCTAAGATGAATCGGAATAATAGCAACAAAAGGAATCAACCATAGATTCATCAAGCTGGAGCACAATTTGTTCTAGATGGTGACGCAATACCGGTTATTGACGGGGTACCACAATTTGCTAGCCCTGAGGTATACGAGTCATTTCGTACCCACTGGAGCAATGCAACGGTACATCACGGAAGAGGCATAGACCTTGAAGATTGCGGGGAGCTCGTTCAAAATCTTATTGCTTATCACAGTTGGGAGTACGTGGTTGAGCCGCCTACTCGTTGCAACGGGACCGTGGTAAAAGAGTTCTATGCTTATTTAGCGGTACATCCCCATTCCCACACTGTCACGGTTAGAGGATGCACGTTTGCCAATTCCCCTACCACTATAAATACTTATTTTAATTTGGGAGATTTAGTGGGTCACCCAGAGGAGTTCTCTAGTGTGTATGACTATTCTGATACAATGTTGACGGAAATCGGTGATCACTTTGGTATCGAGTGCTATATAGGCCAATATGCTCGTAATTTTCAAGAGGCGGCATTCACCACTTGGAAAGACAAGTTCTTACATCGGCTCCTGTGTTCCGATATACTTCCAAATAGCCACACCTCTATAGTTTACGACTCTCAGGCTGCCTTCATGTATTGGCTATGATCAGAGCGACCTGTGGATTTAGGCACGGTCATACGGGGAAACATGACCGAGGTAGCCAAAAAGAGCAGGACCGTTCTGCCTTACGGTTCCATGATTTCAGACCTTGCAATTGCAGCTGGCTGGCAGGTATTAGGGGCAGATGTGTATGTTGACCCGGAAGCACCTTTGTCATTATCATCAGTTCCGGCTCGCACCAATGCCAATCAACGTCAAAGGTCACCACCTCAACCCCGCCAAGCTAGGAATGCCGGTGCAGGCAATGCCACCAACCGAGGGTGAGACATGGAGCAACTTTTTGCTCGTATTAATGGAATGGAGCGGACAGTGGCTGAGACTCATCACATGGTCGGGAGGATTGTGTAGAATATGGATGAAAATGATGTACCTAGGACCCGACGTGCACGCACGCCGGCCTACGCTCCACTGGTTTTGAGGCGGGAGGAGCCCTCTCATTCTCGTGTTCCTTCTAGATTTAGACGATCTTTTGATGAAGGTGATTGAGTATATCTTTGTCTCTCTTGATTAGTATATTTTCCTTTGTATCGAGTCTGTTGTCTGTTTTCTAAATCACAATGTTGTACTAAAAAGAAAGTTAGGATTACTATTTTCAATGTTTCAGACATATAATCGTTTTAAGGACTTAAAAGTGTTTAAGGTTTAATGTATTCCTTTTACTGTCCCATTTTCGGTTATTACTTATTATGAGCTACCGCTGTAACGTGTTTTCGAGCTTTGTTGAAGGATTTTTTTTGCAGCGGTAGAACTTCTTATTTTCCCAGGAGTTCCTCGACGTGCTTGGACTACTCCGATGTTCTGCTTCTTACTTTAGAGCCATTTCCAGAGCTAAGTCTTTTTCTTAAATTCTCATTTTTTTCGTTGTCATTGGGGACAATGCCATGTTTAAGTGGGGGGTAGGAGACTTAGCTACGATGTGCTATAATTAGAAATTAAAAGAAACGGTTCGGTAGAAAAATTAAAAAAAACAAATGAATAAATACCATATTATTTATCTCGTACCCCTAGAATTGTGAGTTCCTAGCTAAGAATTGATAGGAAAGGAACCAAGTTGCATGAGTACGTGATCATTTTATACTTATGTGAATGTAGATTTAAGGATATTCATGCCGATCGTTGCAAGTAGTTATTTATTATTCGATTACTCAATCTTTGAATCGAGTTTTACTGCACGAATATGTGTACATTGCATAGATGATTGGTTATGTGAACTTAGTATCGATACTTATCTACTAATGCATTTTATTCTTCTAGCCATCAAAGCAGAGTAATAAGCTTGAGATTTATCTGTGTTTTAACAAAATGTTAAACACTGGGCTTGTAGTAACATTACCAAAGTAGCTTCGCGCTTGTGGTAATATTCAATGCTATTTGACCAATCCATGAAAGGGGGATTCTTGCAATGCATAATTTACTTTTAAAGCAAGTTTCTTTCTTGAGATGTGTTAATGCTTGAAAATGTGAAAATGCGAGAAAATGCAACCTTTTAAGAGGCTTTGAGTATTTCTCGGTCTCCATGTCCAAAAACCTTTTAGACAACGCTCTTGCTTCTTGCACCATGTCTTTACCCATGCGAGGCTTAAAGTAGGAATACTGATGTTGGTAGGTTGAGATTGCGAAGTTAGCATAAACTCCAATCTTGCCACGATTATATAAAATTGAATGCACATGCACACATCACTTCGATTCTTAGCGAGTAGTGAATAATGGATACCTAATGAGTATGACTGGTATGAGTTGACTCGAGTTTCTTGCGTAAGTATGATCTGACCATGGAAAATGTTGTCTTGGGGAATAACTTATTGATGCTTTGTTCGGGACGACCAAAGTCTAAGTGGGGGTTATTTGATGACGGTCAAAATATACCCGTAAAAGTCATCAACATTATCCTTAAATCGAGCCTAATACTATATATTTTATGTTAAATCACATGTGTATATTGATTATTTAATGTTATGTGATTTATAGAATATAAATTGGTATTTATCCGTTTTTATCATTTAAATACAATTTATTGTGCAATAAATGTTTATTTTGTAGATAAAGATAAATTGGAGATTTTCTACCAAAGAAGAAGATAAATTTCAAGGCAATTCGAAGTGGAATCGGATTAAATTGAGGATAAATATCGAAACAGCACGAGAAGAGGAGTAAGGAATACAAAGAGCCAGCGAGCCAATCCAGTTTTGGAGGACTCGCTGGCAGCCAGCTTCCAGTTCACTGGGGGCGAGCCCTCCCTTCTGCCCGGATTAGCTTGGAATTATCCTAACGCGTTTTCATACTTCATTTGGATTTAGGAAACCTATTTTAGATTGGTTCAGGCTTATCCCATGCGAATTTTTACTCCTATATATACTTGTACTTGTTCATTAGCAAAAACACACCATATACACCTTACACAACTCATAATAAAGTTCTCAGTTTTTCTCAGAGAGGTTTTTATACAAGTTCTGCAATAATGTAATTTCTTGTATTTATTTCTTCTTAGTTCTTCATAATTAAGTCCCCAATTATTGTTTATCGTTTGAGGTTGTTAGTTCTTAGTTAAATGATGTAGATCTAGGATTAAGACGTGAGGCGGTGAGGATTTCTTGTCTATAAGGATCCGCATGCCCACGCCTATGTCTCATGATCTATGTATGACTTTATTTTGATCAACAATCGTGTTTCTAGTAGATATATATAATTGCTTTATAAATTTCTATTTTATCCATTACGTATAGAGAAATGCTAAGATTTAGTTGTTCGCCGAGTCAGTCTAGCCACGTCTTTATGGTGTGATTGTCCATATAGAATTTCTTATCTTAGTAGGTATGGCTACGGTTACGTTGCTCGTCTGTTTTAATTAAAACGTGTTGTTAGGAAATACCAATATAATACTCTTAGGTCGGCTCATGAATTGATCTTCCAGGACTTTCAGCGAGATCTAGATCTGTGTTATATTAGAGAATTGTGCGCATCTGATTATACGTAAATCGTAGATTAACATGATATCTAAAAAGTTGGTGTTAATGGGACGGAGACTGATGCGATCGCTTAGGAAGTACGCCTAACCACAGGAATGTTGCCTAGGTGAGGAATACGGTTAATATCGGCATCCCTAGTTTTGTAAGCGTGCAAGTTATATGAGATGGATGCCTAAAAAGCAAAGTCACGTAATGTAGCATAGTGAACTAGATGGCCTACACGGAGCTAGATCTAGTTTAGGGGATGACTCCCATAGCCAATATGAAATAGATACGAATCGGGTTAATAGTTAGTGAGTCTAGTTTAATTATATATAAGCTCTAGTTCCAAACGATAACATAATAATTGGCGAGGTTAATTATGTTGTATTTATTTGTGTTGTGTCGAGTCGTGTCAATTTATCTTTTCTTGTCCTTTGTTGGTCATAGACCGTTTTTATGTCTTTGACATGCTTAATTGATTATTTATAAAATGACCCTCAATTGGTTCCCTAAGGAATCGACCTTGATTCGTTATAGCTATACTACGATGGACCTAGTCCTCTTGATAGTATTGGTTTATGGTGGTCAAGTATTTTAATTTCACTTGACTGATCACGTCAATCAGCTTATAATGAACATGTCCTAACCGAGCATGCCACAAAACAGAACTATTAACATCATGATTTGTGATAACATTATTAACAACATCATGTGGAATATTTAACATAAACATGCCATTGCATAAGTTACCAAATCCAATAAATACACCATACTTACTTAAAATGTACTTGTCCGACTCATAAACTTGTTTATAGCCTTCTTTACATAATAAACTACCAGATACCAAGTTTTTCCGTATACACGGAGCATGTAAAACATGTTTTAAATTAATACATTTTCTAGAACTAAAACACAAAACAACAGTTCCTATTCCAACTATGGCAGCCCTTGACTCGTTTCCCATAAGTAGCATGGATCCATCGTTCACCGGTTCATAGTTTTTAAACCAGCATCGATCCTTGCAAACGAGTCTCGTTGCATCCGAGTCAATCCACCAAGCAACATCATCATCCTTCATATAAAATGCCTCAGAAATTAGTGGTACATAATTCATGTTGGAATTAAATCCACAAGTAACATTCTGACCTTGATGTTTAGGAGCACCTTGGTCCTTAGACCTTTGCCCCGAACTGTTGTTTGAACCTTTCTGGTTCTACCTTACTCGACAATCTGCCCGGAAATGTCCAGTTTTCCCGAAAGTCCAACAAACACATTTTGGTTTTTTGTTGGTATCTTTGCCATTGTTTTTGGAAGATTTTTTCTTTTCTTTTCCTTTGTTCTTATACGAACATTCCCCGGCTTCCATCATATTGATAGAGGTCGAATCCATTACCTCTTTACCCTTGGTTTTACCTCCTCTTGCGCCCTTAGAGATTCCTCTATACGCAAGTGACTACCAAGTTCTACCAGAGATAATTCTTCCTTTTTGTGTTTTAATATGTGCGTAAAGTCTTTCCATGACGGTGGTAATTTATCTATAATGCTTGACACCAAAATAGACTCATCCATTTCCATTTTATGTTGTCCAAACTGACCCAAAATGCGTAGTAATTCATTATACTGTTCCATTACCGACCTTGAATCTACCATGTTATATTTCATGAAATTTCCAACGAAGAACTTTTTACTAGAGGCATCTTCATCCATGTATTTAGACTCTAGTGAATCCCAAAGTTCTTTTGCAGACTCAACATTTTGGTAAATGTCAAACAATGAATCAGACATACCGTTTAGAATGTGGCCTCTACAGATGTAGTCATCATTCTCCCATTTGTTCTTCTTTCTCAGTTCCTCCAATGGTCCGTCATCCATTACTTCAGGCATCGGTGTACTCAACACCTACACCACTTTCAATGTTGTTAGCAGAAAATGCATCTTCCTTTGCCATCTTCTAAAATTGACACCTTCAAACTTTTCCAACTTTCCAAAGTTTGTAGTCATCTCCTTAACACTTGACATTGTAGAATTTACTGAAATAACTTTTGTAGATTGTTGTATTAAATGCTTGTAAGGGATGAAAAAGAACAATGTCAAAACTAAATCGCAGGAAATTAGAACTTGATATTACGTAGAATCGTGTTGGAACAATTTCCTACAAAAGTTATTCAACCCTTATTCAATGCCCCGGGTTGCACGAATACCTTTGTGAGATAAGACTATGTTTACCCTTTTCTTTTTGGTACCAAAAGAAAATTATACAACTGGAGTTTTGTAGAAAGTTTTGACACATAAAGATGAAGAACACTTGAATGTGTTTTCAATGTATTCTCTCAAATCATCAAGTATTGTATATTTCTCAAAGTATCTTTTAAAACATGTAAGACCAGTTTTTATACCTTCTAGGATCAGTATTTGTTGGTTAAAAATGTTTTGTTTAAGAGACACATTTTTGGAAAGGTGTTATGGAAGAAAACTGCTGAAAAAACCAGAAAAAGACACACCAATTCGCATTTTCAGGCCATAGGCGCGCGCATACGAAATGACAGGCGGGCGCCTGTGAGGTCCTGAAAATGAACAAGACTCTGTTCAAATTTTTGCCTGTGGTTCTTAGGTGGCCGCCTGTGACACTGTTTTTCCAAAACGAAATTTCCATGTCTTTTAAGTTTATTTTACGAACTCTACTTGATCATTTACACCCGTAAACTCGTAAACACTTATATGAGCGTGCACTCCGCACCTCCAAACCCATAATAGAGTGTTCCGAGTTCACCCATATTTGTACCAAACCCTTAATTACACTAATGGACATGGTTATACTTAAGTCACCAACACAAACCACTTCCTGTTTGGACACACATGATAAGATGCCCCAGTGTCCAGAATCCACACATCTCTGTGCCCTCATCGACTCAAAGCGCCAAGGCCGATCTTCTTTGAGTTGGTGTCTTGTTCTGCCAAAGCAACAGTACCCTGCTGAGTACCTTGCTGCTTCTTCCTCTTTGGACATTCATTTTTCCAATGTCCCTGCTCCTTGCAGTAATTACAGATATCCTTAGCTTTAGGACCCTTAGAATTCTTCTTGAATTTTTTCTTTCCAGAATTTCCTGGCCCCTTCGACTCTCACTGGCCACCAACCCAACAGACTGACTATCTGTTCCAGATCCAGATGACTTATGGCGTAACTCTCGAGCATGGAGTGATGACCTTACATCTTCCAATGATACTGAGTCTTTTCCAACAATAAAAGACTGCACAAAGTTCTCATATGATGCAGGCAATGATACAAGTAGAATCAATACAGCATCCTCATCTTCAATCTTCACATCAATATTCCTTAAGTGAAGTAATATTGTGTTTAACTGGTCTAGATGATCCCTCAGCTGAGTACCCTCATGCATCCTTAAACTAAACAACGCTGCTCCAACAACAACTTGTTGGTTAGAGACTTAGTCATATACAGACTCTCAAGTTTGGACCACAACTTTTCAGCGGTGTCCTCTTCAGCAACTTCTATGATAATACCATCTGACAAGCACAACATAATTGTTGAATGTGCTTTCTCCTCTAGACTAGCTCTCTCAGCAGCACTTCCTTCTGTTGATTTAGACAAGGGACCTCATAATCTAAAGCTGTTCCTTCTTGTAAACTTGTCAATCTTAACATTTAAAGCAGACATCTTTCTCACTAGAAAAGCTTATGTAGATCCCAAATCCTAGCGTCAATTATGACCTTGGTGCCAATCTACCTTGCTTAAAACAGATAAACAGATTTCTTGATTAACCTGGACGCTCTAATACCAGTTTGTTATTACAGATCGATCAAGAAGTGATGGTGATTGTGAGTAAAGATAAAAGATAAACAAGTAAACAAACACAGAACAAGAACATAGATTTAACGTGGTTTCCAGCAATGTGCCGACTACTCCACGGACAAACGAGGATGTTTTATTATCAACAGAAAGTTGCATCATGTTACAATAATTACAGACGGTATTTATAGCCTTGGGAATCCAACCCTAACCGACTAATCGGCCAACCCAGTAAATGACTGAAATACCCCAGAAGTAACTCGAATAAACATGCAGCAAACGTGTTCCCCAAGACTGCTAAGCCTCAGCAGACTTGCCTTCAGTAGACTCACTGTCAGCAGGTTGATCCCTGCTGAACTTGCCCCCTGTTGAACACCAGACTTCAGCAGATGCTTTATACATTGATGACCAAAACATGTTTCCATACCAGACTCAGTAGCATAGTTTAAGTCACCATTACAAATAACGTCCAGAGGCATTGTTATAGCACAGAAAGAAAGAAAGCAGCTAAGTAGAAAATGTGGTATTATAAGCAAGGGTTTATTGTCAATAGGGTCAATTTAAACATAGAAATATGCAAAGAGTACAGTGGAATATTTTTCTAGGTAAAAGTGATAGTGAAACATTAGATTTGGGGTCAATTCCACTGCAGCAAACAGTGGAAACATTAGATTTGGGGTCAATTCCACTGCAGCAAACAGTGGATTTAGGGTTATGAGTAGTGGATTTGTCCTTACCACCCAATCTATATTTCCACTGTCCTGATTCTCATTTTCCCTCTCTTTTTTGTCATTTTAAACCACTCCCTCTATAAGCAATACCCTATCACGGTCACGGCTTTGTAAGCGATCACAGGAATATATAATTAGGGAAACATACCATGAAGCTTGTGGGACACATAAAAGTTTTATTTATTATTTTTTTTTTTTGCAAATAAAAAGTTTAATCTTTGAATAGGAAATAACACTAGCGAAAACGCATTTAAAGTAGTTTAATAGGTAGAAGGAAAAAAAATTTATGGAAACTACTATATATCCCAGAAGAGAATTAGTAATAATGACACAGTTTGTAATATTTTTGAGTAATAGGATAAACACATATTTTTTTTTCTCTTTCCTCCTCTATTTTCAAACAATCATATTTTTTGATCTAAATTTCCAAACGTGATGAAACATTCACTATTTTTTCTTTATTTTTTCATGCTCTTCGTTTTGAAACTTGGTTCGATATGATTATATCGTGTTTTTTTGTGAGATTCACTGTCGAAATTCACTCAGTGAATCTTCCCAGTGAATCACGAAAAAACAGTGAATATCAACATTGATTTTCGAACAATAGTGAAATTGGACAGTGGAGCATGAAAAAGTAAAAAATTTGGTGAAAGAATTTTCAAATTTGAAATTGAGAGATATGAGTGTTTAAAAAAGATTGATGAAAGAGGGGATTTCGGTGGATTTGTGTCGGACACCATTTGGTACAACTGTGTTAGTATTTTGGCTATAACTTTCGACTCCGGTGTCCGTTTCACTTGTAGGACCCAATTTCGGAGAGCTCTTTCCGATTCCGGCGACATGATGCACCTCTTGGTGATTTTCGGTGGTGGATTTGTGCAGGACCCCATTTTGGGGACTGATGAATCTGTGTTGGTATTTTGGCTATAACTTCCGGCTCCGGTGTCCGTTTCATGTGTAGAAACCCATTTCGTAAAGCTCTTTCCGACTCAGACGACAAGGTGCACTTGAAAGTGTGTTGGTTTTTTTTTTTACAAGACGCCAGAAATTTTTAAAAATAAATCATTTATACAAAAGTTTCAAAAAACTGTCATTATGAAATATCTGTGTTCTTCCCTCGGCTAAATTACAATTTTGGTCCTCTAACTAGACACTTTTTCGATTTTAGTCCTGGTTTTTCTCCGGCGACAATTTTAGTCCTGTAAGTGGTCTTTTTTTGTAAAAATAGTCCTGAACGCCGGAAAGACCACTAGCAGGACTAAAATTGGTCTTTTCCGGCGACAATTTTAGTCCTATAAGTGGTCTTTCCGGCGACACTTTTAGTCCTGTAAGTGGTCTTTCCGGCGTTCAGGACTATTTTTGCAAAAAAAAGACCACTTACAGGACTAAAATTGTCGCCGGAGAAAAATCAGGACCAAAATTGAAAAACGTGTCTAGTTAGAGGACCAAAATTGTAAATTAGCCTCCTTCCCTCCAACTCCCCAAAAAAAAAAAATTTTAAACTTTTTCATCTTCTTTTTTTCTTGAAATCTTTTAATTATAAATTTTTTTGGGGTTTCCAGAATTGTATATTTAAGAACTGTTTCTAGGTCATTCATTTGTTATCTGTTTTTTTTAATTTCTCATTATAATTCAATAGCTTCTCTAATGGTCCGGATAAAATACTTGCAGACTTATATGCAAGACACAATAGAATGACAAAATGAAATTACATATAACTAACACTACAAAAAAAAGATATTTTTGTGACAAATTATTGGTGACAAAGAATAGATTTGTCACAAATGATAGATTCTAGTGACAATAACTTTGTTTGTCACAAAATGTTCTATTGATTAGTGACAAAAAGAAAGATTTCTCACGAAGGACGTAGTGTTTTGCCACGAAACGCATGGTCTCATTTTCATATTGTGGATAAATTTTTGGATGAGGCTTTGGTGACAACTTACTTTATCATGAAATCCAAAAAAATAGGGATGTAAACGATCTGAGTCGAGTCGAATATTACGATTATCAAGTTGATCGTATTATGAATTTTATGAACTCAAGCTCGAACACAAATTTGAAATGACTATATATTCAAACTCAATCGCGAGCTCTTTTTACTCGAACCGAACTCAAGTCGATTCAAATCGTTGTTTTTTTCACGGGGTAGATTCGAGTTGATTTAAAAAATAGAGTTTTACCCACTCATAAAAAACAAATGTTTTAATACTTTTATTATATCAGGCAGGTGGGCTCTTCGTTCTGTTCTAGGAAAAAAGACTTTCCGTCCAATAAAAAATGGGGAAATTCTATGTATGAAACTCTCTTTCCCCCGAAGAAGACGATCGAAACCCTCAGCATCTCCCTCCTCCCTCCTCTGCCCATTCAACGGCGCCTCCGAAGGAAATGATTCTCGATGGCGATTTTTTGTTTGGAATCTGTGCATTTTCCATCCATGGAGGAAAAGCAAGTTAACAAACTATCGCAAGCTCAAGCCCTAATCCCGATCCCGATCCCGATCCCAATTTCTAAATTCCTCGATTTCGCTTCTTTCATCAACCTTTGCGCTATGCGAAGATCACGCTGGATCTTCACTTCAAATTAGCCTCCAAAGACATCGTCTCTTTTTTGTGGAGATTTAGCCAGAATGCCCTTGACAAGGACCTTCACCGTCTACGAGCTTTCATTTACATGAAGATCCGCCCTTCTGGTAGGATAATGTTCAGGTATACTAAATTTTGACTCCGGTACCGTAATTTAAATCAAAATCGTTGAGTACTGCTACATGAGAAGTTATATGACATTTTGTTTCGATATTGAATCGCTTGAACGATTTAAAGTTGATCGAAATGGTTTAGTTCTTGACTTAGAATCAGATTAAGCTCTCAATTGCATGCTACTTTGTGATTAATTCAAATCACGAAAAATTTGATTGTCCGAGTTCTAGAAATTCTGATCGAGTTAATTGATATCTTGAGAATTGTGTTTGATCACTCGAATCGAAAACCTATTGTCAAATTTCTCGCTTGTTAAATCATTTGTCAATTTCCATTTGTTATGTGTGAATTAACATTTTTGTTTGTTATTTATGAATGAAAAATTGCTATCTTCGACTATTAAATGTTGTGTGTGCTCTTTGAATGAAAACGATATTTCAGAAACCACCAAAAAAGAAGAGAATTCAAAAGTGATAATAATTCTTGAAGTTTAATTTAAAGACTATCAACCTGTTTAGCTGCCGGGGAAGGTGGTTCTGGAATTACCCACGGGATTGTAGTCTGAATGTACTTTTGTTGTCAGGGGTTGTCTAATCAAGGCAGATAAAGGTTAGTAAAACTGCATCAAGAACGGATATGGAGATATCTAGGTAGAAGAAGGGGTTTACACAATGGAGGCCTAGTAACCGAGGTAAGTTTATGAAGTGCTGTGTAAATTTTAGACTTTGAAATGCTTTTTCATTCATCATATTATGTTCATTTGTAAAGCTCTGTCATAACAACTAATGGTTCAATTCTTCGTGTAGATTACAGACCGACAAATCTCCAGTGCAGCTCCACTGGAGCAATGCATTTATTTCTCCTCTCACAACAGATCATTTGATGGTATATTCTATTCATTGGGGTTTCTACTGTCTTGAAGCCTGATGATGAACAGTTCAGTGAGATTGAACGTTTTTAATTGTTTGCAAGACTGTTAAAAGTGGGCCTTTTAGGATTAAAAAGAGTCACAAGACATGTAGCTGGTGCACTATAGTGTGGTCTTGAAGGCTTATGACGAAAAGGCTGTTATGTAACTATTATTGAGTTTATTAAAACGACACCGTTCTTACCCTGAATTATCACCGACATCATAGAGTCTATTAAGGATGTATGCATTGGCATGATACATTACTGCTTGTTGAACACTAATTTCGATATATATATATATATATATATATATATATATATATATATATATATATATATATATATTTTGGTTAAACAGAGGTATACGCTGCCAGAGAAAAGAATGGAGCTGACTAACTTTCGAAATTTCAGGCAATGGCAGAACTTGTCAGCCAACTCTGGGATGCAAATATTAAGGCAGAGTTTATGATTGATAAGCGGTTGAAGAAGCATACGGACCGCCTTATTGAATCTGGGATCCCATGGAGAGTGCTAGTGGGAGAGAAAGAGCTAAACCGATTCACCATTTTGTGTGTTTTATGGCCAGGGATTTGCGGGGAACAAATTAATCTGGTCAAATTCTCGATGAGATTGGAAATTGTGCATCTATAAACTACCTGTAATCATGATTAAACTACCAGTTTATGTTAATTTCTTGTTTTCAAGCCTTTTTTAACTTAGACAAAAAATTGTTAATCAAGCTTAATGCATGTCTTCTCTATGCAGGGATTTCTCTGATAACTTGCTTGATGGTGACATACCCTTTTCAATCTCAAAGCTCAAACAGCTTGAATGATGGCGACATACACAAATTTGGAATCGAAATGGTCTCAAACAAAAGAAAGAGAACAAGAACAATTGCTGTAAATTTTGCACTCATATCAATTGCTTTGTATTGTCATTTAATGATCTTTTTATCTCCACCAAGAAAAGCTTAGCATTGGATGTGAACTTTTGTTAGTTAGCGTAGTAGTCAACTTTGATTTGCTCTGCTTTTTTGATCTAAATCGAACCGAGTCCGCCTTTGCTTGTTGTCCCCGTTTGCATTATCTTTAGTGACTTGATATAAGTTAGGTGACTTGATTGTTGCCTGCTAAGTTGGTTCTGTCTATAAAAGTCTTATTTGCAACATGATGTTTTCTTAACCAGCTATATATCAATGAAAGAAAAGATCATGTTCCTCCTACCATGCAGTGCACTTTGGAAGTTTAACTTTAGACATGTTTGACGTACTCTTTGGGTGGATAAAAGCCTCTAAATGGTAGTCTTGATTGATTCCCCTGTTTTAAATTCCTTAGAATTTACTTATCATTATGTTTATGTTTAATGATCCTATATTAATGCTTGTTTGGGTTGTGTTTATGGCAGCAAGAGATTGATAAGGAAAGTGCAGTGCCGTCTTAAATTGTTGAAGAATAAAAGGTGTATTTTTGTTTGCCTTCCAATTCTGCTTATTCACATCTCATGTATCAAGGTTTACAAAGAGATTGATTCCAATTTTGAGAGCTAAGAATGATGAATAATTTTAATATGCAGGGGACATTGATAGCATTGGCATCTTTCTCTGAAGGGAGACAGATAGACAAGGTAAAATTAGTAGCATTGCTATCTCCAGTTGCTTATTTGAGCCCTATGTCTACTCTCTTGGTGTTGTTCTGCCCAAGCATTTGTCGGCGAAGTAAAGTTGTCACACTACTACACCTACCATGCACCAGAAAACTCCATTTACTCGAAGTTGTTGCATGGTAGTCTGCTAGAACACTGTTCAACATGATGCATTTCATTTCTCCCATTTTATTTTGTTAAATGTCTAAATGAACAGATCACTACACGGTCTTTGGTCTTGCAGATTTCAACCCAAATGAGTAAGTGGTTTGCATTAAATCATGGTGGATTTCTTTAATGATATCATTGTCTATTTCATGTGTGTTGTTTTGTAGCGATGCCGCCACACAGCGCTTAGGTTTTTTGTTTACAACCTGGGGTGGATGTTATAACATGCTTAGTGCATTAAGCAAGGTAAGCATTAATCGATTATTTTTGTTGTTGCACCAAATGACGGTGTTTACTTAACCTTGGACTATGTCTCGAGACTCGAATTATACCGAACATGACTCGGTTTTGGTACAATAAGATTCCAAAGTTAGTGTTACTCAAGGTGAAAACTATTGGTTGCTTATATGATATGTTTTCTGTTATAATAAGATTTTATGCTTAGGTTTCACATTTGAGTTTTGATGTTCAGTATGTTAAGTGTCTTGTCTTTAGTTCAGTCCTTGCTTTGCAGATTAATTATACTCGTTGTCATGAAATTGATTGCCTTGATTTTTTTTTTAATGCAGTGTTGAAGTTGATGATACTTAATTGATGTAGTGTAGTGGTAAGTGTATGTTGTATGTTGAATAATGTATGGTGAAAAGGATTGTTGCATGGTTGTAGGGTATTATTATTGATTATGACTTCTAATGTGTCTATTTATTATTATATTTATTATTAATTATTATGGTTGTAGGATATTATTATTGATTATGACTTGTATTGTGTCTGTTTATTATTATTATTATTCGAAATATTTATTATTATTATTTATTATTATTATTATTCGAAATATTTATTATTATTTGAAATATTTATTATTATTTATTATTATTATTCGAAATATTTATTATTATTATTATTATTATTATTCGAAATATTTATTATTATTATTATTTATTATTATTATTATTATTGAAATATGACTACTAGTGACAAAGCCTTTGTCAATATTAACCATTAATGTAAAAATGTGTTTATACCCTTTGGTGACAACAACACTGAATTAGTGAGAAAATGTTCATTATTTTGTGACAAAAGTTTTGTCACAAGAAAAACCTTTTGGTGAGAAAGATGGAGGTTTGTCATGAAAAGCTTTGGTGACAAAAATATAAGATTTGTCGCGAATGAACTCTTTTAATGACTAATATACCGATCGTCACAAGAGGCACCTTTAGCGTCGCTGCTTACGCAACAAACGCCGCGACAAAAAATATTTATCACGAAATCCTTTACTGACGAAAATCTTTACCTTTCACGACGAATTTGTTTGTCACGAAACGGTCTGTTTTTTGTAGTGTAACAACATGTTACCGATCACCGAACACGAATACAATTAACAGATACAAGTAGATCCTTAATTTAATCTAATTTAGATTAGAAGATTAAGCTACATAATTAATTAATCCTTGAATCTTGTTGCGAAAACGCGGTAATTTCTACTACCCCAACGATCATTCTCATCAATAGAGTAAGATTTCAGGCAAACCTGTATCCATGGAGGATTCCTAGCAGCAACAACAACAACACTTGTATCTATTCCATCATTATTACTGATTTCTCCGATTCCAAGCAGCATATTTCTTTTCCTTGTCATTACATCCACAGCATGATATCCACCGAAAAACACTACAAAAAAAGACTTTTTCGTCCACCGAAAAACACTACAAAAAAAGACTTTTTCGTGACGAAAAAATTCGTCGCTAAAAGTGCTGCTTTTCGCCTGTAAAAGTATCGTGACGAAAATCTTTTGTCGCGGCGTTTGTTGACTCTGCAGCCTCGCTAAAGGGTTCAGTCCTGACAAGCTTCACATTCGTCACCAAAACATATTCTCCAATGACAAACCTCTATATTTGTCACCGGAGCTTCAAAATCTTTAATGATAAATTTTAGTACTTTGTCGCCAAAAAAACTTTTCAAGTAACGAAAACATTGTCACAGAACACTCAAAACTTTGTCACAGAACACTCAAAACTTTGTCACCAAATCAATATTTGTCACAAAAGGACAGAAACACATTTTCCCTTTTTACACTTATTCTTGACAAACACTTTGTCACTAGAAGTATTCTTTTTATAAAAAATTAATAATAATAAAATAAAAATCAAATAATAATAATAATAATAATAATAATAATAATAATAATAAATATCAAATATTAATATTAATATTAACATTAATAAAATAAAAATCAAATATTAATAATAATAATAATAATAATAATAATAATAATACAGACACATTAAACTAGTATTATATTAATCAATAATAGTATCCTACAACCATTGAACAATCTTTTTCACCATAGAGTCATACATCTGCTTCAAAAAAAAAAAGTCATACAGCTGCAAATCTCCAAAATACGGTAAGATAGTCTAATAAAACATTCATACTTTGCCCAATGCTTCTACGACATCCTCTGTTTGCCTCGTATCATACTTTGTTTTGTATGTTTTGTATACTTTGTCTTATAGAGTAAGCCAAACGGGGCACTTGATCATGAAACTGTCACATAATAGAAAAAATGTAAATGCAAACAGGATTTAGGGTAATGGAAATTGCAGAAAATGATTTAGAAAACAGAATTAAAAAAAGAAATCAAACCCCATCTCCAATTGAAATCAGATTTTGAAACAATGCCTTCTGCTTTCCTATATAAGAAAGGTAAAAGAACACCATTATTAGTATCTATAAATATTCGGAGAAAACCCGAGTACAGGGGCGGATTTCCGTACCAAAAACTCATATCAAAGGCAAAATTTGTTTAAAGGAACAAAACATTTCACATATTTTCCAGAAGTTGCCAATGCTCTCAGCACCATTACCTGGGAGTCAATATCCAAAGGTTTGTCCTAAACAAAAAACTTTACTTTTTGGTTCAAATCCTGGGAAATCGAAGCATAATTAACTAAAACTCCAGATAATTCGAGGAAAACTGAGACAGAAAAAATTAGAGTTGGCTTTGACAAATGACTTAGGATCAATCACTCCAGCAAATAACATTAGAGAAACAGATTTGAATTCTGGTGAAAGAAAGCTGCACATAAGGGATCAGTCTACAGAGAAAAGTGAGTCAGATTTGTCCACTTGGTCTAGGAAAATTCCATTAAATGGGGAAAGTTCAAATACTAGACAGTTGTCAATCAAGATAAAACAAACAATTTTGTAATTAATACAAGTGCAACCTGCTAACAAATGGTGAGAGAAACATACCTTAGATATGTGCAAATATAGCTAACATCTTTTCCATGTTCGCCTCTAACTTCATCTGGTTCTCCTTCAAGGTTCCCAACTCAGAATGCAGGGTATCAATCATGATAATTTGCTCTTCAATCCTAGCATTTTGTTGTTCAATTGTGATTTGCTGACTTTCAATCTGCGCTTGTTGCCGGACAAGCTGGGATTTTTGTTCCTGAAGTTGTTCACGTGCATTTTTCATAGCTTCTGAATTATGGATATGGACGCGTTTTGTTGGTTGTAAAGGCAAGAAACCATAACCCATCCCTGTTCTATAGCCAGTTTTTCTCCCCAATGTTTCACCCAAGATATCCTCCTCCATGACAGGTTCACCAGCTTTATACCGTTGACTTTTTTTGGTATCCATCTCCTCCTGCAGTTGAACAATGGCATTTATGACTAAAACAAACATAAGAGTCCAACATAACTTGAGAAAAAAGCATTACACGTATCGCATGACAAAATCCCTCATTAGCCAAAAGCCAGATGAATACCCTCATTAGCCAAAACCCCGATGAAACCAAACACTTAATTTCATGATTAACAGTGAAAAGAGAAATTGAAAATAAAAATGATCAAATGCAAGTAGAAAGATAAGTTTTTTTAACTTTATGCATACCTTTTTTTTGGTTTCTTCAAAACCAGTAAATTCAAGAACAAAATGCCAAACAGCATATGTGATCGGCGACTTACAGCAAGTAATTCCGCTGTATCATTCACCATGCGTCCATTTTTCTTAGTATGGCAGTCTCGCCAATTTTTCACATGACTACGTTCTGCTTCCGCCTGCATTATAACATTACCCTTCACTGTTTTGTTTGTAAGACGTAAAATTTTAATCATATTATTATTATTTTAAAATAACAAAAATAAGTCAAAAAACCACTTACCATTCTATAATAACGCACATGGAATGGTTGTGACCCCGAGGCATGAGGGTACAATACTTTACTCCGATTATCCTTGTTTATATCGGAACGTCTCTGCAACGAAAAACATTGGGAGAATAAAATATCAAAAGCTTAATGAAATTCTTACCATTCTGATTAATCTTCTTGATTATTCTCACAATGAGAGGACTGCTACAGTCAATGTGAATCATTAACAAGCAAAAGGCCCCCTATTTACAAACAGGGGGCTGTCCTAATTATCCACCACCGCCAACATATACTGTGCCACAAATCAGCCAAATAATAAAGGCAGTAAAGCCGCCAATAGAAACAATGTCTGACATAGTCAAAACAAGAACATTTTGCTCCAGTTTTTACAGTTTTACAACTAATAGAGCACATGAAGTCAAGGATACGATACAACAGAGAAAACATTTTCCAATCTCTGGCACATAGGAATTGAACTTGTAAGAATAACGTCAATACAGCCATATGTGAATGAAACTCAACACAGATCTAGTCATATCTCAAAATCACAAGTAAAATGTAAAATGTCCCTGAGACATTACCTTATATTTTGGTTCTTCAAACGAACCACACATCGCTTCCCAGACTCCTTCCTCAAACCAATCAAAAGGACACTCTTCAATAGGATTATGACCAGCATCTTTCGATTTGTTGTACGCCACATGCATTTCATTTTTCCAACGAATAAATGCAATTCTGAGCATGTTATCAAGCTTGTCCTGAACTAATGGATCAGTTTCAATATCAACGAATTCAAACCATGCCTGCAAGAAAGGTGTCCAAAGAGTGAGTAGAAAAATGAAGACATAAAGTTATAAATTTTAGTAAGAGGAAAGTGAAGTAGAATATTTCATGACCTTCAAGCCTCCATAAAGCTTCTCTTTATCTTGGGAAGGTATATCACCATAACCATTAATGTTAATCAGAGGAGCATGATGCCTAATGATAATCCCTATACCAGTCGCAAGCAAAGATGCATTCTCCACCGGTCGAGCCAAATGTTCAGGAATCAAAATTTGTAATTTCCTTCCACCCTAATTAATCGAAAATCAAAAGGGAATGTTAGAAGATCCAAATGTAGAATTAATTCAAGTGCATAACATTGCAAAATTAATACTCACATTTTTAGCAATTGCTTTGAGTATATTTTCTCCGCAACTCTTGCCTCGTACTTTCTTCGGCATATTTGAGCCTTCTATTCATAAATGAAGGATCAAATATCTTCTTATGAAATAAAAAGTACCTTATGTGTTTGAATGTTACCTTCTTGAGAATTGGTATTGTCTTTATCTCCTTCAGCATCTCCCAATGCGGAAGGCACCGATGCAAGTCGGGGGGGGGCGGGGGCGGTTGCACATCACCAGTACTTGTGGAAGAAGATAGGTTAATATGTGCAGTTGTACGTTGAACTCCTCTACGAGTTAACATCGTTCCTATAGGTGCCATCTGTAATAGAGTTATTTTCCAATGAGATGACAAAAAACAAGAACAAAAATAAAAATTATAAATAAAAAAAAACATAGGAACAATTGGAACACAAGTACAGGAGAAGCATCATAGCAACAATTTGGACACAAGGCAGAACCTATTGAACCTATCTCAAATAAACTTTTCTAAGAAAAAGCATTAAGCAATGACTTCTGAGCATTAAGCATTAAGAACACAGTTATACATCTTTTACTGAATTGAAACAATCCATTAGGTGAGATCGACTACTTTGCAATAAGAAGCAGTTTATCAACTTCAGTTTATCAAATTCATGTAGGAAGCTAAGTTTTCTACCTGTTTATACTACGAGCAAACAAAAACAGGTTATAAAAAACCTAATTACTATGAAAATACAGAAAAATCCGGAACAAAGGATCAAAAACCAGAATCCGATGGAATTAAGAACTCACCTAAGGAAATCAGATGTGCGAACAATCAAACCGCAACAGATCAGGAACGCACAATCCGGAACTCAATCAGGAGCTAAATCTGGTTTCGCAATCTGGTTTCGCAAACAAAAAATGAACAAATTGAACAAAATGAACGATCAAAAAACAGCTGAAGAGATATCAGATTATCGAAGTCAGATTATCGAAGGACGAGAACGAAGAAATGAGGAAGAGATCGTACCGAGCTACTGCTAGGGTTTTAGCAAAATTGATAAAAACGGGGACTGAACAAATGTGAGAAGGGAGACGATTTGCTAGTTTTATTCCTTTGACTTTGGGCTTAATCACAGGCCTTTGCTTGTGTTTGGGCTGCTTTTGGGGGTTTGGATTAGGGGTGTAATTATTATATTATATTATTTTAAAAATACATATACTACTTTTGTATTCTTTATAATACAACCGTAGTGAAGATTGTACCAAGTGACATTAATTACAACCACTCATTTTTAGACAAGCTTGAAAATGCTTAACATTATGTCGAGTATAATCGAACCGAACTCGAGCGTAGCTAAACTTAATCGAGCCGATCTCAAACAATTTTTCCCAAGATCTCAACTTACAATTTGAACTTCGAGCGTAGCTAAACTTGAGAGATTGCTAAACTCGATAAGTAAATATTTGAACTTCAACAAAGGGATCCTAGACATTATCACACACATCACAACTTACAGTTTGTGGCATTAAAACAAAGATCATATATACTATAAAGAAGCAAATACTTGGGTTCAGTCATTTACTATAGTGACTTGCTAGAAGGTTGTTTGTCTCCGTATTAAAGGCTCTCCAGACCAGAATTTCCACAGGACACTAATAATAAAACAACTAAAGTTTTGTCTAGAGTAAAAAAAACAGAGAATTCCACAGGATTCAATAGTCTTAACAAAAACAAACAATAAAGTAAAAGAAACAAAAGATAAACACTTTTTAGTAGCCTCCCTTAAGATCATTAACCACATCATAAGGAATGGGAGTAACAGTTTCCAAAGTAGCACCTTCCACCATAAAAACAGAGAGAAAAAAAGCACCTTCCAGAGCCCTTTCAACCTCCATGTCTCATACTGCCGCTTCTCCATCTGAATCACAATAATTTGCAATTGTATCATCTTCATCCTCTTCCCACTCATTATCCATACCAACTTCAGAAAGAGTTTCTTCCTCGTTATCTAAATTTTCTTCAACTACATCGAACACGGATAAACCCACTTAAACCCTTTTGTTCATATCACAGGCAGGGCAGAGGCAGACAAGTACCCTAAATGTTCATATCACATTTTAAAACTCCCCTCTATTGAGATGTGTTGAGCGAAGAACCTATGACTATGAAACTACACTAAAATCAAAAAATTGACCTTAACTCTTAATCACACAGAAGTCACTCAACTACATATCTCTACCACACAAGCCATCCACTCCAGTTCATATAACACTCTTCCTTGATTCATAGAGTAGAAATAACGTATCATAATTAGGAATTGTTTAACCACCAAAAAATCTTTCTGGAAAGAAAGAACCAAAATAATTCCCAAAGAAAAAAAGAGGGATATATATACCTCGTGTATAAACCGATAACACACATCAAAATTAATACTCGTAAAGTAACAGAAAGCGAATACCTGAAGATGAGATAGAACCTAATCTGTCGAAGCTTTGTTGAGTGGAATCGAAATCGAAGATGATCCAAAAATCAATAGAGCGGAAATTAGGAACAGAAAAAAAAAAAAATTGACCTTCTGCTTCAGCAAACGAATCACAACCCAAACTCGAATTTGATTAGGGGCTGAAATTCTTGGTCCGCTGCTTCAGAATTCGATTAGAGGCTGAAATTTAGAGTTCGATGAAGAAGACAAAGAATATTAAGATTATGGATGAATGGAGTTTTGTCCGATCGCGATCATTGCTACAAAATTTAGGTCTAAAAAGTTTGAACGTCAGTGTAAAAAAATCAAATCGATTCGAATATTATTAAGAGCATCGAGTCGAATATTAAGATTATCGAGTCGAGCAATAAATATTACGAACAAGAATTAGCTATTAAATTTTATGAACAAGAATTAGCGCCTTAACTAAAAATAACAATCAAGTGTATTTGATCTCGAATTTCATCGAACCGAACTCAAACCGATCATGAACCCATTTACTTTATTTATACCCCTAATTGTGACAAAATACTTGTTACGTAAACAATTATGGATTTCATAAAAAAATATGTTGTCACTAAAGCCCTATAACAAAGTTTGTCAAACATCACACAAGTGAAATCCTATCTTTTGTAACAACCCATCAAGTTTTTCATAACAACATCTTGTTTTTGTCACTAATTAGTACACATTTTTGTGACAAAATAAAACATTGTCACTAGAAGCATCCCTTTTGTGATAAAACTCCCCTTTGTCACCAAAGATTTGTCACAAAAAAAACTTTTTTTTGTAGTGAAACTCCACCTAATAGCATAGTAATCATGAATAAATCAGTCCTACCATGATAAATGGTATATATATGTGTAGTGATGCAAATCATTTTGAGAAGCTAGCATGAGTCATACCGCATCTTCATCGTAAAGAAAAGCGTGTATGCGAGCAGTCGGGTCCTCTAGTGTCAAACGCACCCTGTATATTCCTTTAGGAGAACGGAAGTCCTCTGGTCTCCATGAAGTAAAGCTACAACCCTAACTACGCACGTGTATTTATATGTAACCTACAAATATAAAACATATCTCAACTCTTATTTTCAAGAGAAAATCTGTATAGAAGAGTATATCCATCAAAGTGACAAAGGGCACACGTGGATAATCCGTTTCTGGAATGGAAAAAAGATGTTAATAACCATTTACTGCAATCAATATACAGCAAAAACCAATGTCGTCGCCGACCAAACCTGTAAGATTAGAAGGCCAGGGAAAACATTGTCGAGGCATTCTACCATATTTTGAAGGGAAACGCTCAACATACGTCCTATGTTTCCTAGAAGGCCATTAAAAATAAACAGCCCACTACAGATGTAAGAGAAAGACGAGAAAAAAAGAAATGGAATCAGATAAAATCAACAGACCTTTGTTGTTGCAACACAAGGTCATCATCATCATGCAAATGACAAATCCTTGTATAGGGCTTCACGGAAGCAACCCATATTCCAGAACGAACCTTACACTTCAGATTGAGAAATTTCATCCATTTTCCAGCTTTTAGGACAGTACTGAATCCTAGCTTCCATTTAATTGCTTGATTTTTATCCTTAAGACGGTACCAACAAGTTCAATTACCATACTGGACTTCGGAGAGATGAAGAATCTAGTAGAGAAATATATACGTTAATGGTGGGTCGTCAAACCACCAAAGATAAATCACCTACACCAGTCAATTGATCGTTTCCCCCTCAATTTCTACGATTGATCATCGATTCAATGATGACTCGTTAAATTATTAATAAATTGGTTATAGTTGACCGCAACCGCGCATCAACCAATCTCTCCTAAATTCGATAATCAAAACACGATCGTTAATTATTCTCTAACCGGAAGACACCCCTAGACAAAGTCATAAGAGTTCGGAATCCCGGAAGCTTTAAAGATTAGAGAGACCCAATTCGAGGTATTAATATACTACTAAAAAAACTAGCTTTTGCCACGGAAGGAAACTGCTACTATAACTTAGAAAAGTGACACAATAGACATATTGTCACACCTATTGTTTTTGTGTCACCCGTGACAAGCAACTATGTGGCAAAAAGTTCTTGCCACGCCTTTGACCACACCGCGGAAAAAAGCTAAATTCTATTGCAACAGTACAGTACCGCGGCAAAAATTAAAATCTATTGTCAGTGTAACGCTCCCCAGACCTGGCGCCTGGTAATGGTACATGAGACATAAATTGTCCAGTCAACTGCTTAGACCGCCGTCCTCACTTGGTCTAAAAGGGCTAACCCGAGTTGACAAGATATTTTATGTCACACACTTATATGGAGGTGAGCTTTCTGCTAATTTCCCAATGTGGGATTTTACATTCTCACCCCCCTGTGGATTTTAGGACTCAGCGTCCTCGCCAGACCTCGCCAGACGGCCAAGATCGTCCTAGATCGCCCTACCAGAGGCAACTACACCATCTTTCTTATACGGTGCAGCGCTTAGGGCCGTCTGATAGTCGGCTCTGATACCATTCTGTAACGCCCCCCAGACCTGGGGCCTGGTAATGCTACATGAGACATAAATTGTCCGGTCAACTGCTTAGACCGCCGTCCTCACTTGGTCTAAAAGGGCTAACCCGAGTTGACAAGATATTTTATGTCTCACACTTATATGGAGGTGAGCTTTCTGCTAATTTCCCGATGTGGGATTTTACAGTCATTGTGCCACACCGCGGCTAAAGCAAAATATTATTAAAAAAAATCAGAAATTTGACTTTTTGAAAAAAAAAAACAGCATAAAACACCCACACTAGCCCCAGCCCAGCCCCAGCCCTGCCCTCTACCCCACCTCCACCCCACCCCCACCCCACCCCCAACCCACCCCACCTCACCGGACAAAAAAATAGAAACGAAAGTGCATATTCAAACAGTCATTTGCCAACAAAATTGGCAGGCATTAAGCAAATTATAAATACACATGAGAAAATGAATGAAAGATATCATTTTAGGTATTCAACAAAAATACACTAAGTTTCATGAAACTATTGTTAGAAAAGGAATAATACTAATTAGAAAAATACACTATGTTTCATCACCACCAAAATCATGAACATCAAGCCAAACTTATCAAACCTCATATGGCCATTGCTAGATATAGATGCATCAGGCTTCCGTGTTCCATTTCAAGCATCTTCTTACAGTTCAAAAGCCTTTGATTCAAAATACTCAAGCCAAGCAGCTACACAAGTCGAAGCCATCATAAATTTAAGATAAATGCATTGCTCGTGTACCTGTGTACGGTGATCATTGGTGCCAAGCTGTGCCTGTAATATTTGAAACGTTTTTTCTTCATATTGAACACTCAGATGATACTCTTCCATCAACATTGCAGCAGTCTGTAGACTGAAAGCACAAAAGAACTTCTCATTCCGGCTTCTCATACTGCTGAACACATATCTTGCTCCATTGAACACAAAGAATAGATGACCTAAAAAAATGATAGCGTTATACATTTGTTTTAACATAATAGAAATGAATAGGGAGAGACCAGCTTCCTGATCAAAGAAAATCAAGAAAAACTCCAAAACAGTACAAATTTTGAAATCAGAGACAATGGAATATAAAATACTTGGCAATGGACACATAAATGGATCCCATAAACTAGATAACAATGTTGCAGGAAAGCAAGCTACTATAATTGGGTAAATCAAACTAAGATATGATAAACTAATCAATCAAAGTAACTAAAAAGGTGATCAGCTTCACTAACAAATAGTTATTGGGTAAAATTTGTGTAACCTTTTCAGCAGGGGAAGCAAGATTTTTTAAGCGATCAGCTTCACTTGGATCACATGCATAACTTTCCAGAGCGAGTAAAAAAGATTGAAACCACGTGAATATAGTGTTAGTATATTATTACCAGATTATGATTATGACAAAAAAAGGTGGATACAACAATTAACCTTCTTTAGAGCACCCATGCCCACATTAACATTGATCGAAAGAATATGTCAACACTGCAAACATTCTAACTTTTCGGTATGTTCTTAAATATTAAAAGTCTATACACACTTTTGTACCATGTAGAGAAACCATCTTCTATGCATTGATCATCATCACCTAGTCCAACTGGAACAAACCACTTAACACCTACAATACGTAAGAGAATATAAGGAGGAAGCAACTATTGAGGAAGTATATCTGTGCAAATATAAGAATATGGGCATGTCCAAACACATGTACCGAAATTAACAAAAATAGAGAGTAAAGAAAAGAAAAGCTACTAAGTAGGACAACATTAGAAAAGAGTAAAATATACCCTGTTTGGTGGCAAGATCGTCCACAACTATAGCAATCTGTTCTCCAAACACGAAAACAAAGGAGGAAAATCAATAAAAGATCTTAATAATTTCTAAATTCACACGTCTCGTTTAAAGAAACTACGCATGAATGAATTCTAAACTTTGTTGAAATGGTCATATTTTTTTGTTGCCAAGGCCAAAAACACCGCACTAGAGGTTCTTAAGCCAGTCACCCTTTTCTTTTCCCTGTACATGTCAAAATCATATTCCAATAAGCAAAAATGTGATGAAAATATTGTGATGTATGCGTGCATCCATTCATGCTGAAAATGTGAAGCGTTTTTATATGTAAATGTGCATACAAATGTGATGTGTTTTTCATATTTAATGTGTTAAGAACTAGCTCCTTTCACAAGCCGTTTTCAAAACCATCCGACACCACGTACCGTATCATGCAACCAATGACAGTTCCACGGACAGGATGATGCCATGTCTTGTACAGGCTTGAGTACCCTAGTCCAGCAGATTTAGTGACTTCTGGCCAATTTTGAGATGCCGCAACTTAGAAAAGATGAGAATTTTTAGGAATCGGAAACTGCATGACAATATCGAGAAATTTCTACATATGTTAAGTATACATACAGCTACTGACATCATTGCCACGTGGCCCAGGAACTAGATATATACAACTCAATAGGAAATTCATAATTATAAAACAGTTCAAGCAATCAAGCATACGTTTGAATTAACTGAAAGATGGAAACAAGATGGCAACAAAGAAAGGAGAAAGGAAAAGAAAAAATGAATCAATATTTCTTACTGAAATTCAAGGCTGGGGCAGCTAATCCACATCGCAGCTTAACCCAAAAGCAAGGAAGATATCCACAATAAAGGTGCTATACAGATATCAATTAAGAAGCTAGAAAATCAAAACAATCTATTAAAACATAAATAACAGAAAAAAAATCTCCCTTTAAAGCATTTTCACAAACGCCTGTGTTCAAAACACATATATTGGCATGACAATGCAAAAAAGAAAAAAAAAAACAACAACAAAAAAACTCGAGAAACCTATACAGGAGGCGGTGTCATTTCAAAAGATGTTCCACAGCTCCGGCTAATAGATGATTGTTCGAAACCGCTTGGGAAAATTTCGCCGCCGCTGGCGCAACCGTACAACATTTCAATGTACAAGTATTGCTATTTAACAATAAATACTGTTAGAATCTGAGAAGATGAGCAAAATCGAACAAGATGAGCAGAATCAATGAATTTATCAAGACCGAAATTAAGGAATCGAAGAAGATGGAACCTAGATCGACGAAGGATTGCCGAGTAATAGGATGATGAAAAGTTAGTGGAAGGTATGGAGACAAATAAAGGGATTTTAATTAGAATTAAATAATCGAGTTAAATCCTATTTTTTTTATTAAAAAAATACCTTTATTTAGTTTAATTGAGAAAAAAAAATCCTTTATGCCACAATTTTTGTTCTATCTGACGCAAAAAGGCAAGCGCCAATTTTGTCGAGCAACTATATTAGCTTCTGAACCCAAAAAAAAATTGAGATATTTGGGTTTCTGTAGCAGACAATGTCAAAGCGCCACAAAACATATTTATAGCAACAGGTTTTATTGTGCGAAGCAAAAAAATCCGACACAATAACCATATTTATAGCAACAGGATTCCAACCGGACGAATTATAACCTAGATTGTCTATTTCCACAACAGGGAATCCTACGGGCTATGAACCGGCAGGTAATATGTTGTTTACCACTAAAAAATCCATTCTTTTATTGCAACCGACTAAGATGGATTTTGGTACTAGATCAAAATAATCGCTTAACCATCGCGCGGCAACAATTAAACGAATAATTCTAATCCTATATTGAAAACAGAAAACAGACAAATACTAACAATCAAACGAGAAGATAACACAATTAGATGTCACAACCATATAAAATTGAGGATTCAATAATCAGTCAACTGGAAAACCAAACAGAATTCCTCAATCATCTCTTTCAAACTCTTAAAACCTGAAAATCATAAAAAACATATCCAAAACAGAGCATCTCCCGACAAAACAGATATATAATAAGCACAGAAAATCCCATAAAATACGGTCTCATCACTCCCCCACACTTATAAAATCTATAGCTAGTATAGTGGAAGCAGGAGTCGAACCCACAGGGAACAGTAGATTTATTTCTCCTAAAATTTGTAACAACAAAAGATATTTGGATATTTATAACTACTTCCTAAGAATATAAACAAAATCAAATTCAAAAGTTCCAGTCAATTGATCGTTTCCCCCTCAATTCCTACGATTGATCATCGATTCAAGGATGACTCGTTAAATTATTAATAAATTGGTTATAGTTGACCGCAACCGCGCATCAACCAATCTCTCCTAAATTCGATAATCAAGACACGGTCATTAATTATTCTCTAACCGGCAGACACCCCTTGACACGGTCATAAGAGTTTGGAATCCCGGAAACTTTAAAGATTAAACAGACCCAATTTAAGATATTAATCTAACCGGACTAATTTTAACCTAGATTGTCCATTTCCACAACAGTGAATCATACGGGCTACGAACCAACATGTAATGTGTTCTTTGCCACTAAAAAATCCATTCTTTTATGGCAACTGCCTAAGATAGATTTTGGTACTAGATCAAAATAATCGTGCGCCCACAATTAAACGAATAATTCTAATCCTATATTGAAAACAGAAAATTGACAAATACTAATAATCAAATGAGACGATAACACAATTAGATCTCAGAACCATATAAAATTAAGGATTCAATAATCAATCAACTGAAAAATAAAAGTAATTACACATAAAATAAATAAATAATGCAAAATAAAACAAAAGAGTATACCTTTTACATGAAAGAAAAGAAAAAACAGGAGCCGGCAAAAATGGTGTATGCGCAGCTTTTGTTCCCTTCCCTCCCTTCCGGATATTATTTTTATTTAAAACCTAACTAATAATATCTTCTAATTCACACCGAAGAGGCTGAATTTCTAGGGCGCCACGCCCAATTATTTACTTAAAATTCCCATATAATAATAATAATAATAATAATAATAATAATAATAATAATAAAACTAATAAAGGTTCGTTTAATGTTAAAAACCCGATGTGAATAATGAGCGATAATTCACGGTTGTCTTTAATAAACTTTGTCTTCTCTATGTTAATGGAGATCCCAAATAGACGAAAACTGAAATTCACAATTCTTGAAATGACGTTTTCTTCCCTTCTCCAACAAAACATTCAAACATTGCTCTATACGTCCAGAATTTCACCATCATCTCTTTCAAGCACTTAAAACCTGAAAATCATCAAAAACATACCAAAAACAGAGCAACTCCCGACAAAACAGATATATAATAAGAATAGAAAAATCCCATAAAATATGGTCTCATCACTCCCCCACACTTATAACCTCTATCGCTTGTATAACGGAAGCAGGGGTCGAACCCACAGGGAACGGTAGATTTATTCTCCTAAAATTTGTAACAACAAAAGATATTAGGATATTTATAACTACTTCCTAAGAATAAAAACAAAATCAAATTCAAAAGTTCCAGTCAATTGATTGTTTCCCCTCAATTCCTACGATTGATCATCGATTCAAGGATGATTCGTTAAATTATTAATAAATTGGTTATAGTTGACCGCAACCGCGCATCAACCAATCTCTCCTAAATTCCATAATCAAGACACGGTCGTTAATTATTCTGTTACCGGAAGACAACCCTAGACAAGGTCACAAGAGTTTGGAATCCCGGAAACTTTAAAGATTAGAGAGTCCCAATTCAATGTATTAATCCAACCGGACTAATTTTAACCTAGATTGTCTATTTCCACAACAGGGAATCCTACGGGCTACGAATCGGCAGGTAATGTGTTGTTTACCACTAAAAAATTCATTCTTTTATGGCAACCGCCTAAGATGGATTTTGGTACTAGATCAAAATTATCGCTTAATCATCGCGCGTCAACAATTAAACGAATAATTCTAATCCTATATTGAAAACAGAAAAAGAAAAAAAAAAAGACAAATACTAACAATCAAACTAGAAGATAACACAATTAGATCTCACAACCACATAAAATTGAGGATTCAATAATCAATCAACTGGAAAAAAAACTAACTACTCATAAAATAAATAAATAATGCAAAATAAAACAAAAGAGTATAACTTTTACATGAAAGTAATGAAAAACAAGAGCGCTTAAAATGGGAAATTCTTCTATGGAGAGGATGTTTGAGGAGTGACACGTGGATGTGGATGCTTTAACTCAAATTTAAACTGTGTGATCCGCATGTGTTAATGGTGCAAATAGAGTGGACTGGGAAGAATTATCCGACAAAAATGGTGTATGCGCACTTTTTTAACTCAAATTTAAATTAGCTATGTGATCCAAAATAATCATCTACATATGTGTTAATAGTGAGAAAATAGCATAATTTTATATACTAGGGAAGAATTATCCGACAAAAATGGTGTATGTGCACTTTTGTTCCCTTCCTTCCTTCCTGATATTATTATTATTTAAAACCTAACTAATAATATCTTCTAATAATTCACGCCAAAGAGGCTGAATTTCTAGTGGGCCAAGCCCAATTATTAAATTAAAATTCCACATAATAATAATAATAATACTAATACTAAAAAGGTTCTTTTAATATTAAAAGCCCGATGTGAATAAAGAGCGATAATCCACGGTTGGCTTTAATAGATTTTGTCTTCTCTTTATTACTCGAGATCCCAAAATAGGCGAAAACTGAAATTCATGATTTTTGAAATGACGCTTTCCTCCATTCCCCAACAAAACATTCAAACATTGCTCTATACGTCCAGAATTCCTCCATCATCTCTACCAAGCTCTTAAAGCCTGAAAATCCTCATAAACATACCCCAAACAGAGTATCTCCCGACAAAACAGATATATAATAAGCACAGAAAAATCCCATAAAATACATTCTAATCACTCCCCCACACTTACAACCTTTATAATTAGTATAGCGGAAGTAGGGGTCGAACCCACATGGAACGGTATATTTATTTCTCCTAAAATTTGTAACAACAAAAGATATTTGGATATTTATAACTACTCCCTAAGAATAAAAACAAAATCAAATTCAAAAGTTCAGTCAATTGATCGTTTCCCCCTCAATTCCTACGATTGATCATCGATTCAAGGATGACTCGTTAGATTATTAATAAAATGGTTATAGTTGAGCGCAACCGCGCATCAACCAATCTCTCCTAAATTCGATATTCAAGACATGGTCGTTAATTATTCTGTAACCGGAAGACACCCCTAGACACGGTCATAAAAGTTTGGAATCCGTAAGCTTTAAAGATTAGAGAGACCCAATTGAAGGTATTAATCCAACCGGACTAATTTTAACCTAGATTGTCTCTTTCCACAACAGAGAATCCTACGGGCTACGAACCGGCAGGTAATGTGTTGTTTACCACTAAAAATCCATTCTTTTATGGCAACCGCCTAAGATGGATTTTGGTACTAGATCAAAATAATTGCTTAATCATCGCGCGCCAACAAGTAAACGAATAATTCTAATCCTATATTGAAAACGGAAAACAGACAAATACTAACAATCGAACGAGAAGATAACATAATTAGATCTCAGAACCATATAAAATTAAGGATTCAATAATCAATCAACTGAAAATAAAATTAATTACACATAAAATAAATAAATAATGCAAAATAAAACAAAAGAGTATACCTTTTACATGAAAGAAAAGAAAAACAGGAGCCGGCAAAAATGGTGATATGCGCAGCTTTTGTTCCCTTCCCTCCCTTCCTGATAAATTTTTTATTTAGGGTATTCCCATCAGTTATCCTATCTCTATCCTCACAAATATTATTAAAAAATACATATCCCTACTTTACAGAAACTAAATTCACAATACTCTACATCAGCATCCCTATCTCTATCCTTACAACATTAAAATATTCATTTTTTAACTATAAACAATTTTGTCCAAAGTAACTTTTCAACTAACTTTTAAATTCAAATTTTACTCCAACGGCTATATTCGAAAACACACATTTTCCAAAATTACTTTTAAAATTCAAAATTTTACTCCAAAGGCTTTATTTGAACACACACATTTTTCAAAACTTACTTTTTAAATTCAAAGTTTACTCCAACGGCTATATTTCAACACACATTTATAAATAGAACTCAATTCCTCCTTACCTTTCATCCCATTTAAATTTTTATGTTCATTTTTTGGAACTTTTATCAACACAATGAGCGATGACGATTTTTTCTTGATTCCCTTGAGAATCTCAACTGAGTTTGTGTAGACACTCAACACTCCACCTTCACTTTTGAAATTGAACTCCATGTTGTCCAAAAGGCTGAGAGATACCAAGTTCTTGGGTATCTATGGAATATGTCTAACTTCACTCAGTTTACAGAATCTTCCATCATTTGTCCTCAACTGAACTGGGTCAATCCCAACTACCTTGCAGAGCTTGTTATTTGACATGGATATATGACCACCATCTATCTAATGATATCTTGAGAACCACTCTCTGTGAGGAAAAATATGAAAGGATGTCACAGAGTCCAGAATCCACACATCAGTATGATGTGCTGATTCTCTTGCCACTAAAACAATGTCCTCATCTAAGTCTTGCTCAGCTGCTACAGCAGCTGTGCCAGAACTGTTCTCATGCTGTTTCTTCCTCTTTGGGCAATTGGACTTCCAATGTCCCAGCTCCTTACAGTAATTGCAAACATGAAGGACTGTACAAAGTTCTCATAGGAAGCTGGTAATGAAACCAGTAAATCAACGCAGCATCTTCATCCTCAATCTTAACATCAATATTCCTGAGATCAAGTAATATTGTGTTCAACTGATCAAGGTGATCTCTCAACTGAGCCCCTCATGCATTGATGAGAGTCAACTTTGCTATAATTTCGTATGCATTTTATTCCCTATTTGTAGCCTATTCGATGTAATTTTGGGGTAGTTAAGTTGTTTTTATAGGCACGTTTCACCACGATTCGAATCACGAGACGAAAGATGTTTATATCCGAAATCCCAATATTTTTGGGTGATTTTTGTGTGTTTTATTTGTAATTGTCACGCTTGGGTATGTTGCTAATTTTTTTATTACAGGTATGGCATGATAGAGAGCTTGACGAGGATCACAACGCATTTAAAATCGTCCAAAATTGAGTTCGTGTGAGAAAATGACGCGTGACTCAAATTCAAGCGTTCGAAAAAAAGTTTATCAACCAACTTTGCCGGGATCCCAACTTTTATGTTTAGTGGGGAGTGAAGCACCAGTATTTTGATCCGTTTTGCTGCAGTCTTCAATTGAAAATAATTATGAAATAAAATTAATAATAATAAACAAAGGAAAAAGCTGCCTATTTGTTGACGGGGCCCACGACCATTAAAGCTTTTTATTAGTGCGGTGGACGAGAAGCAAGGGGGTGCTTTTATTTTGGACGTGAATTTTCCGGAAAAGAGAGACGGCAATTAGATTATTAAAGGAGTCACTTAAGTCAAATTTCAATACAGTTTTAAATCAGAATTTTATTTTCATTTTTTGCTTGCCGCCGTTCCTTCCCATTGATTAGAACATATTTATTTTATTTCTTTTGCTGCAAATTTCCCAAGAACAATGGCATCAACTTATTTATTTTATTTCTTGATTTCAACACAACAGAGTGACGATTCGAGTGGTTGATTGCTACAGTTTCTTTTGGTAAATTTTATTCAATCTTTTTATCATGTTTATTATTAATTTCTTCTTTAATTTCTGTACTTTTATTATTATTATGCATAGCTAAATTTTCTGATAGGTAGATTATGTGATGGATCGCGAAATTGATGCCTAAACGATGATCTAGGGATGAGTAGAGCTTAAAAATTAAATCTTTTGAGTTGTGTCCTAAAATTTGATCTTAATGCTTGAATTAAACTGATCACTTGATTCATGATTTCACACACGAACTTTACAAATGTATTTTGCAAGGAAGTGTGCGAACTAGGATTTTAGGAGTGCCATGCACTAACTAGTCGAGTTTTTCGCAGCCTGTTACTTGGTAATGTTTTTCTAGCTAAGCCGTGAATTCGGTGGATGCGGAGTGTCTTATAGTTCTTAATCATATTAGGTCAATTAAATTCCATAGAGGGGATTGTTGAACCAAATATAGGGTAACTAGGTTTTAGCATTAGTGCCTAGGGACCAGTTTATGAGATTGCACCCACAACACATTCATTAGAAGCTATTGGTTGGCTGGTAGGTTAAAGCTCGTTCCTAGTGATTCAGTAAGGGTATTATGAGTAGTATCCTGATTATAATTTAGCAATTCGTTTATCATACTATTAAAGTTATCGTTTTTATTTGCTTAGTTATAACTACTTTCACATCATTTGTGAGCCTAAACCAAATACGGAAGTGGTTGTGATACTTGACCAATTCCTCGTGGGATACGAACTTGCTCGCTGTTGTAGTACAACCGACCCGGTATTCTGCCGATTAAAGTTGGTTTGCTACAATTTGGCCATCAAGTTTCGTCTTTGTTGCCAGGAATCGGTCAATATCGAGAAAATCACATGAGTATCTACGATTATGTCTTTTATTTTTTTATTTTGATGTTTTGTTGAAGAGTCACACCACCTACTCTGGTAGTGGTAGTGACTTGATACCTTGATTGTGTTCTTGTTTCTTCCCCTGAGTCACAAGTATGGATCCGTATGGCCAAGGAGGCTCTTTCTCTTACTCATTAGGAGGATTCAATTTTGATGGTATGGGTTTCGGAACACAACCCTATTATCAGTTCGACTCATACACATCACCCTACAACAATGAGTGGGAAGGTCCTCCAGGCACTCAATTTCATCACCCCAACGCTTATCCATAATACTTTCAGCCGCCACAGGTTACTTCATAGCCGAAGAGAACAATCAAGATTTTTTTGGGGCAACTTAGTCAGGATCTAAAAGAATTGAAGGATTCCTGGCCCCGCTTGGAATCTGAGGTGGTTGATCTGGCAAGCTGGGTAGGGCAGTTGGTTGAGCAGAGGAGTCTTGAGGGGAGCATTGAATAAGAAGAAGGTTTTCAATCTCCACCGTCTCTCCTGAGGTAATCACTCATCAGGAATGCCAAGAAAAAGGTACGAATACTGTCCCCATTGAATTATCAATTCCTTCTTCAGTGAGCCCTGTTGAGACACATGTAGAGGTGAGTCCTTTTGAGTCTTTTGATGCTCTTGTTGACCCAACTTTTTATTATGTGGTGCTTGAATCACTCCTAATTGGTATATGCTCTATTTCGGGGAAAGTGAGTTCGTTGTGTTGCATGATGAATTCCTTGAGCCAATCTTGGTGGAATGGATTGAGCCCCTTTTCTTTCGTGTGCAATTTTGATAGGGCGCTCAATTCCCAAGATTTGTGTAGGGAGAAGCAACGGTTTGCTCTCCTTTGGTATAACTATGGTTAGTATAATTGGGGTAGAAAGTCGAACTGAAGACTTTAAATTTAGAATGTGTTAGGAAATTTTTTTTCTTTTCACTCGTATTTCTTTGTTTCACTTTTAATTTCTTAATAAGTCGAGCTAATGACATTAAACAAAAGCGCTTATGGGAGGTAACCCACTTTTCCTTAGGTTCTTAGGATTGTTTTTGAGAAGTGATGAAAATTTGACCACGCATCTTGAATTCCATTGCATGCCTTGTGATAACCTATATATCTGTTTTCTGTATACATCTCCATACTTGTGCTTACCTATGCTTAAGGTTCCGGTCTTTCGTCGTAGTGGATTCTTGGTTTTCTTTGTTGTGATTGCACAGGTACCCTGGGAGATACATTGGCGGTTATCATTTTTTGTGGTTGCGCCCTATTTTCAGTTCAGCTAAGTCTTTCTTTCTTTTATTTTATCACTCACACACCGAGGACGGTGTTCCGTTTTAAGTGGGTGGTGGTAGACTTAGCTTCACTTGGGTACTTGTGTTTAAATTTGAAGCATCGAATAAGTTATACACTTTGTGTTTAGTCTAATTGAGTGAAAATTGAGTCTTTTTTAAAAAAAACAAATTCATGGTTTTGAGGTTGCGAATCCTATGTGAATTCATGGTATTGATTGGTTAATTATTAGTCATGGGTTGAATCCATGCGAGTCAAACATTTATCTTGTTGTGGAATTGAATTCTTATGCACGTAATAGCTTGCCTTTCACGAATTGTGGTTGGTTAGTGAATGATTATAGTTGACATAGACATTACTCTGTTACCTAGAACTTATACCATTAACTTTGAGGCGAAATAGAAAGGTCAATCTTGGTAGATTAATAGATGACAGTCCTAGCATTTCTTTGACCCGACCAGAGCCCAATAGCCAACCTTGTACATAATTTCCACAGAAACCCCAATAAGCCTTTGTAGGGTGGTTAGACCCCCACCCGAACTTAGCCATTCGTTGAGTAGCTTATAATTACCAACCCTTGGTCTTATTTGTGGTCTACATTTCTTTGGCACCATACGAGTGAGTTTTAATCTTATTTTGGTCACACTTACTTGCACAAGGGTGGGGTGGTGGAGATGTGTATCCAAGTATGGTGTTGGTGGATCCTTTGCTTTACGAATGAGAATGGGTGGTGAAGTGTTGGTGTATGACTCACCAAAAAAAATTATCAAAAAAAAAAGATCAATCAGAATGAAAAAATTGAACAAAATGATTAAAGTTGAGTCAAGAAATGTGGATGAAAGTTTTTGAGTTAATATTTCCAATGTAAAACATGGCGATGGGATGAAGTAAATTGGAGTAGATGTTCGTGAATTCTTGGTTAGCTTGTTCTTGGTGACGACTATTTTTGCAAGTGATATTGGAGTTACATCTTGGCACCAACCGTTTTTGCATCTTACTCATGTTTATGATACGGTGTTGAAAGAAGGTGAGCTATGATTTAAGTGTAGGATGTTTTGATTAGGCTCACTCGTATTTTCTTTTTTGATATTCCTTTTAACCTTTCGTTTAGCCCCGTCCCTAGCCTAACGTTACAACCGTGCAAGTACTGCTTGACCTTAGTTAGCCTTGTTTTGACCTCGATTAGTGGAGATGTTTATCTAGTATAAACCTATGGTGTAACGCCATTAGTCATGCATTTATAATCTGAGCCGGTTGACTATGATAAATGATTGAGAAGCTATGCACACACACACACACACACACTTTCTGTTTTCATGATAAGATACGCTTTGACCCGTGTTTATTCGCTTATTGATTAATTTTTACTCATTGAATATATTGGATTCCCGTATGATCGCAACGTTGACCTCATGTATTATTTTTGAATCGCTTGATTTGCTCGAGGGTGAGCAAACGCTAAGTGGGGGTAGTTGATTGATTTTGCCGCATTTTACTCCTATTTGTAGCCTATTCGATGTAATTTTGGGGTAGTTAAGTTGTTTTTATAAGACGTTTCACCACGATTCAATTGAGACGAAAGATGTTTATATTATCCCGATATTTTTGGGTGATTTGTGTGTGTTTTATTGGTATTATTATGCAGCTTGGGTATGTGGTTTATTTTTATTACTGATATGACGCGAAAAATATTTAAAATCGCCCAAAATCGAATTCGTGTAGAAAAGAATATATTCAAACAATCATCCAAACGGATCCCAACTTTTATGTTTAGTAGGGAGTGAAGCACCAGTATATTGATCCGTTTTGCTGCGGTCTTCAATTGAAAATAATTATGAAATAAAATTAAAAATAATAAAAAGAATAATAATAAACAAAGGAAAAAGTTGCCTATTGGTTGAAGGGGCCCACGCCCATTACAAAGCTTTTAATTAGTGCAGTGGACCAGAAGCAAAGGAGTCACTTAAGTCAAATTTCAACACATTTTTAGACCAGAATTTTATTTTTATGTTTTGCCTGCCGCCCGTTGCTTCCCTTTGATTAGAACATATTTATTTTTATTCTTTTTCTACAAATTTCCCAAGAGCAACGGCATCCACTTACTTATTTTATTCCGTAATTTCAATACAACAAAGTGACGATTCGAGTGGTGGATTCTTCTGATTTCTTTTGGTTAATTTTATTCAATCTTTTTATATTTTTTATTATTAATTTCTTCTTTAATTTCTGCACTTTTATTTTTATTATGCATAGCCAAATTTTCTGATAGCTAGATTATGTGATGGATCGTGAAATTGATATCTAAACGATGATCTAGGGATGAGTAGAGCTTAAAAATTAAATCTTTTGAGTTGTTGTGTCCTAAAATTTGATCTTAATGCTTGAATTAAACTGATCACTTGATTCATTATTTCACACACGAATTTTATAAATGTATTTTGCGAGGGAGTGTGCGAACTAGGATTTTAGGAGTGCCATGCATGAACCAGTCGAGTTTTTCGCTGCCTGTTCTTTGGTAAGGTTTTTCTAGCTAAGCCGTGAATTCGGTGGATGCAGAGCGTCTTATAGTTCTTAATCATATTAGGTCAATTAAATTCCATAGAGGGGACTGTTGAACCAAATATGGGGTAACTAGGTTGTGATATTAGCGCCTAGGAACCAGTTTAGGAGATTGCACCCACAACATTCATTAGAAGCTATTGGTTGGCTGGTAGGTTAAGGCTCATTCCTAGTGATTCGGTAAAGGTATTATCTGTACGAAGCCTCTTGATCTTCTTCCCCAACCGATTTTCAACTAGTGCCTTCCATTGCATGAAGTTCTTGAATGCCTCACTTTGGTGTTTCATTATCACCACCCAAGTCATCCTTGAATAGTCATCTATGAATGACACAAAATATTTGTGACTGATGAAGTTTGTAGAATTACAAACAAATAAAAACAAAATGCAGAATTTTATTGATTCAAGTAAAAGTTACAATGTATGTTTAATGTGGCTGATCATGGGGTATTTATTACATCATACACCTCATGATCAGTTACAAGTAAGTTTCAAATGGTTATTACAAACTAACCGCTTTCTAGTTTACATCATACTGCAAATGATCACAGATCGGCCGACCATCAAGAAGTGTCGATGTTTCCATACTATCGATAGAGGTGGCGATGTCTTCATATCATCAGCAGCTTGTGCACTCAGCATTCCTTTCTGTTTATATACTGTAACACCCCCTCAAGCTGAGAGTGGTACATGAACAGTTTGCACTCAGTATTTCTTTCAGCCACTTGAAGTCTGGAATATCTTTGAAAGTCTCAATTTATCTAGTAGATAAGAGAAAATAGGTGTATCCAAGGCCTTGGTGAGGATGACAGCTATTTGTTCTTTTGTATTGACTGGAAGAAGTTTGATGAGTCCTGATTTGGCTTTGTCTCTCACAACATGGCTGTCAATTTCAATGTGTTTGGTTTTTTTTCATGAATAATCAAATTCTTGTTTCTCGTATATCGAGAAAAGTAAGTTCTTTTTCTAAATTTTCAATTCTAGTTGGAAATTCGATGCTTGTATTATTACTTTGGGGGTTTTTAGGAGAATGAAAATGGGTGTAAAAAAAGAAGTTTTAATTAGTGTCAACAAGAAGTTTTATTACTAGTGTCACAAAGTAATAATACAAGAAGTTTTATTACTTTGGGGGTTTTTGTGAAATTGATATGCCTTTGGGACATCTAGCAGCCTCAATGCTTAGGAAATATCTCAATTTGCCAAGATCTTTGATTGTGAACTGTTGATGTAAAGTATCATTAACTTTCTGAATCAACTCTTAACTAGGGCTAGCAACTATATAGTCATCCACATATACCAATAGGGCAATAAATGACTGTTCTGAACCTTTTGTGAATAAGCTATGATCATGTTTGGATTGAATGAATCCTTGAGCCTCTAATGATTCAGTTAACTTTCAATTCCATTGTCTGCTGGCTTGTTTGAGACCATATAGTGAGTTGGTAAGTTTGCAAATTTGGTTTGGTTTGGTTGCTGCACATATCTGCATGTACACTTCTTCATGAAGATCTCCATATAGAAAGACAGTGTTGACATCCATTTGATGTAAATGCAGTTGTTAGTTGCTCCTGCTGCAAGTAAGGTTATGACTGTAGTAATCATGACAACAGTGGAAAAGGTTTCTTGATAATCAATCCCATATGTCTGAGTGTAGCCTTTAGCTACTAATTTTGCTTTGTATCTCTCTACTGATCCATCAGGATTATGTTTGATTCTATATAACCATTTGCAACCTATGGGTTTCTTGCCTGGGGGTAGATCAACTATCTCCCAAGTGTGAGTCTTTTGTAAAGCTTCAAGTTCTTTGTTCATTGCCTCATTCCATTCATCAAGCTTGACAGCTTCATTGTAGGTCTTAGGCTCTTTGACTGCATCAATAGAATTAAAGAATCTGGCATAGTCTACTGAGAGATTATCCTGGCTCATTACTTCACTCAGCAGATGTGGTGTCTACTGAACACTATGAACACCTCATTGATAAAAGGTTGGTGATTTCCTTGTTCTTGTCGACCTTCTCAGTTGTGTGGGTTTATGTGCCTAATTTACTGGTGTATGCCTTTCATTGGATGTTTCTGCAGCTGCTGATCCCATTGCTGATTGGTATGCTGACTCATTCAACGGGTCATAAAAAATGTCCATTACTGGCAAAGGAACATGCATGTCAGCAAGATATCTAGGCTTTTTCAACACATGCTGAAAAAGAGGAAAATAAGTTTCATGGAATTGAGTATTTCTAGCAACAAAGATGTCTTTGTTGGTAATATCTAAGAGAATAGCACTCTTGGAGGTGGTTGAATTCCCAAGATAGACACAAGTCCTACATCTTGAGTCAAATTTTGTCCTATACTGCTGAAGTATGCATGAAAAAACTAAGCAACCAAAAACTTTGAACACAGAATAGTCTGGTTTGGTTCCATAAAGAACTTCATGTGGAGTGCTTTCCTTCAGCAGTGGTGTAGGTGTGGCATTAATCAACTTTACAACATGTAAAAGATAAAAACCCCAATATTCAACGGGTAGATTACTTTGGAACCTCAAACCTCTTGCAACATTTGCTGATGTTTTCTTTCAACAATGCCATTTTGATCAGGTGTACTTACACAGGATGTCTATTGTATGACACCATGCTGAGCATAAAATTCAGTAAGTTGAAACTTTGCTCCATTGTCAGATCTAATCACTTTAATAATTTTATGAAACTGTGTAGAAACATATTTAACAAAAGATTTAACAAGGTCAAAAGTTTCGGATTTTTGCCTAATAAGAAAAACCCAAGTAAATCTAGAAAAATCATCTACAACAGTAAGAAAATATTATTGTCCATTCACATTATGCTGTCTTAGAGGACCCCAAATGTCCATATGAACAAGGTCAAAAGTAGCATTTACAGCAGTGGTACTTAAAGGAAAAGGAGTTTTCTTCAATTTTGCCATAGGACGGACATAACAAAGATTATGATTACAAAATTTGACATCAGCAGACTGTTAACTGATGACTTGCATTCTCTTATTTGGCAAGTGTCCAAGTCTACAGTGCCATAAAAGTGCATCATCTATCTATCAGATAAAGTTTGATTGTCTACGACATTGGAAATAGAAAGTCTAATTGGTTGAACCATGACATAAAGTCCTCTCTGTAATTCAGCTAAACCACTCATGTTCTTGTTCTTGTCCTACAAAACGCAGTTGTTAGCAGAAAATATAGCTGCACATTTTGTATGATTAATAAAAGAAGGTAAAGAAAAAAGGTTATACTTAAAACCAGGAATACAAATCATATCATGTAGGACCAATTGAGTGTTGATCCTTACTTGACCTGTATGTGTGACTGAGAAATTATTTCCATTAGTTTGGTAGGTGAGTAATGTGTGACAATATCAGCAGGTTGGCCAACAGCAAATCCTGCTTGTCTAGGATGATCAATCAGCAGAGCCTTCGACTTGTTAAGTTGCTGTGTAGTAAGATTGGGAAACCCTGGTCCGGCAGACCTTGGTGTAGCAAATCTGCTTGGTGTCTGATCTTCTTCTGTTGATTGCTCCTATTCTACCATATTGGCTCTTTTTTATTTGAGACCAAGGGGAAAAACATGCTTCTTGTAACAAGTCACCTCAGTATGACCATTAAATCCATAAAAGCTACATTGCATCTTTTTGGGATTTTTAGGCATGGGATTTGCAGCAGAGTTAGGTCTACTGACAATCTGATGTTGTCCCTGTCCATTATTTTTTAACAATAGGACCATGGAATCTTGATTCTTGGCCTTGTTGGCCACATATGACTCATGTCTCTCAAACTTGATTGCCATTGAAAATGCATCATAAATTTCTGGAAAGGCACCATCAGCATTGCTTGTGAGACCATTGTTTCAAATTCATCTCTTAATCCTTTGAGGAATTTCATGACATGTTCAGCACCATATAATCCATCAGATTATTGATTGCATTGCAGTGACATTGAGGATCACAGGAACAGACTGTTACAGGCTTGATGGTCTTGATTTCTTCCCAAAGAATCATCAACTTTGTGAAATATTGATTCATAGAGTCTGTGCCCTGCTTCAGGAGATGCATTTCTTCAAGAAGAACTGAAAGCCTCAATGCATCAACATTTGAAAACCTTGATGCAAGATTCTTCCAAACTGCATTTGCATTCTTAAAGTACATCAAACTTTGCGCAATGGTGTTTTCAACAGAGTTCAAGATCCATGATCTCACCATTGTATCACATTGCCTCCATGCATGGAAGTCTGCTGAATCTTCTTCTGGCCTTTTTATTGTGCCGTCTACGAAGCAAGTCTTATTCTTGGTGATCAACACCATCTCCATGGACATTTTCCAGGGATAGTAGTTATTTCCATTCATCAATGGCTGAACCAGAACCAGAGAACGATTCTTATAAGGATGAACATAGAATGGACTGGAGGTACTTATTTCTTGTTTCTTAGCTGTCATGGCTATCAAGAACTCCAGAATTGATTCTCAAATCAATAATGATGGTGAAAAAACCGATCAAAAGCTTATCAAAATAGAGAAAGAGATGACAATTTACTCTCAAGAAACTGAAACTCAGAGAAAGGTGAAGAACACTCTCAAGTTTCTTCAAAAAACGCAGGAAAGCTTTTAGAAATTCTCAAATTTCTGTTCTGATATCATGATGAAGTTTGTAGAAATACAAACAAATAAAAAACAAAATGCGGAATTTTAATGATTCAAGTAAAAGTTACAAAGTTACAATGTATGTTCAATGTGGATGGTCATGGGGTATTTATAATATCATACACCTCATGAATCAGTTACAAGTATGTTTCAAACGGTTATAAGAAACTAACCGCTTTCTAGTTTACATCATCTCGCAAGTGATCAAGAGATCGCTAAACCATCAACAGGTCGAGGTTTTCCGATTGTCAAGCCAAAGCATCGATGTCTTCATATCATCAGCGTATTGTGCATGCAACATTCTTTTCAGCTTATATACTATAATAGTGACCACCGAATGACTCCACTTTTGATGGCCCTCTACAATCAGAATGAATGTAATCAAGTGATGACTTTGTATTGTGTACCCCTTTTGAGAACTTGCCCCTATGAAGCTTCCCAAACACACAATGCTCACAGAAGTCCAGATTCTTGACCATACATCCTCTAAGATGATTATTCTGAGAAAGAACCTGCATCCCCTTTTCAACCATGTGATCCAGTCTCATATGCCACAGTTTTGAAAGCTATGACAGATGAACCTCAGCAGATGCCGCAGCAGCAGAACCAGCAACAACTGACCTTTTAGTATATACAAGGTATCTTTATTGACTCCCTTGAGAATCTCAACTGAGTTTTTGTAGACACTCAGCACTCCACCTACACTTTTGAAATTGAACACCCTGTTGTCCAAAAGACAGAGAGATACCCAGTTCTTGGTCATCTGTGGAACATGTCTAACTTCACACAGTTTACAGAATCTTCCATCCTCTGTCCTCAATTGAACTGAGTCAATCCCAACTACCTTGCAGACTTTGGTGTTTGACATAGATATATGACCACCATCTATCTACTGATATCTTGAGAACCACTCTCTGTGAGGGCAAATATGAAAGGATGGCCCAGAGTCCAGAATCCACACATCAGTATGATGTGTTGATTCTCTTGCCACTAGAACCATGTCCTCATCTAAGTCATGCTCAGCTGCTACAGCAGCTGTGCCAGAACTATTCTCCTGCTGTTTCTTCCTCTCTGGCCAATTGGACTTCCAATGTCCCTGCTCCTTACAATAATTGCAAAGATGAAGGACTGCACAAAGTTCTCATAGGAAGCTGGTAATGAAACCAACAAAATCAACACAGCATCTCATCCTCAATCCTAACATCAATATTCCTGAAATCAAGTAATATCGTGTTCAACTAATCAAGGTGATCTCTCAACTGAGCCCCTCATGCATTGATATGAGTCAAATTTGTGATAATTTCGTGTGAATTTTACTCCCTATTTGTAGCCTATTCGATGTAATTTTGGGGTACTTAAGTTGTTTTTATAGGCACGTTTCACCACGATTCGAATCACGAGACGAAAGATGTTTACATCCGAAATCCCGATATTTTTAGGTGATTTTTGTGTGTTTTATTGGTATTTGTCCGCTTGGGTATGTGGTTTATTTTTATTACAGGTATGGCGTGATAGAGAGCGTGACGAGGATCACAACGGTACGAAAATCGTCCAAAACTGAGTTCGTGTGAGAAAATGACGCGTGACACAAATTCAAGCGTTCGGAAAAAAGATTATCATCCAACTTTGTCGGGATCCGAACTTTTATGTTTAGTGATGAGTGAAGCACCAGTATTTTGATTCGGTTTGCTGCGGTCTTCAATTGAAAATAATTATGAAACAAAATTAAAAGTAATAAATTAATAATAATAATAAACAAAGGAAAAAGCTGACTATTGGTTGACGGGGCCCACGCCCATTACAAAGCTTTTAATTAGTGCAGTGGAGGAGAAGCTAAGGCTGTCTCCAATGGTTCTCCCTATCACACTCCCCATTTATCTTATTTTCCGGTCCAGATTTACTTTTTCAACACCCTATAAAACAATCCACTCCAATAAGCACTCCCTTCCCCAATACTATTTTTTTTCACATCTCAACCAATTAATTCATTTTTTTTATACAAAAATCAAAATAAAATATTTTATACTTGCAAAATGAGATTTTAATGTCGTATCATTGTCAAAAAAATGTCGTATGCGTTTAAACAACCAAATAGGGGATTATTAAATGTCCTCTAATACATGTCGTATCGTTTTTATTAGAAGAGATTATTACCGAAGTGGTTAAAATTGAGTTTGGTATAGTTGAAGAAGATTAGGATAAATAAGTGGAGAGAGAAAAGTGAATTGTGTGGTTAAAAAGGAAATACTATTCACATTAGCAGTCTCCCTTAATTAAGGGAGACACTTAATTTCAACAAGGGATGGGGAATTGAAAAGGGTGCCACTGTGAGCTTAAATTCTGTACACCTCCCTTATAACACACTTAGGGAATTCTAAAAGCAACCCATTGGGGTCACTCTAACGAGTCACTTAGAGTGACCCCAATGATACCCTTCAAACACACCCTTCAAACACATCGTTTTTCGTTACAGTTACACTTTTTCAACACCTAAAAAATAATTTACTCAAATATGCAACCTCTATACATCCCTTTAAAAATATTTTATGCTTACAAAGTGATATTTGAATACGTCGCACAACGGTAAAAAAAATAAAAAGATGTCGTATCCGTATACAAAAAGAGTTTAAAATTAAAAAATAAATATTTGGACAGATTAATTTTTTTTTATGGAAAAAATAGTATATATAATTTTTTTTTCAATGATGTATATCACCGTTGTGATACTACCGTTATGCCCGTATCATTACTCGATACATAACACATTATTATATAAATGATATTGATGTGTGAAACTAATTTATTAGGTAAAAAGAAAGATAAATGGATAGATAAAGAGTGTACTATTCATTTAGCAGACCCTTCAAATATGAAGGGAAGCTTAATTTTTTTTGGAGATAAAGAAGTATATATGGTGCTGTTGTAGCCATCAAGTCTGACACTCTCCCTATATTATATTTTAGAGGGGGGGATAAATCCCCCATTGGGGTCACTCTTAGGTGAATTTAGTGGGGGTGCTTTTATTTTGGACGTGAATTTTCCGGAAAAAGGGGACGACAATTACATTATTAAAGTAGTCACTTAGGTCAATTTCAATACAATTTTAGACTAGAATTTTATTTTTATCTTTTGCCTGCCGCCATTCCTTCCCTTTGATTAGAACATATTTATTTTATTTATTTTGCTGCAAATTTCCCAAGAACAACGGCATCAACTAAGTGACGATTCGAGTAGTGGATTGCTACTTTTTTTTTTGTTCAATTTTATTCAATCTTTTTATCATGTTTATTATTAATTTCTTCTTTAATTTCTGCACTTTTATTTTTATTATTCATAGCTAAATTTCCTGATAGCTAGATTATGTGATTGATCGCGAAATTAATGCCTAAACGATGATCTAGGGATGAGTAGAGCTTAAAAATTAAATCTTTTGAGTTGTTGTGTCCTAAAATTTGATCTTAATGCTTGAATTAAACTGATCACCTGATTCATGATTTCACACACGAACTTTATAAATGTATTTTGCAAGGGAATGTGCGAACTAGGATTTTAGGAGTGCCATGCACGAACTAGTCGAGTTTTTCGCAGCCTGTTCCTTGGTAAGGTTTTCTAGCTAAGCCGTGAATTCGGTGGATGCGGAGTGTCTTATAGTTCTTAATCATATTAGGTCAATTAAATTCCATAGATGGGGCTGTTGAACCAAATATAGGGTAACTAGGTTTTAGCATTAGCGCCTAGGGACCAGTTTAGGAGATTGCACCCATAACACATTCATTAGAAGCTATTGGTTGGCTGGTAGGTTAAAGCTCGTTCCTAGTGATTCGGTAAAGGTATTATGAGTAGTATCCTGATTATAATTTAGCTATTCGTTTATCATACTATTAAAGTTATCGTTTTTATTTGCTTAGTTATAACTACTTTCACATCATTTGTGAGCCTAAACCAAATACTGAAGTGGTTGTGATACATGACCAATTCCTCGTGGGATACGACCTTGCTCGCCGTTGTAGTACAACCGACCCGGTACTCTGCCGGTCAAAGTTGGTTTGCTACAATTTGGTCCATATCAGATAATCACATGAGTATCTAGGATTAAGTCTTTTTTATTTTTTTTATTTTTTTATTTTGATGTTTTGTCGAAGAGTCACTCCACCTACTCTGGTAGTGGTAGTGACTTGATACCTTTATTGTGTTCTTGTTTTTTCCTCTGAGTCGCAGGTATGGATCCGTATGGCCAAGGAGGCTACTTCCCTTAATCATTTGGAGGATTCAATTTTGATGGTATGGGTTTCAGAACACAACCCTATTATCAGTTCAACTCATACACATCACCCTACCACAATGAGTGGAAGGGTCCTCCAAGCTCTCAATTTCTGCACCCCAACGCTTATCCGTAATACTTTCAGCCGCCACAAGTTACTCCATCGCCGAAGAGCACAATCGAGATTTTGTTGGAGCAAATTAGTCAGGATCTAACAAAATTGAAGGATTCCCAGCACCGCTTGGAATCATAGGTGGTTGATCTGGCAAGCTGGGTAGGGCAGTTGGTCGAGCAGAGGAGTCTTGAGGGGAGCATTAAAGAAGAAGAAGGTTTTCAATCTCCACCGTCTCTCCCTGAGGTAATCACTCATGAGGAATGCCATGAAAAATGTACGAATACTGTCCCCATTGAATTATCAAGTCCTTCTTTTGTGAGCCCTGTTGAGACACATGTAGAGGTGAGTCCTTTTGAGTCATTGAATGCTCTTGTTGAGCCAACTTTTTATTATGTGGTGCTTGAATCACTCCAAATAGGATATGCTGTTAGAAAATCTACGCGGGAACGCAGCGGAATTCAAAATTTTGATTTCCTTTTACCCAAGATCGACTTCGTTTAAGCAATAAACAAATAAGCTAAAGACGGTGGTTACCTTGCTTGATATAAAAGATCGACGCTTTGTCCCTCTTAAGGAGAGTAGTTGTGCACGGAGCCGCCCAAGTGTTCGGCCTCTACCGCTAGTCCACACGAACAACCCACCGGAATCTACCATTGGATTGCTACTAGAAAAACTCGTGGCTAGACCGACTTTTCCTCCCTCATAAAACTCTCCTAGGAGCTCTCTATTATTCACAAGAACTATATTAGCTTTTGGAAATATGATGTACCAAAGAGCTTGACACCCACCTCCTATTTATAATGGAAGTGGCGCCCCAATGAAGAGTAGAGAGGAAGAAAACCTTCTACTAGCAAAATAAGGAAAATATAATTGATTGATTTATCTCATTAATATTTAATATCTTATATTAAATATTTTTCCAAGATATATATTGACAATATCTTATATTGAATATATCTTTATTTTGTTAAATCAATTTACACATGTGTATGTATCACATATATACACATATATATTTTCGAAACAAATGTGCACATGCACATCATATGTGCTACACGCATGTGTATATATATATATATATATATATATATATATATATATATATATATATATATATATATATATATATTATATATTATTTTATTTTAATTTATTAATTAATATCTAATCTTAATAATAGGTAATACCAATAATTAAATTGCACAATCCAAGTGTATCACTTATACACATATGTGGCGCCACTTATCAATATAAGTGTATTTAATTAATCAACTTAATCAATAGCTTGTATTTAATTTATTCATAATAAATAAATACCACCATATTAATTTACCACTATAACCTTTATAGTACGAGATAAATTCTTTCCTTATTTGGTTATCATCTATAACCACATTTTACTCCGGCTAGATGTTCATATGTGTGTGACCCGATAGGCTTCCGAATATGTTGGCCGTAGACACAAAGTGCAAATTACGAAAATGCCCTTCATGCCTAACGATCACGGGATAGCGTCTAGCAACACACCGTGACCCCCAATCGTCGGAAGAGTCAAATGCAATGACTACTACCTTTCATTTGAAACAGTTACCGTGTAACTTACAATCCTATCGCTGTAATAATATCCATACGATCATATCTCAAGTGTCAATATATTAACGATCGTATCTTATAATCTGGATATCATGCTCTCTCGGAATAACACATTTAATCCCACTTTGCAAAGATTCACGAGAACTAGACATTCCTTATAAGAAGTCCATTTCGGATATTCAATCCCAATCACAGGATACGCGATTCCCAGACGACCAACCACGTATACTCCGCATGATTCAGTATCACACCCAATCACTACCGCATGATCGTCCCGTGGCTAGGCGAAATCTAAATAGTGTCAAAGCATGACAATCCACACCGTGATGCCGTTGAGACTCCGGTCTTAAGGACAATTACACAACCACCACATAGTGTGACACTTAATGTAAGTGGGTCAGTCTAATGTACGCATTCTCTAATACACGTCCACGTATAGTCCAAGCGTCTCTACACTTTGATAGACGAGATCTATCCCTGCCCTTAAAGACAGAAGACATCTAATACGTGCTAGCCTGTTTATACTATCAATGCCCTGTTTAATAGTACGTCAGCCTAGAGATATTTAAGTATCAAACATATTAAAGTGATTAGAGATCTCATCAACCATAATCGTCTATCATGGTTTCTCTATCACAGTTTAATACTAAGGACGTTATCATATAACAATTCATAATTGGTTCTTTAAGAAGAACATATGACACAGAAAAGCCATTTACTATATATGTATAAACATAAAGAAATAGTAGAAATGACCCGACCCGGTCGGATCCGGTCCAACCCGGTTGGGTTTAGGACACTATTTCAACAATCTCCCACTTGGCCTAAAACCAATAACTCGCACACACAAGACCAAGTTGAAACACAAGAATCTCATGCAATACTCGCAACCAGCCCTAGCCATGAATGGATCACTATCCATGGGGACTCAGACTATCTACATATCATGCTCCAAATGATAAAGTCAAAAGGAACTGCCTCAACACACACACAAATCTCTGACGAGACCCTGGTCCTTGCTTCAAGCAATGAATCCACTTACTATATCAGCTATATAGAAAAGGTGGAAGAACCGTACAAGGTTTAGGAATGAACCTCCTAGATCCATGTACTGCTCCCGCTGCGCCTCCAAGGCACTACTGTGTTTTGGCCTAGTTGTAGAATTTACAGTGAACCATCGCCAAGAACATTTCTAGCTCACTGTATCACTTAATCAAAGTGACTGCAAACCCAAACTGTAGCTCCCACTCGCCTTCATAAGAGTTAGGTTACACGTCTGTATATCTACGTTTATTTAATTCCAACTTTCAATAAACTAGGAACCTTTCCTTAACTTGTTTAAGGATATCCTCGACATTCACCAGATTTACTTTCATACATGCTCATGACTATTCATGGACTATGAACATCTTGCATTACTCTTTTGATGGTTCCTATCGCAGTAACAAAAGAAACCTTCATAAGCATCATCATATTTCACCTTATCTTTAGGACGAATATCCCAACATAGATAGATCCCGAGAACACCGGCTAGCAGTATCCCCGTCGTGATTTATGCTAAACTCTTTTAATATCACATTTATATAGGTAAACTATAATCTAACTAGCAGTTAAATCTATCACTATAGATTCTTATTTCTAAAATAAGAACTGCTAATCCAAGTGCTTTCGTAAAGACCTTGAACTACCAAAAATTGACTGTGACATGGGGTGATAATTCTCGAGAGAGATATCCAATACCTTACTCAAAAATCGTAACACACTCCCACTATCGTTCTTGCACATTGGCCATATCCCTTCTTTTGACTAAATCAAATTCATTTGATTATCAAACAAAGAAATCGTCTAGAGAAACTTGTTTGAGTCCATAAATGAATCTCATGGGCTTACATATCATGTTATCATCTATGAACATCGAGCTGTCTGCCCAACATTTTCAACACTATCATATAGCCATGACACCTAGCTACAACAAGTACTACCTGAATAGTATTAAGCATAGTTGGCAGCATAAAGGTAATCACAAGGTTTTAGCCCCGTAACCCTTTAACCATCAACTTACCTTATGGTAATCATATTACTATCCATTTCAGCCTTTCAGGGACATTCCCTTTAGGTAAGACAGACTAGGTTCATAACCTGGTTGTCACTGATGGAATCTAATTCAGATATTATGGCTTCTGGCCATATCTCTCAATCTTGCCTTTCAGACATTCCTTCATAAGTTGTGAGATATTCATTCTTCAAGATGAACATACCAGCAACCTTTTTCAGGCTTAAGGTTATCCACATACTTACAGAACTTTTGTGTGCACTGAGCAGTGTTATACACCTCACCACTATGTGGAGTCTGCTCACGTTCCAATGGTTGAATATATCTTTGTGGTTCTCAAACTCTTTTGAGATCTTATTTATTCCCACTGTCTCTTTTGGAAGATATACTTCCTCTAGAAGATAGCATGTTTGGAGACAAACACCTTTTGCTCCGCGGACAAGTAAATAATATCTAGCGTATTTGCTAAGATATTCCTCAAAGTTGCATATGTCGTACTAGGCTCCAATCCGTTCTGAATTTGCCTATGACAACTTCAAATCATCGGTTAAGATGGATTCGACATTATCCCCTTCCATATCTGATATGGAATTTATTCAACCTTTATTCTTGGAACTCGGTTAAGTATATGTATTGTATAAGGGCACTATCCCGAAACATGGGTAAGGGATGCTTCGCATGGATTGCGTCATACCTTATCATATAAAGTGTTGTTTCCATTTTAGGAACACAATCTGATTGCGTATCCATAAAATTTTATCCTTCAAGGGAGAATCTGATTCCTTTCAGACAACTTCTGAAACACCCTTTAGGTATTAATTACTTCAATCCAATTGAAGATTAATTCCTAAGTAGCTCATCAATCTCATATTCGATCTAGCTCGAACTTTTCGGGCTTTCTGAATTGTCGTACTTCAATAAGTACATTCAACTATTTCTAAAAATAGTCATGGAGATTAATAAACAATTATTTGTGATATTAATTGTCATGAGCCAACAAACATCGGTATGTTTAGGCTCTAGTCAATCTTCTAGGTTTCATAACCTTTTCTTAAAAGGGTATTTTAGTTCTCTTTGGACAAGATACGTATAACCCACATGATTTATAATCATATGGTTCAACATCATCAGAATGACGTTTGGTTACACGCTTCCCTTCCATAGAGACTGTGCCTAGAACAACCACAAATCAAGGATAACAACCATATAAATATTTAGTTGAGATTTTTTTTTACGTACCTATATCAACTATATAGTGACATCAATCTAGTATGTTAGATTCAGTGACCTTTCAACTTTATCGGAATAACATTTATTCTTTACAATTGAATATGTCTACTAAGTCCTAACAAGCAACTGAACTTGTGTTCTTCATAAGAACATGAACCCAATAACATTTATTTAGTTCCCTTATCAGTTTACTAGACTCAGAACACAAAACCGAAAAGTCGCAACATTTGCTTCACTTTCTGAATCTCACTGTATTCCGTGTTTAATCTTTCTAATTTAATCACACTCGTAAGATGTCATATATCTTAGAGCCGACTTTGAACTTAGATAGATTTATCTCAACTCACTTGCCTAGAATAGAAACTTCAATAAGTTCTTTATTTAAGCACATGCCCTAACTTTCCTTTTTAATCCTTTAAGCACTTGAAAAATGTTTCTTATTGGTAGTCTTTATAAGACTTAAGAAAGATCACAAGAGCCATGTCTTTATTTCCTTTCATAAAGAAAATCTAAAGTTTATTAAATAGTTAACCTTTTTGAATCGTATTCAAAACATTGACTATTTATTTAACTTTTAAGCAATGATAGAATTAAGTCGATACTTAAATCTTACATTTTGAAAACAACCTTTCCAAAATTCGGTCTGGTCATTCTTTATCCAACGTTTGAATTAATTGTCATCATATGACTGAATGGTCATATTGGATCATATCCAATATCATGAGCTTCCGCCTTTTCATTAATAATTAAAGTCAAAATCAGTTGGAACGCTGGCTTTCTTCACGTTGATGACCTGATCGGCGGTACCCCTAATTGATCGGCGGCAACCCTTGCTGATCGGCGGCAATAGCTTGGCCATCATCGTTTTTTTCCCTGCTTCTCTGCGTTTTCTGGCCGGCGTTCTTCAGGCCCTAAGCGTCCTGCTGCTTCGGTCGGCGTCTTGAAGCTGTGGTCTCTACGCTAGGGAAGCGTGGCGGCCCCCGCTTTGAACCAGTGTGTATTCTTTGGTTTGCGCGTGATTCTACCAAACCTTAGGGTTTGATCGGTATTGCTCCAGCACAGCGGATAAAGGTTGTCCCTGCTCCTAGTCTTCTCCGGCTGTCTCCTGTTCTTCAGCTCCGTTGATTGGCTGCCCATCGACTTTCTTGCTCTTCAAGTTGACGCACTATTTTTCAGCTATGGCGGACCCGCCGGGGGTCCTCCCTGTGCCCGACCCTCTGCTTGAAAATACCATGCAGCCACCCAAAACGTACGCAGCTGCAACTGGTGGTAATAAGGTAGACATCCCTGACTTTGGTGTTTATGGTACTTGTAAGGGTGAACCAGCTTTTTTCGTTTCGAGAGCTGAACTTGAAATTCTTGCACGGCTTTTTGAAAATGCTTTGGTTGCTCGCTTCCCGGATTATCGGCCGAGAATTGATGACATCCGTAAATTTTTCGTTTGACTTGATTTAAAAGCTACTTGTAAAATTGGTTTGCTTGATGCGAAACATGTTCTTGTGCACCCTGGATGTCAAGAGGACTATAATCGTCTCTTTACGAGACGAGAGTGGAATATGGGCCCTAATAGATTTGTGTTGTCCAAGTGGACGGTTGATTTTCACTGTAATGCAGATTGTTCTATGGTCCCTATTTGGTTTGAATTCCCTGGACTGCCGTTACCGTATTTTAACCCGAAATACGTGAGCAAAATTGGGGGTCTTATTGGAAGACCATTGCAGACGGATGCAGCTACTTCAGATATGCGACGACCGTCTGTTGCTAGGGCACTTGTTGAAGTCGATATTCAGAAACCCCGTTGTACTCGAATCTGGCTAGGTGAAGATGTTCATAAGGGACATTGGCAAGAAGTCCATGCAGAATACTGGCCTGAATATTGCACTTTCTGTCATAGGATTGGTCACTCAGAGGAAAAATGCTTACGTAAGAACCCACCACCAGAAAATCGCAAGAAACCAAACCCCGGTGGTGGGGCGTCGACTTCCAATGGGAAAGGGGGTAGTGGCCCAACTCACAGACAGCCCCAACAAATCTACCAGGTTAAACAGAGTAATACTCTACCCGTCACCGAACCAACTATGAATACTGGGAGGGACTTGACTAATACTATTGTTTCTAATGCACCTAACAATACTCCAACTCAGGCTTCGAGCCCTAGACCCACAACAACCAAAGATACTCAGAACTCTTTCCATGTTCTGCAGGAGCTTAATGATGATGACATTCTTGAGATTGCGCATCAATCACTTATGAAAGAAGACAGGGTTAGACAGGTGGAAAATAGGCCGAGGTCAGCTGGCTATGATACCGAGCGCACTATCGTGTTGCCGGATTTGATGGACTTTCATACCTCGTTAGATCAACGGTTGCTTAATTCTGGTATTGTTATGGACTTGGAGAAAGCGGAGGATTCTCCTTCACACAATAGTAGCGAGGATATGCGGGAATGTTTTGTAGGAGAATCGCATCGACACGGTCATTTGGAGGACAGAGGTGATAAGGAAAACGACCCGCTAGTCGAGGGTAGCGAATTGGTAACTGATGACCTTATGTTGCAGCGAGATAATGATTTGGCCGAGGTGACCACTGGTCAGGATAAAATGACATTGAATCCTTCCGTGGCCCAGGGAGAGACCAGTGACAAAGCAGATGGATCATCCAATCCCCCTGGTACTTCCAACTACTTTACACATAAAAAAGGGAGGAAAAAAGGAAAGCTCAAGCTCGTCACACAGGAAACGGTACCTTCTCAAACTTACCATTTACGCTCTTCCGATGTTTAGCCCGATAAATATTTTGTTTTGGAATGTGCGTGGTGTTGGCAATGATAATACTCAAACTTGCCTTAAGCATATATGTAAACAGAATAATGTTAAAATACTTGTTCTTATTGAACCTCTTTGTTCTGCAATGTTCACTACAAGTATCCGTCTTAAACTGGGGTTTGACTATTGTGAATCTGTTTTGCGAGGGAAAATTTGGCTCTTATGGTCGGGGGTCGATTGTTCGCTGGATACGGATTGTGATCAGATGTGTACGGCCGGCATTATGGATCAAAATGGAGATAATTTCTATGTTTCGGGGATATATGCTAAACACAGTAGGCTTGCTAGAGACTCGTTATGGCATGCGATACAGGCTCGGGCCCAGAATAACAATAGCCCTTGGATACTGGGTGGTGATTTCAACATTATCCGCCAGGCGGATGAGAGGAAAGGGGGCGGCCCCCCTAGGGTCAATGACATGCAAGACTTCAATGACTGTGTTCAGAGGGCTAGTCTCACTGAAGCTTCCTTCGAGGGATCTCAATTTACATGGTACAATCGCAAGATATGGCAACGATTGGATAGGGTTTTCGTTAATGATATGTGGATGGAACAATCCGATGTCACGAAAGTTTCCCATCTGCCCAGGGTCCACTCAGATCACTGCCCTCTCCTAACTATGTGTTGTTCGAAGAGTCCGGGTAAGTCCTCTTTTCGCTTTGTTAATGTTTGGACTGAAGATGCTACGTTCCTAGACCTTGTGAAATCGGTTTGGGAGGAACCTGAAGAAGGCCAGGGTATGCGTCTTCTGGCTGGGAAGCTTAAGAAGCTGGCTTTTAAATTAACTGATTGGAATCGTGTGGTGTTCGGGAATATTTTTGAGAATACTAAGAAAGCGTTGACAGCGGTTAATGAGAAGACCATTCGTCATGATCAAGATGGGTCGACAACATCTAAGGAAGAACTTGATCAAGCTATCTTTGAGTATGAGAGGTGTAATAATGTTGAGACTCGGTTCCTCGAGCAGAGAGCGTCTGTTAAGTGGATTGAAGCTGGGGATGCCAACAGTAAATTTTTCCATGCTATCTGTAAACAGAGAAGGAATCAAAACTACATTCATAGGATTAAGGCGGAGGACGGCAGTTTGATTGACAATCAGGAAGATATTCGTGCTTCATTTGCGACTTTCTATGAGAAACTTTTCTCCTCGGATAGGGAAGGGTTGGGAACTCCTCTTGCTAACTTCTCCCTCCCTCAAATATCTCATGTTGAGAATGTGGTCCTCATGGATAATCCTTCGTTGGAAGAGATTCATGATACGGTGTCATCTATGAGCTCCGATAGTGCGGCAAGTCCTGATGGTTACACGGCACACTTCTTTAAAGGTTGCTGGCAGATTATTAAGCAGGATGTGCTTAAAGCAGTTATTGATTTCTTCACGGGCGGACACCTTCCTCGCTACTTCTCCACCTCCACGATTATTTTGTTGCCCAAGAAGAAAGGGGCCGACAACTGGAAGGACATCCGGCCTATTAGTCTTTGCACGGTGTTCTCCAAAATTATCACCAAGGTTATTACGCAGCGGTTGAATCCCTTTCTACCCATGCTCGTGGAAGATCAGCAGACTGGCTTTGTCCCTGGTAGATGCATCACTGACAATATTCTTCTTGCCTAGGAGTTATGCAAAGATGTTAATAAAAAACTCCGACACCCCAATATTATGCTTAAACTAGATATGGAAAAAGCTTATGATCGCATGAATTGGGTTTTTATTACGAAGATGTTGAGGATGTTCGGTTTTCAAGAGCCTTTTGTTGATCTTATTTTCAGAACTCTAGCTGATAACTGGTTTTGCATCCTGCTCAATGGGGTACCTTCCACCCACTTTCACGCAACTCGCGGAGTTAAGCAGGGAGACCCACTTTCTCCTGCTCTATTTGTTTTGGCGGCTGAGTATTTCGGAAGGCTGATTAACGATTTTATGTCTCAGAATCCTGGCATGCAGTTTCAGTCGAAAGTAAAGGGTATCCACTATCTTGCCTTTGCGGATGACACGATCTTATTTACCAGTTGTAATAGAAAGGGGTTGCGGGCCCTCAAAGAGCTCTTCAAACATTACGAATTAGTTTCCGGGCAGCGTGTCAACTCTTCTAAAAGTACGTTCATTGGGCATAACTTGACGTCTACTAAGTCGGGGTGGGTGCGCAATATTCTGGGCTTTCTGCGTGAGAACATGCCTTTTCGTTACTTGGGAGCTCCTCATTTTAGAGGGCGTAATCGCATCCTTTACAAGATATGAATTTTAGAAGTTTTACTACCAGGACATTATTGATAAGGTTCAGCAGGATGGAAGCTTCATCACTAGGGGAAACAGCTTCTTTCTTTTGGCGGAAACTCATTCTCAGACATGTTTTGACGTCCATTCCTATATTTATCCTTCAAGTAAAATTTGGTGCCCCAAAGAAGTTATTCATCGTATCCACCGTATCTTTAATAAATTCTTGTGGATAGTGGAATATATCAATGGAAGCTTCACCACTGGGAATCATATACACTAGAGATCATGGGATAAAATGTGTATACACTAGAGATCATGGGATAAACTGTGTACACCGGTCGAGGAAGGTGGGCTGGGCGTTCGGAATCTTTTTGATGTTATTGACACTTTTGCGATCAAGCTGTGGGTTCGTTTGCGGCAGAAACAGGGTATATGGGCTAAGGCCATCTTCAATACCTACATAGTTGATAAGTCTCCGCTGGATGTCCCTGAGCCCAAGGTCACTACACCGATGTTACGCAGAGTGTGGAAGATGAGAGATAAAGCTGAACAATTCATATCTTGGAGGGTAAATGCGGGAAACATTGACTTCTGGCGAGACAAGTGGACGGAGGCAAATCTGGGAGATTCTCCGGACGGCCTGTTTTGGAAGGTTAAGGATTTTTGGGTGAATGATCAGTGGAATACCAATCTCCTGCATCATTATTTACCCAGTCACGTCGTGGAAGAGATCATTCTTATTCCCTTCTTAGGTGAGAAGGAAGATGAGCTCCTTTGGACTCTTAGCCCTGATGGGAGGTTTAGCACACGGTCCACGTGGAACATGGTTCGCACTACTCACCCCTCTAATGCTTTATTTAAGATAATTTGGAACAGTCTCCTCCCCCTCAAAATTTCTTTCTTCTGTTGGAGGTTACTTCATAACATTCTTCCCACTGACCCGAATATTCAGCGACGTGGTATAACTCTGGTGTCTAAATGCTTCGCGTGCCATCATAGGGAGGATCTGCGTCACACGTTTATTGATTGTCATTTTGCCAGTTCTATTTGGAATTACTTTATGAATCATTTCGGGCTACGGTTTACTCCTACGTTAGGGATAGTGCCTATGCTGCACTTCTGGAAGAATTTAGCTCCTAGTATCTCCAGCCTTCACCTTATTGTGCCGGTTATCATTTGTTGGGGTATTTGGGCTGAGAGGAATAGATGCAGGCATGATGAAGTCCGTCCTTCTACTCAGCGCACCATTATTCAAATTGAGCGGGCTATTAGGCAACTTGCTTTTCGGAAGGAACTGGAAGCCAAACTCTTGGGATCCGACATAGGCACTCCTTTCTTCCAACCCTTCAGGTTCAAATTGACCCCTAAGAGGAAAGTGACTTACCTGAGATGGGCGCCCCCACGCTCTGGCAATATCAAATTGAATGTGGATGGGAGTGTCAGGAATGGAATTGCGTATGGTGGAGGTATCCTCAGGGACTCTGATGGCGGGTTTATAATGGCTTTTCATTCGTGTTTTGGGTAGGGGACGGTGGTGCATGCTGAGGTTAAAGCTCTGTTATTTGGTCTTTGCATGGGCACTTATGCACATGCTATGGATATCGAATCGGATTCTCTTTATGTGTATCGTATGGTGTCTGGTGCTAGTGGTGGGGGATGGCCCCTGTGCCTCTCCATCACTCAGATCTGTACTATCCTTAGACCGCTGCCATATACTATTTCTCACGTCTATAGGGAGTGCAACATGGTCACTGACGCCCTAGCAGCACTGGAAGGGGATGATCACATTTTTATTCGCCAGAGGGATGTCCCACCCCACATTCTGAATTTAATCCATGATGATTTACATGGCCCAGCTCATATCCGATACATCACTGATAATCCGGGAAGCACTCTTCACTTGTGAAGGGTGCAAACCAGGTCATATTGTTCATTTCACCTACTTTTCCGTTTTCACCAATTCGTACCCATATACTGTGTATCACACTTTGTGCAGATCGATGCGGCTCGCTAAAGATTATAGCCGTGCAGTTTTCCGGACGTTTACTCATGGACGTGGCGTACACGATCGTGCCTACCTTTGGACGCACCCCTACTACATTGCTAGGGGTGCAATCCAGGTGTTTTTGTTGCTTTTGCTGTCAAACGTTGTGCTCGTACTTTTTCTAGTTTTTGATCTCCCCCTCTATTTACTTGGTACAGCTTCTGACATGGGTGTAGCTGCTCACTTTACGGACCGGTCATGTCGAAAATTCACCAGGAATGACCACAAGTCTCTATTGCTCATGCAAGTTCAGATGAGGGTGCGGAGCGATCTTTGACTATTTCTCCCCCGTTCGTATACACCAGGCACACGACAAAATTACAACATTTATTCCACTTTGATTTCCACTGATGTAATTATCTATGGGGCATGGATTTTATTGGGAGTGCATAGAGCGAGTACTCTTCCCTATGTGGTGGATTTTCCTACCCTGGGTTTGCCACACATAGGGTTTAAGGAGGCCATGCTATGCACTCTATCACGTAAACTTGGGGCGGGCCGGGATATGACAATGAACTTTGTAGCTCTTTATTTGGTTTATCAATAAAAATAAAGTTGCTTAAAAAAATATTAATAATTAAAGTCTTGGAGCACTGCATCAAATATGCAGTCTTCTTGTCTCTAACTACTAAAACGGCTTGCTCGTGTCATTGCTTATTTAATGGGATTAAAATTACTTAACTATATCTGAGAACGTTTCACATAAGGTAACAGTCATAATTTGGTTTTTCTAATCGAGAATAAAACATAAATATAAAGTATGCTAAAACTACAACATGAAAATAAAAGAGTGTTGTTGTTTATACACGCAAAATCAAAAATGGTCTTTTGATTTATGATTTTGCTCCCACTAGTCAACTACTCCCAATCGACTTTCAAGAATTTTCCAAAATTCTTTAGTGGCCAAGATCCCATCTGGTTACCCCGATTCCCGACGAGGGCCGATCAACCGGAATAATTCGAAAGGTAGGTAACACTTACCAATCATATCTCTATGTGACTCTTGGTGGTTGACTAGTCAACTCTTTGACAATGCGCATCTTTATGTGGTAGTCAACCCCTTGCCTCTAGAATAAGACGGTCCTGACGATGGCCAATCACCGCAATACTCTAGTCAAGTCATAACCCAATATTCACGAGATCTCATACGATCATATCTCAATAACGACGATATACCCGTGGTAGGTCAACTCCCGACGAGGGCCGATCAGTTGGATCCGAACAAGGGCTCTTCACCGTCGCTATAATATTGGGAGACAATATTTCGACTTGATTTTTGTTGTGGAAGTATTTACGTAAATTAATTCACTTAATTAATTTAATTACGGTCTCATCGTTTATATATCTATCTCTATAGAGATACATCCTACACATTCATCTAGATCGTGCCTAGTTATGCATCTATCGTATCATATAAAATAAATACAAGCACAAAATAAATAAATGCGTAAAGTAACCGGTATAATCATGGACTTTTCCTAGGTGTGGTTTCGAATACAAACTGACGAAACCGCTGGTCACAATCTAAAGGTAGCTGCAACCGCCAATAGGATCTTTAATGCTCCATTCTCCAATGGGATCTTTATTTTCTTCATTCTTTGGTCTTTATCTTCCACTCCACTCTTGTTACATTTAATTCTATCTAATAAAATAAGTACACCCGCCGAGCACGGGGGGAACTAACGGGAATGGGATAAATGCAGAAAATAAACTAGGTCACGTTCTTCTTAACGGCCTAGGAAATTTTTTAAACCAACAGAAAATTTAAATCATTCACATCTATCCTATCGGTCGAGTCCATGATCAATCGGGGTCCATATAATCATATTATATCTACTATATCTAATCCATACAATAACATCTGATGAAAAAGATAAAATTAAAATTTAACTACTTGCGTCTTAATTAATCAATTAACATTTAATCTATTAAATAATTCTATACAATCAACTAACTAATTAACATTTAATTAATTAAATGATTTTAATCGAAATAAAATTAATGATTAATTTTAAACGATTTTAATTTCAATTTTAATTAATTAGAACTATTCTAAAATAAATCAAATTAAAATTAAATCTCTTTTGCTTCTTTCATTTTGATTCCTAATCAAAAGGGATGCCTTTGGTTTCCTAAACCAAAAGGCATCTCCCTTAGGCCCTTTCCAAAATCAAATATTTTAAAAAAGAGCCTAGGCCTATTCCAAACAAAATTTGGAAAGGCCTATATTTTGGAAAATATGCCTGGCCACTATCCAAAATCAAAATTTTGAAAGTGGCATAGGCCTATTCCAAACAAAGTTTGGAAAGACCATTATTATTTTAATGCCATGTGGCATCCCAATGGCCCAAACTATTTGAATCATTGGTTAGCCACATGACACAACTAAACAAAAGAGGAATTACCAATCACAACTATGAACGATATTGAAACACAAAATACACAAAACAAAAATTTTGAGATCCGCCAGCATTGACCGGTCAAACGACGCCGGTAGTAGGTTGCCCTGCCGCCGCCGCCGACATGCCGCCGCCGGTGGTGGTGCCGCTGCCAGTCTGCCGAGCACCACCCAATCTCGTTTTTTTTTCTTTTCGTGTTTCGATTTGCGAATCATAAATCTTTCATCTTTTAATTACATGATTTAAACGATAAAATTAACTACGCTAATTAACATGCTTATTGCTTAAGCTCGAAACTCGCTCTGATACCACTGTTAGGAAATCTACGCGGGAACGCAGCGGAATTCAAAATTATGATTTCCTTTTACCCAAGATCGACTTCGTTTAAGCAATAAACAAATAAGCTAAAGACGGTGGTTACCTTGCTTGATCTAAAAGATCGACTCTTTGACCGTCTTAAGGAGAGTAGTTGTGCACGGAGCCGCCCAAGTGTTCGGCCTCTACCGTTAGTCCACACGAACAACCCACCGGAATCTACCACTGGATTGCTACTAGAAAAACTCGGCTGCTAGACCGACTTTTCCTCCCTCATAAAACTCTCCTAGGAAGCTCTCTATTTTTCACAAGAACTATTAGCTCTTGGAATTATGATGTACCAAAGAGCTTGACACCCACCTCCTATTTATAATGGAAGTGGCGCCCCAATGAAGAGTAGAGAGGAAGAAAACCTTCTACTAGTAAAATAAGGAAAATATAATTAATTGATTTATCTCATTAATATTCAATATCTTATATTAAATATTTTTCCAAGATATATATTGACAATATCTTATATTGAATATATCTTTATCTTGTTACCATAAATCAATTTACACATGTGTATATATCACATATATATTACACATATAAATCTATACACATATATATTTTGGAAACAAATGTGCACATGCACATCATATGTGCTACACGCATGTATATATATATATATATATATATTTATTTTATTAATATCTAATATTAATAATATTTTATTTTATTAATATCTAATATTAATTAAAATTAATTAAATTACACAATCCAAGTGTATCACTTATACACATATGTGGTGCCACTTATCAATATAAGTGTATTTAATTAATCAACTTAATCAATATCTTGTATTTAATTTATTCATAATAAATAAATACCACCATATTAATTTACCACTATAACATTTATAGTACGAGATAAATTCTTTCCTTATTTGGTTATCATCTATAACCACATATTAATCCGGCTAGATGTTCATATGTGTGTGACCCGATAGGCTTCCGAATATGTTGGCCGTAGACACAAAGTGCAAATTTCGAAAATGCCCTTCATGCCTAACGATCACGGGATAGCGTCTAGCAACACACTGTGACCCCCAATCATCGGAAGAGTCAAATGCAATGACTACTACCTTTCATGTGAAACAGTTACCGTGTAACTTATAATCCTATCGTTGTAATAATATCCATACGATCGTATCTCGAGTGTCAATACATTAACGATCGTATCTTATAATCTGGATATCATGCTCTCTCGGAATAACACGTTTACTCCCACTTTGCAAAGATTCACAAGAACTAGACATTCCTTATAAGAAGGCCATTTCGGATATTCAATCCCAATCATAGGATACGCGATTCCTAGACGACCAACCACGTATACTCCGCATGCTTCAGTATCACACCCAATCACTACCGCATGATCGCCCGTGGCTAGGGGAAATCTAAATAGTGTCAAAGCATGACAATCCACACCGTGATGCCGTGGAGACTCCGGTCTTAAGGACAATTACACAACAGCCACATAGTGTGACACTAAATATAAGTGGGTCTGTCTAACGTATGCATTCTCTAATACACGTCCACGTACAGTCCAAGCGTCTCTACACTTCGATACCTGCCCTTAAAGACAAAAGACATCTAATACGTGCTAGCATGTTTATACTATCAATGCCCTGTTTAATAGTACGCCAGCCTAGAGATATTTAAGTATCAAACATATTAAAGTGATTAGAGATCTCATCAACCATAATCGCCTATCATGGTTTCTCTATCACAGTTTAATACTAAGGACGTTATAATATAACAATTCATAATTGGTTCTTTAAAAAGAACATATATATGACAAGAGAAAAGCCATTTAATATATATGTATAAACATAAAGAAATAGTAGAAATGATCTGACCCGGTCGGATCCAGTCCAACCCGATTGGGTTTAGGACACTATTTCAACATATGCTCTGTTTCGGGGAAAGTGAGTTCGTTGTGTTGCATGATGAATTCCTTGAGTCAATCTTGTTGGAAGGGATTGAGCCCCTTTTCTTTCGTGTGCCATTTTGATAGGGTGCTCAATTCCCATGATTTGTGTAGGGAGAAGCAACGGTTTGCTCTCCTTTGGTATAACTATCCTTAGCATAATTGGGGTAGAAATTCGAACTGAGGACTTTAAACTTAGAATGTTTTAGGTAGTTTGTTTTTATTTTCACTCGTATTTCTTTGTTTCACTTTTAATTTCATAATAAGTCGAGCTAACGACATTAAACAAAAGCGCTTATGGGAGGTAACCTACTTTTTCTTAGATTCTTAGGATTGTTTTTTAGAAGTGATGAAAATTTGACCACGCATCTTGAATTCCGTTGCATGCCTTGTGATAACCTATATATCTGTTTTATATACATCTCCATACTTGTGCTTACCTACGCTTAAGGTTCCGGCCTTTCGTCGTAGTGGATTCTTGGTTTTCTTTGTTGTGATTGAACAAATACCCTGGGAGATACATTGACGGTTATCATTTTGCGTGGTTGCGCCCTATTTTTAGTTCATCTAAGTCTTCTTTCTTTTATTTTATCACTCACACACCGAGGACGGTGTTCCGTTTTAAGTGGGTAGTGGTAGACTTAGCTTCACTTGGCTACTTGTGTTTAAATTTGAAGCATCGAATAAGTTATACACTTGGTGTTTAGTCTAATTGAGTGAAAATTGAGTCATTTTAAAAAAATCATGGTTTTGAGGTTGTGAATCCTATGTGAATTCATGGTATTGATTGGTTAATTATTAGTCAGGGGTTGAATCCATGCGAGTCAAACATTTATCTTGTTGTGGAATTGAATTCTTATGCACGTAATAGCTTGCCTTTCATGAATTGTGGTTGGTTAGTGAATGATTATAGTTGACATAAACATTAATCTGTTGCCTAGAACTTATACCATTAACTTTGAGGCGAAATAGAATGGTCAATCTTGGTAGATTAATGGATGACGGTCCTGGCATTTCTTTGACCCGACCAGAGCCAAATAGCCAACCTTGTACATAATTTCCATAGAAACCCCTCTAAGCTTTTGTAGGGTGGTTAGACCCTCACCCAAACTTAGTCATTCGTTGAGTAGCCTTTAATTACCAACCCTTAGTCTTTATTTGTGGTCTACATTTCTTTGGCACCCTACGAGTGAGTTTTAATCTTATTTTGGTCACACTTGCTAGCACAAGTGTGGGGTGGGGGAGATTTGTATCCAAGTATGGTGTTGGTGGATCCTTTGCTTTACGAATGAGAATGGGTAGTGAAGTGTTGGTGTTTCACTTACCAAAAAAATTATAAAAAAAATGTTGGGATAGTGTATCGTGTGTGGAGTGATTTACGGAACAGATCCTTAATTTATGGATTAAATTACGGAATATTAATCTAGAAAATAAATCATGTGAATAGTACAATTCATATTATTTAGCAGATCTAACAGAATAAATATCATCATGCATATCTGATTCAAACAATAGACAATACAGGTAGTATGCACAAAATAAAGGACTAGAGATCAAACCGAGGCGAGTAGTTATTCTTTCCTTAAGACAAATTGCTCCGGTATGGTGCCCACGGTAGTAGCAACTGTCTCCCAAGATACAACGGCTTTCGTCTCGGATTTAGAGGCACTTCAAAAACCCGAGCTCCGACGAACTTACATAGTGCTCCGACTTCTCTTCGACTCAATATCTAGATCTATATGACAGACTCTTTGTGGTGGAAAGACACAAGAGAAAATTCGATGAATAACCTTCATCCATAGGGTTCATTATATAGTGGAGAGGAGGAGCCAATGTTTTAATCTGATTGGCCGAAACACATCATCAAACTTTTCCCCTTGGAAAAGTAACGACCGACTTTTCCCTCAAGGAAAAGTCATTGGGGCGTCCCAATTAATTCCTCACGCCATGTGGAATTAAATCCCGCAATCTGATTGGTCGGATGACGCATCTTTGAATTCTAATTGGTCGAATGACTCAACGAATTCTGATTGGTCGAATGACACAATCACATCCCAAAATTAATTTATGGTAAATTTCATAAGGAAATTTTGTCCAAAAAATTAATAGTAACACCCGAACCGAACCGAGCCGAGCACGAGCCGAGCCGGCCTGACGGACGGCGGCGGCGGCGCGTGCGCGCGTGTAGAATATTCTATGTCCTCCCTCCTGCACAAAAGTGCCTTGCCCCTTGGGGCACATCTATAAGAGTATACACTTGCTCTCATTACTTGAGCTCACAAGCCTCAAGTTACCTTTGTGGGAGAATGGGGTGAGGTCCTCCCTTCAACACCCATACTCCTCCATATTTTCTACCAACTTTAGCCATTAATTTCTCATTCACCCGACATCCGAATCGAGTGATTCAAAAGCCCATCATCAACTACTCCGTATGGAGTATTTAATGATATCATTAACTCTCGATGACATACATCGGAGCCTATCCGTAAATCGCGCTAAAGATGACTATTCAACCCTTCAAAAAGGGCTTTTTCTCCAACAATCCCCCACATGAATGAAAATTAATGCAAATGCAAATGCAGACTCTGAAGAGAAGTCAGACGGAAAAATATTGCATCAGGAGAGGTAGCTTCTGGCCTTGAACCTGCCTTAGTGAAGTACTATCGGATTTACTCGTCTAATCAGTGAACTAGGTCTTGAACCGTTCAGCCTTTAGTGTAAACCAAGACAATAGCACTCACACAATATTTCCCCTAGCACCTTTCGGTTCTCATGGTTGTGTCCATCTCGGCCCTGGACAACACTTGGTTTCAGAAAGTGCTTTAGAGAATTCAAGCCTCAAAATTCTCATAGAAGCGGCCCCACTTCTCACTTACATAGGTGACCTCCTATCAAGGGTATTCTTCCCTACCCCACTTGAATATCAAGATATAGGAATCATTAAAAGCTAAGCTTAACCTCACACCCTCTGCAGATAGCACTTTTATTCTCTCAGAATGGGTAAGTGCTGGACTGTTCCTTATAGCTTAGTTGTCCCTTTTGAACCATGATCTTGGGATCTCCAGTCAACATGGTTGGGTTGCCACTACAAAGAAACATGCGTAATAGGCTTCAGTCCCATTCCGGTTGTCAAAATTGACATCTGATCTCTAGCTAAACCTTTTGTACGCGGATCCGCAAGATTCTCCTTCGACCTTACACAATCGATGGAAATCACGCCATTAGAGATCAATTATTTAATGGTATTTTGTCTATGCCGTATGTGTCGAGACTTACCATTAAACACACTACTCTGTGCCCTTCCTTTTGCCAACTGACTATCGCAGTGTATGCTGGTAGCAGCCACCGGCATGGAACATCCTTTAGGAAATTCCAAAGCCATTCAGCTTCTTCTCCAGCCTTATCAAGGCTATAAACTCAGTTTCTATTATGGAACGAGCTATGCACATTTGTCTTGTAGACTTCCCGGACACAGCAGCACCATCAATCGTGGATAAGTATCCACTGGTGGACTTTGAATCTTTCGTATCTGTCATCACAGTATCCTTCTAATACTGCTGGATATCTAGTATATCGTAGTCCCAGACTCATAGTGTACTTCATGTACCTCAACAACCTATTTAAGGCTTTCCTATGATTATGATCTGGATTACTCGTGAACCTACTCGGTTTCTTCACTGAACATGCTAAGTCTGGTCGTGTACAGTTGGTTATGTACATCAGACTTCAGATCACTTGAGAATATCTCAATTGATGCACAGGTTCATCTTTGTTCTTGACTAAGTGCATACTTAGGTCAAGTGGAGTGCTCACAGGACTTTCATCAAAGACATTAAGTCTTTTTAAAATAGACTCGTGATAATGAGTTTGTGACAACACAAGTCCACCAGATACACTAGAGATTTTAATCCCTAGTATCACATCGGCAACTCCCAGATCCTTCACATCGAAGTTCCTTGCCAGCATCATTTACTTCTCATTATTAGCATGTCATAGACATACTATCACATAAGTGTGTTCTTAACGTAGACATATATATGTCCTACCCACTTGACAACGTATTGTCAAACTCGATATACCATTGCACTGAATAATATTCGAGCCCACGGGGAGACTTGATAGGTCTACACACCATACTCTCTTGTCTTGGAACTACGAACCCCTCGGGTTGTTCCAAATACAACTCTTCTTTGAACTCACCACCAGCATCCATTTGATGGATTTCCAGGTTATAGTCTCCAGCTATACCGACGAGAGCCCTTATATACGCAATTCTCGTAACTGGTGAGTAAGAAGTCAAGGGCTTCTTTCTATCGATACCCTCGGCTACCAACAACGCCTTACAAAAAATCCATCAACCTTTAACTTCTCATTGAAGATCCACTTGCACCTGAGTGGTTTATTTCCCAATGGAAAATCAACCAACTCCCAAGTGTGGTTTTGCATGATGGATTTATGTATTTAAAGTCTCTTTCCAGAAATGGGCTTCTGGAGTTGACATTGCCTCAGCATATGTCGTGGGTTCGTTTTCTACCATATAGGTCAGAAAATCAGGAGCAAAGGACTTAGAAGTCCTAGCCCTTATACTACAACGAGGCTACTCAATTTCTTGAGGTTCACACTTAATTAAGACTCATATGTCCGCTTGCTCAGGCTTGCTTCTTCTTTAACACTTTCCTTACAAGGAAAGATATCCGTAATGAACACCACATTCTTAGACTCGGTGATGACATGTGATGGGAGTCAACTTTACGTGACTCCGGTGCATTAATTACCCCCGTTTACCACACTTTCAGCACAATTTTGGGTAAATTGGACCATTTTCGGGGTGATATCGTGAGCTTATGGCACGGGGAACGAATCCGTTACTTTGATGAATTCATACCCCTTTTTGTTGATATTAACCCCATTCCCGAGCACTTTTACCCTCCGGAATTGTTTGGATGTTTGTGGTTGCTTTTGATATTGTAGGGTATTGGTGTCTCGAGGACCCGGAAGGTGACGATTTGTGGTGAAAAAGCATGACCGAGGCAAGACGAGGGCCCAAAAAGGAAGAAAAGTGAAGATTTGGGGAAACAGGGGTTCAAACGCCCGTTTACCCCCCTCAAACGTGCGTTCCAGAAGTCCAGAGTTGATACAGAGTTCAAGCTCTCCAAACGCGCGTTTGAAATCACTCCAAATGCGCGTTCCAAGATCCCAAACGCGCGTTTGAACCCTCTTAAACGTGCGTTCCAGATGAAGAACAGTCAAGCCCCTGCCCAGAATTTATGCGAAACGCGCGTTTCAACTATGCGAAACGCGCGTTTGAAGATTTCAAACGCACGTTCCAGCCCTCTAAACGCGCGTTTGGACCGCTTTTGCAGCAGATTTTCCCTTCACCTATAAATACCCCCCTTAGACATTTTCTTGGATTTCAAGCTTTTCTTAGCAAAACTCTACCCATTTTCTTGCTCGAATTTTGTAATAGCTTAGAATACTCTCTCTTAGTGTAAATCAACAACATCTTAGCTTAATCTTTCCATTTCTTAGCTTAGATTTTCATTCCAAACACTAAGAGACCACCTTTTAATTACTTCTTTATTTTGTACTTTTTGGATCTCAACTCGAATTTCTGCAACTTTATGGTATATTTCTCCTCTCTTCTACCTGTTATGGCTTTTATTTACTTCTTTATGTGTGTTTTGATTATTATAATGAGTAGCTAATCCCTTTTCATAGTCGAATCATGTGAAATTTAGTGAAATTACCCCTTGGGTGATGAAATTGGGAGTGGGTAGTGCTTTTTAATGCTATATCTTGCTTGTTTCATGTCTTAGAACTTGTCATAACGGATTTGGGCTAGATTGATCACCTAGGTCAAAAATCACATACATCACTCTTGAGAGTTGTTCAGATAGAGGGATGTGGGAAAAGGGTTCTAGGATCGCATTGTAGTGCGAGGTTACTCGTTTTAACGTTCAAACGGCTCTCGTGCTTAACATGTCTTGTGAATGAATCTTTCTTAGGGAAGGTTAATTGACTTGGCATAAGGTGTTGGGGAAGAGTTGTTTAGACCCTAGCACCGGGATTAGGAGTTCGTACCCGTGAAATTGAATGTAAGAGTTTGTTGTTATTGCACACTCCCGGTTTTGTCAATCCTTTGGGTGAAACTAGCTATTTTGATCATGGTTCGGCTATGTCTCTTTAATTATCTTTGAAACCTAGTAGTTTAATCTTCTATCTTTCTTCTTATCTTTAAACTTGTTAGTAGGGATCACTTTAGTGTCGTTGTAGTTACAAATACTTTAAAATCATTGATCACCTAGACTAAGAAATACGTTCACTTTGGTACTTGCAAGCACGATTCCTTTGGGTTCGACCTCGTACTCTGAGCCATTCTAGCAATCGACCCGGTACACTCCGCCGGTTAGAGAGTTAGTTTACCCACGGTTTCGAGTCTTTACAAATTGTTTTTGAAGGGGTGGATTTAAGCTCATCAAAATGGCGCCGTTGCCGGGGAATTGTGTGCTATTTGTGATATCTTGCAAGTGAACCGAAGGCTTGGGCCTAGGTTTTGTTTTACTGTTTTCTTGTTGTTTGCTTTTTGTAGTGCATGACCCGGAGATCTCAAACACCACTCGAACCTTACATAGACGGGATTGAGGCTTACGCAAGGCGTAGAAATAGTCAGAGGAGAAGGAATCATCAAGTAGAAGAGTCGAATCCGGTCTTTGAAGAGAATAATTCGGGTGAGTTGGGAATCCGACATGGCACAACAAGGTGGACAAGGTTTGGAAGGAAATTTGGGAAATGATAATGGAATCCCGAATCAAAACCCGCCTCTTGTCAATAACAATGCACAAGGAGGTGGGAATGGACAATGAAACAATGTGGTGAATGCGAATGGGCCTATACCTCAAAATGTTCAACACGAGGCCCTAGGGAATCAAATGGATCCCGTTCTCATGCAACAATTCAATGCATGGATGTTGAATCAACTTCAACAGAACCAAAACCAGGCTCATAATCAAGGTGCAAATGCGATGCCAAATTTGTTTAACGGTCAACAAGAGCAAAACCAAGGTGGTTTGAGAGATTTTGTGCTAGCTCCTACGGCCAACATGGGGCATAGTCCAATCCGAATGCCACCAGTGGCCGCCAACAACTTGGAATTGAATAGAAACATCATACATTTGTTGGGAGACAACGCTATATTCAAGGGAACCGCTTTAGAAAATCCTCACTTATTCATTGATCACTTTCTCCAAATAGTGAACTCGACAAAGATCAATGGAGTGAGTGATGAGGCGCTCAAACTTATGCTTTTTCCGTTCGCCTTGAAAGAGCAAGCTAAGAGGTGGTATGATTCGTTGCCTAATGATTCTTTACACACATGGGAAGAAGTGGTAAAGACTTTTCTACTCAAATATTACCCCCCGTCGAAGACCATGGATATGAAAGAAGCTATCATGTCATTCAATGCTTATGAAGGAGAAGAGCTACATGAGTCTTGGGATCGATTTAAAGCTTTGTTGAGGGAGTGCCCGGGGCACGGATTGAGATCTTATGAGGTAGTTCATGCTCTCTTCCGGGGTCTAGATCAAGTCCATAAAAGTACCTTGCATGCTTCATGCAATGGAGATATTATGAGTATGGTACCCGAAGTAGCTATGAACCAAATTGAGAAAATTTCCGAGACCTCGAGGCAATACATATCGTCGAGTAGAAAGGGGACAAGAAGCAAGAAGCCCGGTTTGGTTGAAGTGAAAGAAGTTGAGGCAAATGATCAATATCATGCTCAAGTACAAGCGATGGAGCAACAGTTGGGGAGATTGCAAAAGGAGAATGAGAGTGCTAAGCTTTGCCAAATTTGTAGTGGACCACACTCGGCCAAGGATTGTAGGATGACGACCAAAGCTCAAAATATGGCTTATCCTCAATCCTCAACTCATGGGCAACCTAGTACTCTATCTCAAGATAACATGAATGAGTTGGCTAAGCGGATGATGAGTATTTGCTCGATGGAGCAATGGAATGCGGGGCCCCAATATCAAAATCAATCTCAAAGCCCCTATCAAGGCCAATATATGGGGAGCAACAAGGTGGGCAACCGTTGATGAAGAATCCCAAGATGTGAACTATGTGGGACAAGGTCAATGAGGGAATTATGGAAATCAAGGTGATGGTTCATGGAGGAATAACAACAATCAAGGTTGGAACCGGAATCAAAACCAAGGCCAAAACCAAGGGTATAGACAAGGCCAAAATCAAAGCCAATCTTCACAAGGGCAAGTCTATCAACCTTCACACCAAAGGCAACAACAAGGAGGGTATAATCAACAAGGTTCCAACAACTATCAAAACCCCCCTCCTTTGGCTCCTATACCTCAAAAGAGTTCAACCGATGTCATCTTGGAACAAATGAACAAAAACTTTGCGTAGATAAAGAAGGACATGGTTGAGATGAACTACAAGCATGGTTCCGCCATCAAAAATCTTGAGACACAATTTGGTCAAGTGGTGGAACATGTTCAGTTGAAAGGCGGTTTACCGAGTAACACTAAAAAGAATCCAAAAGTGTAAACGCCATCTTAACTCGAAGTGGAAAAGTTTTATGCGATGATCTAACGGAGAAAAGAAAGTCCTATGGGAGGACAAAGTTAGAAAAGCTCCTATTGAGACCGAAGCGGGAGCCATGGATGGTGACATAGATGAGATTGAAGATGATGAAGATCATGAAGAATATGTCAAGAAGAAGGAATTGGAGAAGAAAGAAGCACAATCTAGGGGAGATTATGTGGTCATCGATATGAAAGAGGAGGAACCAACTAGGAGAGAAGGGAAAGAGCCAATGAAAGAGCCGTCATCCCCACGCACCAAAGGTAAGAAAGGTATGATCCCTCCTCCTTCTAAAGATTTTGATTTGAGTACTCTCCCATACCCCCCTAAGAATCATAGACAAAGTTGCTTGAATAAGGCACAAACCCGATTTATTGAGATTTTGCGAAAACTTGATTTGAACATTCCTTTTCTTGAAGCACTTGCAAACATGCCCTCTTATTGTAAGTTTTTAAAAGAGTTGCTAACTAAAAAGGGTAAAATGCAAGAAGTTCTGTGTTTAAATGAAGAGTGTTCCGCTATTTTTGATGGAAAGTCTAGGATTCCCCCGAAAGTTAGGGACAATGGTAGTTTTACTATCCCGGTTACTATTGGTACGACTCATTTTCCTAGTGTCTTATGTGATTTGGGGGCTAGTGTAAGCCTAATGCCCCGTGCTATATATGAGAGTCTTAACCTAGGAGAGTTGGAGCCAACTGGGATGACCCTTCAAATGGCGGATAGGTCTATAAGGGAGCCTATGGGAGTGATAGAGGATGTCATAGTGAAAGTGGATAAGTTTGCCTTCCCGGTAGATTTTGTGGTACTAGACATGGAGATGGACTCCAAAACACCTTTGTTGTTAGGACGTCCCTTTTTAAACACCGGGAGGACTTTGATAGATGTTGTGAGCGGTGAGATTATTTTGAGAGTAGGAGATGAAAAAGTTGCGGTCAATGTTTATAAAGCCATGAAACACCCTAAGGAGAGCACCGAGGACTGTTTTTCTATTGATGCTATATATCCTTGCGTTTCGAAACATGTTGACATGAAGGCGTATAAAGATAATTCCGATGAATGCATGGCAAGAGGGAGTACGGAACTCGATGAAGAAGAAGAGTTGGAAGAGGAAGCAAAACAGCTAGAAGAGACGACTTTCGTGGGTGAAAGGTGGACCGAGAAGATTGATCTTGGGCTTGAAGGAGAGCTAGAAAAGCCATCAATTGAGGACCCACCGAAAGATTTGAAATTGAAGCCGCTTCCACCTCACTTGAAGTATGTTTTTCTTGAAAATGATGATTTACTTCCTTTGGTTATTTCTGCCACACTAACGGCTTTGCAGGAAGATGAGTTAGTGAAGATGCTTAAGAAGCATAAGCGTGCTTTTGTGTGGAAGATGTGTGATCTCAAGGGTATAAGCCCCACCATTTGTCAACACAAGATTATTCTAGAAGATGGAGCGAAGCCGGTAAGGCAACCCCAAAGAAGGCTCAATCCACACCTCCAAGAGGTTGTGAGGAAGGATGTGGTCACAATGTTGAAGCTAGGAATTATCTATGCCATCTCGGATAGCAAGTGGGTGAGTCCCACCCAAGTGGTGCCAAAGAAAGGAGGTATGACTGTGGAGATCAATGACAAAGGTGAGGAGGTGCCTAAGCGTTTGGTAAGTGGTCATAGAATTTGCATTGATTATCGTAAGCTAAATGACCAAACCCGTAAAGATCATTTCCCCCTCCATTTTATTGATCAAATGTTAGAAAGATTGAGTGGCCATGCCTTTTATTGTTTTCTTGACGGGTTTAGTGGGTATTACCAAATACATGTGGCTTTAGAAGACCAAGAAAAGACTACCTACACTTGCCCCTATGGTACCTTTGCCTTCCGTAGGATGCCTTTTGGGTTGTGTAATGCACCCGCGACATTCCAACGGTGCATGGTTGCCATATTTGCGGATATGATTGAAAAGTTTTTAGAAGTCTTTATGGATGATTTTAGTGTGTTTGGTGATTCCTTTGAGGAATGTCTAGATAATCTTGAAAAGGTGTTGAGTAGATGTGAGGAGACGAATTTGGTGCTATATTGGGAGAAGTGTCATTTGATGGTTACGGAAGGGATAGTCTTAGGGCATAAGATATCTAGCAAGGGTATAGAGGTAGACAAGGCTAAGGTAGAAGCGATAGCTAAGCTTCCTATGCCCACCAACCTAAAGACTCTTAGGGTTTTCTAGGCCATGTGGGGTTCTATCGTAGGTTCATTAAGGATTTCTCGAAAATAGCCCGTCCTCTTACTCTTCTTCTTGGAAAAGACGTCCCGTTTGATTTCGACCAAGCTTGCATTGAAGCATTTTTGTTGCTCAAGCAATTGCTTGTATCCGCTCCTATCTTAGTTGCCCCGAATTGGGATCAAGAATTTGAGCTCATGTGTGATGCGAGTGACACCGCGGTTGGTGCGGTCCTCGGTCAAAAGATTGACAAAATCTTCAAGCCCATTGCTTTTGCAAGTCACACCTTGAATCTGGCCCAACAAAACTACACCACCACTGAAAAAGAGCTTTTAGCGGTCGTCTTTGCGTTTGATAAGTTTCGGTCTCATCTCGTAGGATCTCGGGTAGTTGTCCACACGGATCATGCAGCTTTGCGTTATCTCTTTGCCAAGCAAGATGCCAAGCCCCGCCTCTTGAGGTGGATCTTGCTCTTGCAAGAGTTTGATTTAGAGATACGTGATAGGAAGGGTTGTGAGAATGTCGTAGCCGACCACTTAAGTCGTATGGAGCTTAGTGAGGAGTTGATTAAAGCACAAAGGGAGATAAATGACTCTTTCCCTCATGAGCAACTATATGCACTTGACACCCTTCTTCCGGCTAAAAAAGGAAACTTTCTAAAAGTCGGTAAGGAAGGTAGTCCTTGGTTCGCTCCTTTTGTCAACTACCACGAGTGCGGTTTTGTAGATCCCGACCTTGACTCGAACCAAAGGCGTAAATTCCTTAGTGAGGTTGGTAAGTATGTGTGGGAAGATCCTTGTTTATATAGGTTGTGTTCGGATGGCATTTTGAGGAGGTGCATCCCAGAAAGTGAAATTTTGAGCGCTCTTTCGTTTTGTCACGACAAAGAGGCCGGAGGCCATTTCTCGGGGCAAAGAACCGCTTTGAAAGTATTACAAAGTGGGCTATATTGGCCCACTCTATTTCGAGACGCACATGCTTATGTGAAATCTTGCGATGCTTGTCAATGGTCCGGTCGTATATCTAGAAGGAGTGAGATGCCTCAGAAACCGATCATAGTGTGTGAGATTTTTGACGTGTGGGGCATTGATTTCATGGGCCCCTATCCCTCTTCGTGTGGTAACAAGTATATCCTAGTACCTTGTGATTATGTGTCCAAATGGGTCGAAGCCTTAGCTTCACCCACCAATGATAGGAATGTTGTTATCCGGTTTCTCAGAAAGAACATCTTTTGTCGGTTTGGAGTGCCTCGTGCTATAATCAGTGATAATGGAAGCCATTTTGCTAACAAGCCGTTTGATAAGCTTTTAGAGAAGTATGGAGTGAAACACAAGCTAGGTGCCACTTACCATCCCCAAACGAGTGGTCAAGTTGAAGTCACGAATAGGGTATTAAGCGTATCTTAGAGAGGACGGTAGACACGAATGTCAAGAGTTGGTCTTTAAAGTTAGATGATGCTTTGTGGGCCCATAGGACAGCCTTTAAGACACCCCTAGGCATGTCACCTTACATGATAGTCTATGGTAAATCTTGTCATCTTCCCGTAGAGATCGAGCACAAGGCTTATTGGGCCATCAAAATGCTAAACCTCGATAATACCTTAATTGGTGAGAAGCGTATGGCCCAATTGAATGAACTAGATGAGTTCCGCCTTTGTGCTTATGACCTTTCCACGAAGTATAAAGAAAAGACTAAGTTACTCCATGATAAGTTGATTAAACCTCGTGTTTTCAATGAGGGTGATGAAGTCTTATTCTACAATACTCGCTTGCATCTTTCCAAGGAAGTTGAAGTCTAGGTGGTCCGGTCCCTATGTTGTGTCGAAAGTCTATCCGTCCGGTGCTATTGAAATCACCCATTCTAAGTTCGGCACGTTTACCACCAATGGCTTGCGGTTGAAAAGGTATGAGCGGTGCCCTACGATGAAGCACTAGAAATAGTGCATCTTGAAGACCCCGTACCTTGTGACGAATCTTGTAAGTCTTGTCACGGACTTTAAACCTTGACTCGTATAATTCTGAATCCATCTTTCCATCTTTCTACCCTTTCTCGCCTTGTGCCAACGGTATAACTTTGAAAAAGTAGGCACCGTCTAATCCATCTTGTCGAGCCAACGACGTAAAACAAAGGCGCTTGGGGGAGGTAACCCACCATTTCGTAGTTTGTTGAGTTAGTTTGGTGTTTCGAGTGGTCTCGGGGCGGTTAGAATCAAGTGTGGGGTAGAAATCTTGGGTTTTCCTAGTTTATGGTCCAAACGCCCGTTTACCCCCTTCAAACGTGCGTTTACAGCTTTTTCCTCCCAAACGTGCGTTTAGAACCATTTCAAACGCGCGTTTGGAGCCTCAACTCTCTGAATATGAATCCTCTCCCCAAACGCACGTTTCACACTTCAAACGCGCGTTTGAGCTTGCGAAACGCGCGTTCCACCTCTTTCAAACGCGCGTTTGGGACCTTCTTCTTTAAATATCCACAGCTGCAAACCGGCGTTTCACAATCGGATTTTCTCAACCCTAGCAGCGTTTGGCGGCCGCATTCACCATTTTCACTCAAAATCCTTCGTTTCTCAACCGATTTTGGCGATTTAAAGCCCAATCAACACCTCTCAACCTCTTCTTTTGATTTCAACAAGCCATTCCAACAACAAATCCTCCAAATCCTCGATTCGAACTTCACTTTTTGCAGTTTTTCACCACAGTCGAATTCAGCCAATTTCGACGTTTCGAGGCTCGTTCTTCGCTCCAAATCATTCTCATCGTATCATTTAAGCATAGAACAGGTATATTTCGGCTTTACGTTTAAGTTTCGGTTAGGGTTAGTTTTTGCCTATTTTTGGTTTAACGCCCTTTCTCGTTATTTATTGTTTATTGATTTGTATACCTTGTTTCTGTTTGTTTTGTTTGTTTTGTTGATCGATGGTGAATGGTGTGGCTTTTTTGGGGTGTTTCGTTGTGGATGGTTGGGTTGTTTGAAATCCTGGTTGGACGATAACCGGTTCGGTTTTGATTGTAACTTGGTTGTTTGGTGTTGTTTGGTTGGTGTTCATAGAATGAGGGAAACTAAACGTAAGGAAACCGAGGGTAAAGGTAAGGAGAAGCAACCAATGACTAGGCAAGCGCCCAAAAAATAGAAAACCTTAGTTTCTCCTCGGGTACCTACGGGTGGTATTCGAATTGGTGGTAGAGTTGAGAGTAGAAATCCTCGAGCCCTTAGGCCAACGGGACAGTTGAGAGATGGGACGTCTGATGAAGATTTTGAGCCGGATACCGAGGGGAGGAATACCAGTAGTGATAGTGAGGAGGCGACAGACTTGGAGAGCGATGTGCCCTTGGCACATTTGCAAGCCAAGAAGGTAACAACACCTGTTTCACCTCCTCCACAATCTACCCCTCCACAGAGTGCCCCCGAGAAAAACCCTCCTCTAGCCCCCCTCCTGATGACATTATTCCTTTCGAGCAACGTTTCAACTCACCGGTTGCCTTGTCTAACTATAATGAGTATATCGCTGTGAAAAACATGTGTTATGAGAGGGGGCTAGACCTCAAAGCTTTGCCTCAAACCTTCATTGATGACTTGAGGAAGAGAGGGTGGAACAATCTGATTTATGAGGCAGAGGGGCATCTGAATTTGTCAATAGTCCGGGAATGGTATGCAAATTTCAGTGTGGCTAATCTGGAATCCGGGTTCATCAAAGTTAGAGGGGTTAATGTCCCGTGGTCCGTCAAAGCTATCAATGATTATTACCGGTTACCGGCTTTCGAGGGGTAGGACTATATCGGTTGGTTTGCGGCGAGGTCACATTGGGATACTATTGAAAATCTAGATCCATTAGAGGAGATGAGGAAGGCCATAAATCCTGACTTACAGTGGGTTTCCAAAGGTAGCAATATGAGAAGTCAGTTGGTGATGACGACTTGGCCGGATGTTTGGAAAGTAAAGGCTAAGTTTTCCCAGAACCGTCTACTACCGAAGGACAACATAACGCACTTCCACATTAAGGATTTGCAACTTTTGTATGCTCTACACTATAATATGAAGGTAGACGTCGGGAAAACCATCTTTGAGGAATTTAGAGAAAATCAAAAGGTTAAGCGTCGGATGATTATGTGCCCCTATCTTATCCATGGCTTGTGCAAGGGAGCGTTGGTAAAAGAGTATCCTGATGATCAGATCCTGAGGAAGAAGAACCTCCCCGTGATGCCTAAGCCATTCAATGCCCGCACCACTTCCAGGCCTCCTAGGCCCACCCCACGCCCTATTCACACCGTTCTCCGCCCCACTGCCCCTACTACATCCACCACACTACCTATACCTCCACCTCTCATCACCACCACTACCACCACTACTTTACCCCCACCTCCACCTGTCACTACTGACCCTTCCACCACACCTCTACCTCCTCCCTCTACTACTGGACCTTCCACCATCCCTACACCTCCACCTTCTACACCTACTACCGGGGGGCCGTGGCTTAGTGAGCGGCAAGGGCTTTTGATTGCACATAAACAGAGAGATTGGATGGACAGTCTGAGGGTGACACTGAATGGCATAGTGGAGAATCAGCAAGTGTTAGCTCAGGAGAGGGGGGTTGAGCTCCCTGCATTAGATCTGGATATTTCACCGTTTCAGTATACCCCGGAGATTGAGGAGGATTTGCAGCGGATCATAGATGAGTCATTTGTTGATGAGCCAGAAGAGGGGTTTGACGACATTCATTTGGATGATTTGATTGGGACAGAGGCAGTTAGGACAGTCTTTGCAGGCCTTCACAGATCGAGAGTGCATTCTTTGTGGTTGCACCAACATCAGCACACACGGATTCCACTTTGCCGACGACATGGACATGGAGCGAGACTAGCATGTTTTCTCATGCGATTCTTATTGTATTTACTTACTAGTCTGTCTCTTTTATACTTTGACATTTCACTTACTTTTGGCGTTCTTTCATCATACTTTGGACACACTTCACTTTTTCATGCACGTACACTTATTTTTGAGCCCCTGAGGCCTGCTTGACCGTGTATGTTTTCCTTTTTCATTGACTGATACTGTGGGATGACGATGATGTTATTAGTGGCTTATATCTAATGCATGGATGTTCTGTAATTATTTGATTCGATTGTATCCTTCCATTGCATATCCCGTATTTTCCCCCCTCCTTATGCTTTGACCCCGTCACTGTGGCTTAGACTCGTTGTTTTATGTACCCGCTTACCCTATTGCTTGCTTTTTAGCACGTGGATTCTGTCCCGTGCATGCACTGTCTTTGTTTCTGTTGATCTCGCTCTAGGTTACGGGCTGGATTCATACGAGGTTATCACGAGTTTCGAGTCACGGTTGCACCTTTCTGCCGGGTCTTTTGGTCAAACAGCTAAGTCTTTTACGCTTCTTATCTCTCACACACTGAGGACAGTGCTTCATTTAAGTGTGGGGTGGGGGACTTAGCCGTTTTCTTGTTTTTATTGTTGAATGTGCATTATATGTGGTATACTTAGCCTATGATCGGGTTTGAGTCGATTTTTGGGTAATTTTTAAAAAATTTCAAGGGTTCCCGACACTGTGTTGTTTGTGCTATGTCTATATCCGAGTGGTGCCACCTTAGTAGGGCCCCGAACGTATGCACTTCGGTTTGATATTATCTTGAGAATAGAGAGTATTAATTTCACGTTAGCTACACCTTGTGCACAATTTGATTGCTACCATCTCACATACCACTAGTCTCGAGGTGAAATAGAAAGGTTTACCTAAGTAGGACACGGGATGACGGTCATGGCGTCTCTTTGACCAACCAAAGCCAAATAAGCCTTATCCCGGACATTGGACCTTCGTAGCCCCTCTCAGCCTCGATAGAGTGGTCTGACCACCATTCATTTTATAGCCGTTTTGTTACGTAGTCAGAAACCTACCTTGAGCCTTACTTATGGTCACATTCCCTTCATTTACACCCTACGAGTGGACTTAGTCTTTTGTTAGGCCACACTTGCCAAGGCAAGTGTGGGGTGGGGGAAATGATGTTTTGACGGGTTGGTATTTTCTTGTTTGGAGCTATAAAGAGAAGATGAGGTCATTTGGGCTTAGTGTTTGGTTTTGACCCAAAAAGAAAAGAAAAATCTGTGAAATTCCTTCTTTTCTTTCAAAAAAAAAAAAAAAAAAAAAAAAAAAAAAAAAAAAAAAAAAAGAGAACTCAATCAATCAAAGTTAAAATTAAATTAGAAAGTTCTCAAAGAATAAAAGTTTGGTGTATATAAATAAAAGGATTGGAATCAAAGAGATGAGCTCAAAAAGTTATTTTTATAATGTTGGAGTTGGGATAGTGAGATAGGTGCTAATGTTTTCGACCTCACCTTATGAGACTTTAAACATAGTTGAGTTTGGCAATAAGTTCGGGTATGTTAGTATCCTATAGTTCCCAAGGTGCTTATATTAATCAAAAAGGAGTTTGGGTGGTTTGTATGGTAGAGATAAAGTGGTACACTTGTTGATTAGGTTCACTCGTACTTCTTTTCTCCAGTTCCCAAAATATCCTTTTCGATTAACCGGAATTACCCTAGCCTAACGTTATAACCTTTCAAGTCCTACCCGATTGTGTCCAAACTTAGTGACCTTGATTAGTGGAGAGGGTGGTTGGTATGAGACGGTTGGTAGGCTTTTGGTCGGGATTCAAGCCCCGATAATCATTTTGAACACTTAGATGTAGCTCGGCACCGACACACTCTATTCTTTTGATAATGTTGTACCGGTGTGTGTATGTTCGTGTGTCTTACTTCGTGGTTACCTCAATGGTGTGGATAGTAGCACCTACGTCACAATGTTGAATCCCTTGGTTCGTTTTAAAACGCCTAGTTTACTCGAGGGCGAGCAAAGGCTAAGTGTGGGGTGGTTGATGGGAGTCAACTTTACGTGACTCCGGTGCATTAATTACCCCCGCTACCACACTTTCAGCACAATTTTGGGTAAATTGGACCATTTTCGGAGTGATATCGTGAGCTTATGGCACGGGGAACGAATCCGTTACTTTGATGAATTCATACCCCCTTTTGTTGATATTAACCCCATTCCCGAGCACTTTTACCCTCCGGAATTGTTTGGATGTTTGTGGTTGCTTTTGATATTGTAGGGTATTGGTGTCTCGAGGACCCGAAAGGTGACGATTTGTGGTGAAAAAGCATGACCGAGGCAAGACAAGGGCCCAAAAAGGAAGAAAAGTGAAGATTTGGGGAAACAGGGGTTCAAACGCCCGTTTACCCCCCTCAAACGTGCGTTCCAGAAGTCTAGAGTTGATACAGAGTTCAAGCTCTCCAAACGCGCGTTTGAAATCACTCCAAACGCGCGTTCCAAGATCCCAAACGCGCGTTTGAATCCTCTTAAACGTGCGTTCCAGATGAAGAACAGTCAAGCCCCTGCCCAGAATTTATGCGAAACGCGCGTTTCAACTATGCGAAACGCGCGTTTGAAGATTTCAAACGCACGTTCCAGCCCTCTAAACGCTGCGTTTGGACCGCTTTTTTTGAGCATATTTTCCCTTCACCTATAAATACCCCCTTAGACATTTTCTTGGATATCAAGCTTTTCTTAGCAAAACTCTACCCATTTTCTTGCTCGAATTTTGTAATAGCTTAGAATACTCTCTCTTAGTGTAAATCAACAACATCTTAGCTTAGTCTTTCCATTTCTTAGCTTAGATTTTCATTCCAAACACTAAGAGACCACCTTTTAATTACTTTATTTTGTACTTTTGGATCTCAACTCAATTTCTGCAACTTTATGGTATATTTCTCTCTCTTCTACTGTTATGGCTTTTATTTACTTGCTTTATGTGTGTTTAGATTATTATAATGAGTAGCTAATCCCTTTTCATAGTCGAATCATGTGAAATTTGGTGAAATTACCCCTTGGGTGATGAAATTGGGAGTGGGTAGTGCTTTTTAATGCTACATCTTGCTTGTTTCATGTCTTAGAACTTGTCATAACGGATTTGGGCTAGATTGATCACCTAGGTCAAAAATCACACACATCACTCTTGAGAGTTGTTCAGATAGAGGGATGTGGGAAAATGGTTCTAGGATCGCATTGTAGTGCGTGGTTACTCGTTTTAACGTTGAAACGGCTCTCGTGCTTAACATGTCTTGTGAATGAATCTTTCTTAGGGAAGGTTAATTGACTTGGCATAAGGTGTTGGGAAGAGTTGTTCGAGACCCCAGCACCGGGATTAGGAGTTCGTACCCGTGAAATTGAATGTAAGAGTTTGTTGTTATTGCACACTCCGGTTTTGTCAATCCTTGGGGTGAAACTAGCTATTTTGATCATGGTTCGGCTATGTCTCTTTAATTATCTTTGAAACCTAGTAGTTTAATCTTCTATCTTTCTTCTTATCTTTAAACTTGTTAGTAGGGATCACTTTAATGTCGTTGTAGTTACAAATACTTTAAAATCATTGATAACCTAGACTAAGCAATACGTTCACTTTGGTACTTGCAAGCACGATTCCTTTGGGTTCGACCTCGTACTCCTGTAGCCATTCTAGCAATCGACCGGCACACTTTGCCGGTTAGAGTTAGTTTACCCACGGTTTCGAGTCTTTACAAATTGTTTTTGAAGGGTGGATTTAAGCTCATCAACATGTTCATGTACATCATTGATGTCCGATTTATGCACCAAAACCAATAGGCACTAATGATCTTAGGTCCTATCAATCACTTTGGTTTAGGTACTTCGACCTTAGCCAAACACCCCCACATTTCCAAGAATCTGTAGTCTTTCCACAGTTCATATAGGGTAGCACCCTTCTTCTTTGAAGGATGTTGTTCGAGAATGAATTCCACTTGAGAGGACATCTTCCCCCACAAGTTCTAATGTAAACATGAACTTATCAACATAGCATCCATCAACTCTTTAAGAGTTCGGTTCTTGCACATAGCCATACCACTTGGACCGAGGTGTGTATGGTGTAGTTGTTTGATAAATAATGCCGGGCCCTTAGTAAGACTCATGAAACAATACATCATATCCACCACCACAATCACTACGGATACATGTCATCCGTTTGCTATGTTTATTCTCTTTCACTTTCATTCTGATAATCCTCAAGGCATCACGCGCCTTATCTTCGCCAAAGCATTTAAATATCACAGTCTTTGGTGCTATAGTCAACAAAAGTAACAAGATACTTTTATCACCTCTAGTTTGCATGAATCTAGAGGTTCTATGTTCTTTTCAACCGGTCTCACGGTACATGAGCCAGCATGGCTTCAACACATACTTGACACTTGTTATTAGGATCAACTTTCAAATTTGGTAGCAAGGCCACGTTCATCAATGGACGAACGAATTTGAACTTTCCAAGTCCTACTCATAGTGTCACAAGCAAGATTACTCAAGCATGTAAGCAGATCTTAAAGCCAATCTCACTGGCTTTCTACAGAGCATCACTTTTGTGCTCCGCGGACAGTTTCACTGTCAACATAATGATCAATCCGGTTTGATCATTCAAAACATCATTCGTGCACCACCGAATTTCTTCATCCAAAGGATGAGATTAAACCGGTCACCGGTGCTATGTCTAGTGCTACAACGGGCACGTACACTTGTGTCACAAAGGACACACTTATTGGATTCACCTCGGTGTTTCCTTCCATTTTTGTTCGGCGAACAAAATATCAACAAAAAATTTGCTATGAATGTCCATTCCAGTTGAGGAACAAAGATCTATATGTAGAATGTAATATCGCGGATGGATCAAAGATCCACCCGACACGCATGGCGGAATAATTACAAGATCTAGATCTAACAACCAAAATACATAAAATAATATATCTAACCTACGAGGGGGTTTAGATCACCAACCTTTTTATGGTGCAAAACGTCAAGAACAAGTTGAGAGTCTAGTTGAGAAGCCAAAGTCTTCCAATGTGTGTCAAGCACCACCAGGTGGATGGTGTTTCAAGCCGTCGGACCTCCTCGACATGCTACCCGGAAAATCCCGAAGATTTTCCCAACTCTAAACCCTAATAGGAAGTCAACATCTCCCTATTATGAATATGTATATGGCGTGTTATTCATGTGTCAAAAGACTTGGGAGAACTCTCTTTATATAGGAGAGTAATCTTTGTCCTCCAAGGATTTAATAATTAAGAGATAATTATCAGATTAATCCTTTTTCCAAATAAAATATAAATAAAATAATTATCCCAAACAAATTTGGATAAATCATATTATTATCTAATATTCCATGATTTGTCACTTAACAAATAAATGATTAAATCATATATTAAATAATTATCCAAGAAAACTAATTTCTCTCTAATTAAATAATTAAACAAAATGCGCCCCACCCTAGAAAAAATAGGTCCACACGCATTTTTGACACATTGGGCCGTGTCCACGAAAAATTTCTTTTCCGTGTATTTAATTATCTAGTCTAACTAAACAATTAATCCACATATCAATTAAATAGTCCAATCCAACTATTTAATTATAATTGAGGTGAAATGACGAGAAAACCTATATGCTATATTAGGAGCCACGTCGGGGACCATGGACCCATATTCAGTAGCTACAATAAATTAAATAAAATTATTCGTCAGACCGAACAATAATATTCAATCTATTAATTCCGGGATTACACCACCATAAACCTAAAATTGAACTCTGCCGAATATAGATAACTTACACTCAACCATGAGTTGATAAGGTGTCCACTGATATAATCATTACATACGGATAAATCCTTCATAGACTGTTCATTTTGAGTCGGGATATTTCCGTAAACCCTTCTCGAAACATATTATCCTTATTTACCATTAACCCCCTAGTGATCAATTAGTTCACATACCGGACTAGTAGCTAATTAGTCTAACATGAACTCCCGGGATCGATCATTTTCTTAGGGCTAACAAATAAGGGAACTGTCTGTCTACTTCCCGAGGGAATGAATGGATTCCATATCTGTGATAGCACAGACTACTCACTCATCCCAGAATAGAGCCAACGAGAAGTGTTGGACCACATACTACGAAGTGATCCTTACTAACACACCAAACCCTACCCTAGTCTAAGCAGTTGTCTGTGATCACCTCAGGATTGAGATTAATCCATATATGATCATCTTGTGATTCGATAAGACTTCTCGATTACGGAATTATATCGAGAACTCAAATCAAATCGGTCAAGCCCTATATGATTATCATCATATATAAATGCCCCACTAGGTACCCTTTTACCGACAGTCCTGATAAGACTGTCACACCACAAAGTGTTCTGGGCGCATTATTAGCATATTAATCATGAGACCCGTACTCAGATTAATCAACGCTACGGACTATGTTGATTTTAAGTACGTCTCACTAACTCAATCCTCTTGTGTATAGCCATACACTGAGTTATGTGATTACATAAACGAGGTACTTAGGGTTTTCAGTAGTGTCTTAATTATAAACATACATGCATATAATAAGATGAATTATTAATTTTGTCCTAAAACAATTACATAATTGTCTTTCGGGCACTACACCTAACACTATAACATATCAATATTTGGCAAGTAATCCAACTAAAACACAAACCAATTCAACCGAGGAAGACACGTAAAATTTTACTGTCATAATTTCATTTTCCCTTATAAATCATGAGAACAAAAATTATATATACATGACATGATTTCCTAATTTTCCGGACGCAGAGAGTTTTTCAAGCCACTTTCATTTAGTTGGTTTGAAAACATCCGCTGTAAATATTAAGAAACAAATCTCTAGTGTATCTTCTGATTTACTTGTGATCCAATTTTCGGAGACTTGACTTGATTGTTCGCAATAAAGCACTAACCGAATTATATCAAGAATTCAACGAAAATAACAATTTCTCGTCTTGATATGCATATACTCTCACTAAGTAATTATAGATGCACCAATTAAAGAGAGTAAAACCCACTTACCCCTATAGATAGAAAACATTATGCACCAATTATATTGATGACTTCTATTTCAATACCGTGTAAGCCGCAAATAAACAATCCCCCATTTTTCCCTTAATTTATTTTTCCGTGTCTCCAAGCAATTATAGAAGGAAAAAGATCTACAAATTATTATATCACCTGATACACAATATCCTAATGAACAATTCCGGGATTTGTAACAAATACACTTTCCGACTGAGAGCCCTTTTTCAAAACAAAGATTCTAAGTAAAAGGTAGCAAATTACCAATTCTTCATAATCTGCAGCTCCAATTGACTAGACCTTTATTCCCTTTCAATTATTTCCCAACGTTAACATGTTTTAATTAAAGTATGTAGCAACATGTGGTAATAATCTAACACAGTAAATCAGCAGCAGCTAATAGGAAAACAATTATGGAATCACTTCTCCATAAACAAGTCCAAAATCCAATGCTAAAATCTCCACGTTGCTGTGAATTAACGTAGCCAAATTATTCTACTAAACTGAATATATACTGAATTAAGATTCAACGACCACAAAGTCCAAAACCAATTATTTTGTTATTCAGATCACATATGCAATAGACGTTAATTTCATTAATCGTACCCGGACAACTCATAGTTACCAACAATAAATATAGATTGGTATACAATACAAGAATAGATTGACAGCAAATTGAAGATTTTAATAGACACCGTTAAGCAGTAGTAAAATTTGTCTTAAGCTTGTTGGGATAGTGTATCATGTGTGGAGTGATTGATTCTGAAACAGATCCGTAATTTACGGATTAAATTACGGAATATTAATCTAGAAAATAAATCATGTGAATAGTACAATTCATATTATTTAGCTGATCTAACAGAATAAATATCATCATGCATATCTCGATTCAAACAATAGACAATACATGTAGTATGCACAAAATAAAGGACTAGAGATCAAACCGAGGCGAGAGTATTTACTCTTTCCGTAAGACAAATTGCTCCGGTATGTGTGCCCACGGTAGTAACAAGCGTCTCCCAAGATACAACGGCTTTCGCCTCGGATTTAGAGGCACTTCAAAACCCAAGCTCCGTGAACTTACATAGTGCTCCGACTTCTCTTCGACAATATCAATATCTAGATCTATATGACTGACTCTTGTGGTGGAAAGACACAAGAGAAAATTCGATGAATAACCTTCATCCATGGGGTTCTTTATATAGTGGAGAGGAGGAGCCAATGCTTTAACTGACAATAAACACATCATCAAACTTTTCCCTTGGAAAAGTAACGACCGACTTTTCCTCAAGGAAAAGTCATTGAAGCGCCCCAATTAATTCCTCACGCCATGTGGAATTAAATCCCGCAATTGCGCCCTAATTAATTCCTCACGCCATGTGGAATTAAATCCCGCACTTGGTCGGATGGCGATCTTTGAATTCTAATTGGTCGAATGACTCAACGACTCGATTAGTCGAATGACACAATCACATCCCAAAATTAATTTATGGTAAATTTCATAAGGAAATTTTGTCCAAAAAATTAATAGTAACACCCGAACCGAGCCGAGCACGAGCCGAGCCGGCCGGACGGAAGGCGGCGGCAGCGCGCGCGCGTGTGGAATAATCTAAGTCCTCCCTCCTGCACAAAAGTGCCTTGCCCCTTAAGGCACATCTATAAGAGTATACACTAGCTCTTATTACTTGTGCTCACAAGCCTCAAGTTACCTATGTGGGAGAATGGGGTGAGGTCCTCCCTTCAACACCCATACTCCTACATATTGTCTACCAACTTTAGCCATTAATTTCTCATTCACCCGACATCCAAATCGAGTCATTCAAAAGCCCATCATCAACTACTCCGTATAGAGTATTTAATGATATCATTAACTCTCGATGACATACATCGGAGCCTATCCGTAAATCGCGCTAAAGTTGACTATTCAACCCTTCAAAAGGGCTTTTTCTCCGACAAAAAAAAGATCAATCAGAATGAAAAAATTGAACAAAATGAATAAAGTTGAGTCAAGAAATGTGGATGAAAGTTTTTGAGTTAATATTTCCAATGTATTACATGGCGATGGGATGAAGTAAATTGGAGTAGATGTTCGTGAATTCTTGGTTAGCTTGTTCTTGGTGACGACTATTTTTGCAAGCGATATTGGAACTTCATCTTGGCGCCAACCGTTTTTGCATCTTACTCATGTTTATGATACTGTGTTGAAAGAAGGTGAGCTATGAGTTAAGTGTAGGATGTTTTGATTTGGCTCACTCGTATTTTCTTTTTTGATATTCCTTTTATCCTTTCGTTTAGCCCCGTCCCTAGCCTAACGTTAGAACCGTGCAAGTCCTGCCTGACCTTTGTTAGCCTTGATTTGACCTCGTGGAGATGTTTATGAAGTATAAGCCTATGGTGTAACGCCATTAGTCAAGATTTATAATCTGAAATGTTGACTATGAAAAATGATTGAGAAGCTATGCACACACACACACACATTCTGTTTTCATGATAAGATACGCTTTGACCCGTGTTTATTCGCTTATTGATTAATTTTTACTCATTGAATATATTGGATTATTGTATGATCGCAACGTTGACCTCATGTTTTATTTTTGAATCGCATGACTTGCTCGAGGGCGAGCAAACGCTAAGTGGGGGTTAATTGATGAGAGTCAACTTTGCTATAATTTCGTGTGCATTTTACTCCCTATTTGTAGCCTATTCGATGTAATTTTGGGGTAGTTAAGTTGTTTTTATAGGCAAGTTTCACCATGATTCGAATCACGAGACGAAAGTTGTTTATATCAGAATCCCGATATTTTTGGTTGATTTGTGTGTGTTTTATTGGTATTTTTTATGCTTGGATTTGTGGTTTATTTTTATTATGGTATGGCGTGATAGAGAGCATGACGAGGATCACAACGGTACTAAAATCTTCCAAAATCGAAGTTCAGTGAGAAAATGACGGTGACTCAAATTCAAGCGCTTGGAAAAAAAGATTATCATCCAACTTTGTCGGGATCCCAACTTTTGTATTTAGTAGGAGTGAAGCACCAAAGATTTAGATCCGCTTTGTCGCGGTCTTCAATTGAAAATAATTATGAAGTAAAATTAAAAATAATAAAAAGAATAAGAATAAACAAAGGAAAAAGCTGCATATGGGTTGAGGAGGTTCTATTTTAAAGACTCCAACATGGAGAGTCACCATGTGGCAAGATATCTGACCACACGCTTTCATCCTGCAATGAAACTGTGTGGTCCAGATTGTGTCACATAAGTGACTCCCTATGTTGGAGTTTTTAGGGTAGCATTTCCCATTGGTTGAAGGAGCCACGCCCATTACAATGCTTTTAATTAGTGCAGCGGACGAGAAGCAAAGGAGTCACTTAGGTCAAATTTCAACACAGTTTTAGACCAGAATTTTATTTTTATTTTTGCCTGCCGCTGTTCCTTCCCTTTGATTAGAACATATTTATTTTATTTCTTTTGCTGCAAATTTCCCAAGAACAACGGTATCCACTTATTTATTTTATTCCGTAATTTCAACACAACAAAGTGACGATTCGAGTGGTGGATTGCTACAGTTTCTTTTGGAAATTTTATTCAATCTTTTTATAATATTTATTATTAATTTCTTCTTTAATTTCTGCACTTTTATTTTTATTATGCATAGCCAAATTTTCTGATAGCTAGATTATGTGATGGATTGCGAAATTGATGCCTAAACGAAGATCTAGGGATGAGTAGAGCTTAAAAATTAAATCTTTTGAGTTGTTGTGTCATAAAATTTGATCTTAATGCTTGAATTAAACTGATCTCTTGATTCATGATTTCACACACTAACTTTATAAATGTATTTTAAGTAGGAGTGTGCGAACTAAAATTTTAGGAGTGTCATGCACTAACTAGTCGAGTTCTTCGCAGCCTGCTGCCTTGGTACGGTTTTTCTTGCTAAGCCGTGAATTCGTGGATGTGGAGCGCCTTATAGTTCTTAATCATATTAGGTCAATTAAATTCCATAGAGGGATCGTTGAACCAAATATAGGTAACTAGGTCGTGATATTAGCGCCAGTGGACCAAAGCAGGTAGAGATTGCACCCACAACACATTCATTAGAAGCTATTGGTTACCTGGTAGGTGAAGGCTCGCTCCTAGTTATTCGGTAAAGGTATTATCTCAGACTAAGCCTCTTGATCTTCTTCCCCAACCGATTTTCAACTGTAGTCTTCCATTGCATGAAGTTCTTGAATGCCTCACTTTGGTGTTTCATCATCACCACCCAAGTCATCCTTGAATAGTCATCTATGAATGATGTAAAATATTTGTGGATCGATGAAGTTTGTTGAATTACAAACAAATAAAAACAAAATGCATAATTTTATTGATTCAAGTAAAAGTTACAAAGTTACAATGTATGTTCAATGTGGCTGATCATGGGGTATTTATAACATCATACACCTCATTATCGCTATAAGTAAGTTTCAAATGGTTATAACAAACTAACCGCTTTTAGTTTACAACATATCGCAAATGATCGCAGATCGTTGACCATCAACAAAGTTATCGAGGTTTCCATACTATCGGTAGGTCGATGTCTTCATATCATCGCCAGCCTTGTGCACTCAAAGATTCCTTTCGCTTATATAATCGTAACACCCCTCAAGCCGAGAGTGGTACATGAACAGCTTGCACTCAAAGATTCCTTGTAGCCACTTGAAGTCTGGAAGATCGTTGAAACTCCCAATTTATCTAGTAGATAAGAGAAAATAGGTGCATCCAAGGCCTTGGTGAGGATGTCAGCTATTTGTTCTTTTGTATTGATTGGAAGAAGTTTGATGAGTCCTGATTTGGCTTTGTCTCTCACAACATGGAAGTCAAATTCAATGTGTTTGGTTTTTTCATGAATAATCTAATTCTTGTTTCTCGTATATCGAGAAAAGTAAGTTATTTTTCTAAAGTTTCAATTCTAGTTTGAAATTCGATGCTTGTATTATTACTTTTGGGTTTTTAGAATAAAGAGAATGGGTGTAAAAAAAGGAAGTTTTAGTTAGTGTCAACGAGAATCTTGAGCAATGTGCATTGCACTAGCATTGTCACAGTATCAACACATCAAAGCAATGGATTGGTATTTGTAAATCATGTAGTATATAAATAAGCCACTGGATTTCACAAAATGCATTTGCCATGGCCCTATACTCAGCCTCTGATGAGCTTCTAGCAATAGTTGTTTGTTTGTTTGCCTTTTAGGAGATTGGAGAATCTCCTAGGAACATCATATAACCTGATACTGATCTTCTTGTTTCAGACAACCACCCAATCACTATCTATAAAACCCTTAAGTACAAGATTATTGTCTTGTAGAATTAGATTCCTTGGCCGTGATTGGTTTTCATACCTGCCAGCCTATGTTCGCATTCATGTGATTTTCGGGCTGGAGTGTCTAGAAATTGACTTAGTTGATGTATTGCAAAGGCAATATCGGTCTGGTAAAAGTGAGGTAAATAAATTTACCTACTAGAGATCTCAGATATAAGTTGTTATCTTCTAAAAGAGGTGAATCACCATGTTGTAAAGTCCGCTTGACTCCATAGGTGTCTTAGTTGTGTTTGGCTCCCAAAAATTCATATTCTTCTGTGAGGTTAAGTGTATATTTTCTTTGTGAAATGGATATCCCTTTGGGACATCTAGCAACCTCAATGCTTAGGAAATATCTCAATTTTCCAAGATCTTTGATTGTGAAGTATCATTAACTTCCTCGAATCAACTCTTAACTAGGGCTAGCAACTATAATGTCATCCACATATACCAATAGGGCAATAAATGACTGCTCAACCTTTTGTGAATAAGATATGATCATGTTTGGATTGAATGAATCCTTGAGCCTCTAATGATTCGGGCTTAACTTGCAATTCCATTGTCTCGCTAGCTTGTTGGAGACCATATAGTGACTTGGTAAGTTTGCAAACTTGGTTTGGTTTGGTTGCTACACATAATCGCATGTTCACTTCTTCATGGAGATCTTCATGTAGAAAGATAGTTTTGACATCCATTTGATGTAAATGCCAGTTGTTAGTTGCTCCTGCTGCAAGTAAGGTTCTGACTGTAGTAATCTTGACAACAGGGGAAAAGGTTTCTTGATAATCAATCCCATATGTCTGAGTGTAGCCTTTAGCTACTATTCTTGCTTTGTATCTCTCTACTGATCCATCAGGATTATGTTTGATTCTGTATAACCATTTGCAACCTATGGGTTTCTTGCCTGGGGGTAGATCAACTATCTCTTAAGTGTGAGTCTTCTGTAAAGCTTCAAGTTCTTTGTTCATTGCCTCCTTCCATTCATCATGCTTGACAGCTTGATTGTAGGTCTTAGGCTCTTTGACTATATAAATAGAATTAATGAATCTGGCTTAGTCTGCTGAGAGATTGTCCAGGCTCATTACTACACTCAGCTAATGTGGAGTCTACTGAACACTATGAGCACCTCCTTGATAAAAGTTTGGTGATTTCCTTGTTCTTGTGGACCTTCTCAGTTGTGTGGGTTTATGTGCCTAATTTACTGGTGCATGCCTTTCATTGGATGTTTCTGCAGCTGCTGATCCCATTGTGGATTGGTCTGCTGACTCATTCAGCGGGTCATCAAAAATGTCCATTATCGGCAAAGGAACATGCATGTCAAAGAAGATATCTAGGCTTTTCCAACACCGCCAAAAAAGAGAAAATAATTTTCATGGAATTGAGTATTTCTAGCAACAAAGATGTCTTTGTTGGTAATATCTAAGAGAATACCACCGCTGGTGGTGGTTGAATTCCCAAGATAGACACAAGTCCTACATCTTGAGTCAAATTTTGTCCGATACCATCAAGTGTGCAGGAAAAAACTAAGCAACCAAAAACTTTGAACACAGAATAGTCTGGTTTTGTGCCATAAAGAACTTCATGTGGAGTGCTTTCCTTCAGCAGTGGTGTAGGTGTGGCATTAATCAACTTTACAACATGTAAAAGATAAAAACCCCAATATTCAATGGGTAGATTACTTTGGAACCTCAAACCTCTTGCAACATTCACTGATGTTTTCTTTCAACAATACTATTTTGTTTCGTGTACTTACACAGACATGTCTATTGTATGATACCCTAATGAGCATAAAATTTAGTATGCTGAAACTTTGCTCCATTGTTAGATCTAATCACTTCAATAATTTTATGAAACTGAGTAGAAACATATTTAACAAAAGATTTAACAAGGTCAGAAGTTTCAGATTTTTGCCTAATAAGAAAAACCCAAGTAAATCTAGAAAAATCATCTACAATAGTAAGAAAATATTATTGTCCATTCACAGTGTGCTGTCTTAGAGGACCCCAAATGTCCATATGAACAAGGTCAAAAGTAGCATTTACAGCAGTGGTACTTAAGGGAAAAGGATTTTTCTTCAATTTTTCCATAGGATAGACATAACAAAGATTATGATTACAAAATTTGACATCAACAGACTATGAACTGATGACTTGCAGTCTCTTATTTGGCAAGTGTCCAAGTCTGCAGTGCCATAAAAGTGCATCATCTATCTATCAGATAAAGTTTGATTGTCTACAACATTGGAAATAGAAAGTCTAATTGGTTGATCCATGACATAAAGTCCTCTCTATAATTTAGCTGATCCACTCTTGTTCTTGTTCTTGTCCTACAAAACGCACTTGTTAGCAGAACATATAGCTGCACCTTTTGTATGATTAATAAAAGAAGGTAAAGAAAAAGGTTATACTTAAAACCAGAATACAAAACATATCATGTAAGACCGCTTGAGTGTTGATCCTCACTTGACTCAGATACGTGATGAGACATTATTTCCATTAGGTTGGCAAGTGAGTAATGTGTGACATTATCAAAGAGTTGGCCAACAAAGAAATCTCGCTTGTCTAGGATGATCATTCAAAGAGAGCCATCGACTTGTCAAGTTGTCGTAGTAAGATTGGGAAACCCCGTCCGGCAGCACTTGGTGTAGCAAACATGCTTGGTGTCCGATCTTCTTCGTTGATTGCTCATATTCTACCATATTGGCTCTTTTTGTTTGAGACTGTGGGAAAAATAGGCTTCTTGTAACAAGTCACCTCAAGATGAGCATTATATCCATAAAGGCTACATTACATCTTTTTTGGGAATTTTAGGCATGGGATTTTCAAGAGAGAGTTAGGTCGCTAACAACTGATGTTGTCCTCGCCCATTCTTTTGTAACAATAGGACCATGGAATCTTGATTCTTGGCATTGTTGGCCACATATGACTACTCGCTCTCAAACTTGATTGCCATTACAAATACATCATAAATTTCTCGAAAGGCATCATCAACATTGCTTGTGAGACCATTGGTTCAAATTCATCCCTTAATCGCTTGAGGAATTTCATGACATGTTTCACCACCATATAATACATCGATTGTTGACATTGAGGATCATCAGAAAATCGTTACATGCTTGATGGTCTTGATTTCTTCCCAAAGAATCATCAACTTTGTGAAATATTGATTCACAAAGTCTGCGGCTCGCTTCAGAGATGCATTTCTTCAAGAAGAATCAAAGCCTCAATGCATCAACATTTGAAAACCTTGTCGCAAGATTCTTCCAAACCGCATATGCATTCTTGAAGTACATCAAACTTTTCGCAGAATGGTGTTTTCAACAGAGTTCAAGATCCATGATCTCACCATTGTATCACATTGCCTCCATGCATGGAAGTTCACGAATTTGCTTCGCCTTTTATTGTGCCGCCTCACTTAAGCAAGTCTTATTCTTGGTGCTCAACACCATCTCCATGGACATTTTCCAGGGATTATAGTTATTTCCATTCATCAATGGCTGAACCTAAACCAGAGAAGGATTCTCATAAGGATGAACATAGAATGGACTGGAGGTACTTATTTCTTGTTTATTAGTTGTCATGGCTATCAAGAACTCCAGAATTGATTCTCAAATCAACAATGATAGTGAAAAAACCGATCAAGAGCTGATCAAAACAGAGAAAGTGATGACAGTATACTCTCAAGAAACTGAAACTCAGAGAAAGGTGAAGAACACTCTCAAGTTTCTTCAAAAAACGCAGGAAAGCTTTTAGAAATTCTCAAATTTCACGCTATGATATCATGATGAAGTTTGTAGAATTACAAACAAATAAAAACAAAACCCGAATTTTATTGATTCAAGTAAAAGTTACAAAGTTACAATGTATGTTCAATGTATTGATCATAGTGGTAGTTATAATATCATACACCTCATGAATCGCTTATAAGTAAGTTTCAAACGGTTATAACAAACTAACCGCTTTTAGTTTACATCATAATCGCAAGTGATCAACAGATCGCAAACCATCAAACAGGTCGAGGTTTCCATACTATCATCAGGCTGCTGATGTCTTCATATCATCGCCAGCTTGTGCACTCAAAGATTCTTTTCAAATTTTATATATCAGAAAAGTGACCACCCAATGACTCCACATTTGATGGCCCTCAACAATCGTAATGAATGTAATCAAGTGATGACTATGTATTGTGTACCCCTTTGAGAACTTGCCCCTATAAAGCTTCCCAAACACACAATGTTCACGTAAGTCCAGATTTTGACCATACATCATCTAAGATGATTATTCGAGAAAGAACTCAGATCCCTTTTAACCCATGTGATCCAGCCTCATATGCCACGCTTTGAAACTCGTGGATCGATGAACTCAAAGCAGATGCCGCAAAGAAAGCAGTAATCCAGAAGAATACCGAACCTTGTAAGATATACAAGGTCCCTTTCTTGACTCCCTTAAGAATCTCAATCGAAGTTTTTATAGACACTCAAACATCACCTTCACTTTGGAAATTGAACTCCCTATTGTCCAAAAGACAGATACATACCAAGTTCTTGGTAATCTGTGGAACATGTCTAACTTCACACGCTTTACTGTAATCTTCCATCCTCTGGCCCTCAATCAGACCGAGCTAATCCCAACTACCTTGAAGACCTTGTTGTTTGACATAGATATATGACCATCATCTATCTACTGATATCTTGAAAACCACTATCTCTGAGGGCAAACATGAAAGGATGCCCAGAGTCCGTAATCCACACATCAAGATGATGTGCCGATTCTCTTGCCACTAGAACCATGTCCTCATCTGTCATGCTCACCTGCATGCCACTCCGTGCGTAACTATTCTCATGTCGCTTCTTCCTCTTGGGCAATTTGACTTCCAATGTCCCCGCCTCCTTACAAGAATTGCAAACATGAAAGATCGCACAAAGTTCTCATAGAAGTCGGTAATGAAACCAAAGAAATCAACGCAAAGATCTTCATGCTCAATCTTAACATCAAGATTCCTCAAATCAAGTAATATTGTGTTCAACTATCAAGGTGATCTTCAATCGAGCCCCTCATGCATTGATGAGAGTCAACTTTGCGATAATTTCATGTATATTCTACTCCCTATTTGTAGCCTAGTAGATGTAATATTGGGGTAGTTAAGTTGTTTTTATAGGCACGTTTCACCACGATTCGAATCACGAGACGAAAGATGTTTACATCCGAAATCCCGATATTTTTGGGTGATTTTTATGTATTTTATTGGTATTTGTCATGCTTGGGTATGTGGTTTATTTTTATTACAGGTATGACGTAATAGAGACCGTGATGAGGATCACAACGGTACAAAAATCGTCCAAAATTGAGTTTGTGTGAGAAAATGACGCGTGACTCAAATTCAAGCTGCTCGGAAAAAGATTATCATCCAACTTTGTCGGGATCCCAACTTTTCTCGCTTAGTGGAGAGTGAAGCACCAAAAGATTTTGATCCGTTTTGTCGCGGTCTTCAATGGAAAATAATTATGAAATAAAATTAAAAATAATGATAATAATAAACAATATAATAAACAAATAATATTGGTTGACGGGGCCCACGCCCATTACAAAGCTTTTAATTAGTGCGGTGGACGAGAAGCAGGGGGTGCTTTTATTTTGGACGTGAATTTTCCGGAAAAGAGGGACGGCAATTAGATTATTAAATGAGTCGCTTAGGTCAAATTTCAATACAGTTTTAAACCAGAATTTTATTTTTATTTTTTGCCTTGCTGCTGTTCCTTCCCTTTGATTAGAACATATTTATTTTGTTGCAAATTTCCCAAGAACAACGGCATCATCTTATTTATTTTATTCTTTGATTTCAACACAACAAAGTGATTTATCTCGAGTAGTGGATTGCAATAGCTTTCTTTTGGTAAATTTTATTCAATCTTTTATCATGTTTATTATTAAATTCTTCTTTAATTTCTCGCACTTCTATTTTCATTATGCATAGCTAAATTTTCGATAGCTAGATTATGTGATGGATAGCTTAAATTGATGCCTAAACAATGATCTAGTGATGAGTAGAGCTTAAAAATTAAATCTTTTGAGTTGTTGTGTCCTAAAATTTGATCTTAATGCTTGAATTAAAATGATCACTTGATTTATGATTTCACACACTAACTTTATAAATGTATTTTAAGTAGGAGTGTGCGAACTAGATTTTAGAGTGCCATGCACTAACTAGTCGAGTTTTTCGTGCACTGCCTTGGTAAGGTTTTTCTAGCTAAGTCGTGAATTCGTGGACGCGGAGCGCCTTATAGTTCTTAATCATATTAGGTCAATTAAATTCCATGTAGGGACCGTTGAACCAAATATAGGGTAACTAGGTTGTAGCATTAGCGCCTAGAAACAGCTTTTTAGAGATTGCACCCACAACACATTCATTAAAAGCTATTGGTTGGCCGGTAGGTTAAAGCTCGCTCCTAGTGATTCGGTAAGGGTATTATCAAGAGTGTCCTCGATGATAATTTAGCTATTCGCTTATCATACTATTAAAGTTATCGCTTTTATTTGCTTAGTTATAACTACTTTCACATCATTTGTGAGCCTAAACCAAATACTTAAATTGGTTGTGATACTTGACCAATTCCTCGTATGGCGATACAACTCTTGCGTCGTTGTAGTACAAACCGAACTTGTACTCGCCGCTTAAAGTTGGTTTGCTACAATTTGCCCATCAAGTTTTCTCGGGCGCCGCTGTCGGGAATCGGTCAATATCGTAAAATCACACGTGTATCTAGGATTATGTATTTTTATTTTTTCTATTTTGATGCTTTGTTGAAGAGTCACACCACCTACTCGTAGTGGTAGTGACTTGATACCTTGATTGTGTTCTTGTTTTTTTCCTCGAGTCACGTGTATGGATCCGTATGGCCGCGAGGCTCTTTCCTCATCGATTTGGAGGATTCAATTTTGATGGTATGGGACCCTATTATCGCTCAACTCATACACATCACCTTACCACAATGAGTGGGAGTGGTCCTCCAAGCTCTCAATTTCAACACCCTAACGCTTATCCGCAATACTTTCACCGCCATAGATACTCCATCGCCAAGAGCACAATCGAGATTTTGTTGGAGCAACTTAGTCGATCTAAAAGAATTGAAGGATTCTCAGCACCGCTTGGAATCTTAGGTGGTTGATCCGCAAGTCGGGTAGGCGCTTGGTTGAGCAGAGGAGTCTTAAAGGGAAGCATTAAAGAAGAAGAAGGTTTTCAATCTCCACCGCCTCTCCTCGAGGTAATCACTCACGAGGATGCCATGAAAAAGGTATGAATATTGTCCCCGCTTGAATTATCAATTCCTTCTTCAATGAGCCCCGCTGAGACACATGTAGAGGTGAGTCCTTTGATTCTTTTGATGCTCTTGTTGAGCCAACTTTTTATTACGTGGTGCATGAATCACTCCTAATTGGTATATGCCTGCTTTCGGGAAAGTGAGTTCTGGGTTGCAATGATGAATTCCTTGAGTCAATCTTGGTGGAAGGAATTGAGCCCTTTTCTTTCGTGGTGCCATTTTGATTGGGCGCCAATTCCTATGATTTGTGTAGTGGAGAAGCAACAATTCGCTTCTCCTTGGTATAACTATCCTTAGCATAATTGGGGAAGAAAGTCGAACTAAGGACTTTAAACTTAGAATGTTTTAGGTAGTTTGTTTTTCATTTCACTCGTATTTCTTTGTTTCACTTTTAATTTCTTAATAAGTCGAGCTAACGACATTAAACAAAAGCGCTTATGGGAGGTAACCCACTTTTTCTTAGATTCTTAGGATTGTTTTTGAGAAGTGATGAAAATTTGACGACGCATCTTGAATTCCGTTGCATGCCTTGTGATATTCTATATATCTGTTTTATATACATCTCCATACTTATGCTTAACTACGCTTAAGGTTCCGGCCTTTCGTCGTAGTGGATTCTTGGTTTTCTTTTTTGTGATTGCACATGTACCCTGGGAGATACATTGGCGGTTATCATTTTGCGTGGTGGCGCCCTATTTTCTGTTCAACTAATTCTTTCTTTCTTTTATTTTATCACTCACACACCGAAGACGGTGTTCCGTTTTAAGTGGGTGGTGGTAGACTTAGCTTCACTTGGCTACTTGTGTTTAAATTTGAAGCATCGAATAAGTTATACACTTGGTGTTTAGTCTAATTGAGTGAAAATTGAGTAATTTTTATAAAAAAAATTCATGGTTTTGATGGTGTGAATTCATGGTATTGATTGGTTAATTATTAGTCACGGGTTGAATCCACGCGAGTCAAACATTTATCTTGTTGTGGAATTGAATTTTATGCATGTAATAGCTTACCTTTCATGAATTGTGGTTGGTTAGTGAATGATTATTGTTGACATAGACATTAACTGCTACTCTAGAACTTATACCATTAACTTTGAGGCAAAATAGAAAGGTCAATCTTGGTAGATTAATGGATGACGGTTGATTAGAGATAAATTTATGATCATTATTACTTACATTTTACCCTCAATATTGATACCATTTTGAGCATTATTGTATCAAATCAAGTCAAAATTACTAAGTTTTATTCAAATGTATAAGTAGTAGTTATTATATAAATTATCGTATTTTTATTAGTTTTTGTATCGGTTTAGTAACCGGAGTGTCGGTCGGATTTACGCTTGATATTTTGGTGGTTCATTGCGTGATTATACATTGACCAAGATTCCACGAATTACATGTTTTGAGCCTTAAAAGAGGTGTTTAGAGGGTTGAAGAAGGTGCCACAAGCTTACGAGTTCAAACGGAGCAAATTTTCCTAAGTACTTAAACCGTAATTTATTTTCGATGGAGATTTGACCCACTTCAGAGGCATTTTCAGGGGATGACTTCTTAATAAAAGTTTTAGATCTTCACATAAGCTTTCCAACTCACTTTGAATCACGTCAATTGGAGGTCTACAACTCAAATAGTAGTCAAGTGACTAACCGATTCGATTAGTAAAATCCCAAATATCTTTCGTGAATACGAATGGCTCATCAAAACGACATTTTCTCAAGAAGTTTCCTTAATAAAAGTTGTATATATTCAAGAAAGCTTTCCAATGGATTTTGAATCAAGTCAATCGGACTTCTACAACTCAAATGGTGGTCAAGTGGCTAATTGATTTGTATTAAGGAAAATGTCGCGAAAACGACACGAATGGGAATGGCCCATTAAAAAGGCGTTTTTGAAGAAGAGTCATTCATGAAAGTTGAAGAATTTTCCGAGAGCTTAATTTTGACGCTTGAATCATAATTTTTGGAGGTCTACAACTCAAGATATGAATTTTAGAAGTTTTATTCCAATAATTATAATTATAACCGAAGGATCGAGAATCAAGTTTCGAGTCATTATGCAATGATGATTCCGACAGGTCCTGCCCCCTATCCGACCGGTCCGCCACAACATTTTGCTATATATACAGAGCATCGTGAGAAATGTAGACTCGCCCCTTTCTTTCCTCTTTCTCGCCCCTTTCGCTTTTTTTTGTTGTAGATCACACATATATATAGATATATCTATATATATACACACACACACGCCCTAATATATATATATATATATATATATATATATATACATCCATATATATATATATTTCATCTATCTTCTTTTTATTTTCGCCCGTATATACATATATATGTCTATGTATGTATGTATATATGTTTTTCACATATATAAATAAAATGGTTATAGTATCGTTGTAATGGCGTGAATAATTATCAAGATTGTTGATTTCAAGTTTGGCATGTTAGATCCGTGGAAACGTAACTCCGATTCGATAGTCATCACCGTAATATATTCTAAAATTGTTATGTTTATTATTTCTATTTCTATTTATATATGATATTAAACTAAAAATATATCTAGCCAAGATATGAATCAATTAGTTAATCTTTTGGTAAAATGAATGATCGACTGTAATAATAATGATTAAAATCAATTATGATGAATCTCTTCTTTCGCTTAATGAAACGTTAAAATTGAAAGACCGAGGGTAAAATTGGCCGAGTGAAAACGCGACAACGGAACCCGCTTCCTACCCGGCGCAGATTTGTCTTGGGAAAGATAAATTTTATTGACATTTGTACTCGAGATCGTAATAATGTTAAATCATCGCTTAATTGAAACTTAAACCGAAAGTTGAATCGCTCGCTTTGACAACCGGAGCCTTTTAAATAAAATTGACCGCTTGACGAACGGAATGACTCCTTTTATCTAAAGGTAGATTTGTACTCGGGACCTCGCTCGTAAAAACCGTAATAGCTTGTGGACCTTGGATCGATGCAACGGACATATGACGCTTTCATACGCCGCTGGTGAGAAGGAACTCGCTGAATCGAGGAGTGCACCGCTTTCACATAATTTACACTCTTGAATAAAGGAAGATCTCGCCTCGCTTATTTCTACTAAAAGATATTGATTCAAGAAAGTATTTCTGGCTAGATCCAAAAATATATCTATATATCTATTTGTATTTATTTATCTGCTTTACTAACAATCTAACTAATCTAACGGTCTAACCCGATAAAATCGATAAAATCGCGACTTAGATCGAAAGTTAATAATAGCTTCTTGGTGTTTAACCCCACTTAAAAGAATTACCATGTTTTCCCCGAGAATACGACGACTCACCGCACTAGCACTACAATTTGACCCGCACACCGCCGTTAGATCTCAGATAGCCAAGGTAATGTCCGCGCCTTTCTCGCGCCGCTTTCCAAGGTTAGGTTTAGGTTCTGGCTTGAATTTTTGCGCGCCGTTGTCGGGAAAACGTCGCTAATTTCTTTTCTTTGTGTCTAGGGTTACTACTTGTATTAGCTCAAAATTCTCGAGGATAAGTCAACACTCTTTCTTATCACATTTCTTTTTATTTTTCCGTTGGTATCTACCTTCTTTAGTTACCAATTTTCTTCTTCTATTAAATTCATATTTTCATTTTCGATAGTAGAAAGTAAACGTGGTCATAACAAAACAGAGGATAAATCAACACTTTTCTCAATCTCATTTCTATTTTTATTTTCATTGGTACCTACCTATTGGTAAGATACCAATTTTTTAAAAATACTCGGTAAATACCGAGTGGCTTCAGAATTACCGAGAGAGAGAGAGAAAGAGAGGAAGGAATCGCGACTCGGTAAATACCGAGTGAGTCGGTAATTACCGGAGAGAGAAAAAAATGTGGTTTTTTTATCGATTTGTGTTATTTTCTATTCGATATTTTCTATTCCACAAGAATTGTCAAATCGAGTAATGAAAACGGCCGAAATCGCAGAATGAAACACCATCCGATTCAGTGTTTTATCTATTTCAAGTTATTTTTCTATTTTTCAATAGTTGATGACCGAATGGTAAGGCCCCACTCACTCCTTATAGGCCTGATTTAAACACTTACGAAAGGCGCTAAGATAGAGAGTAAACGCGTCATATCACCAGAAATCTCGACCAAGCATCATCTTCAAATCGAATACGAGAATGATCAAATCAAGAATGAAACACCGAACGAGGGCTTGATCATGCCCAAGGAATATTAATAAATAAAATAAAAATAGAAATAATCGTAATTGGAAGCAAAGTTGAAGGAACCAAGTTTGAAAGGGCCAATTCAAACCGAACCTTATCCAAATTTCAACCTAAATTCATCTCGGTTCAACCAGATAAGGCAACACCATATCCAATGCATATTTTGAAGAAAAAGGTACTCGAATGATGACACACAATGTCCTCAAAAGGCACAATCATTCAAGGAAGCTTTACCATCTTCGCTTAACGATGAGAAGTATGCATGTTTTCGATTACCTTTTCGGTGCTTAATATTAATATCCCTTTCATCGATGTTTGTAGTGAGAGTTTAGTTTGGGAGTTAATCATGAGAGCGTTGTCTTCAACACTTACAATTCATTGAAATATCCATGCATTACACTAGAATCTTGTTCTTGTGTGTACACTTTGTGTCCCCTTGTTGTGGATTGTACTAATACGCAGTAATTGAAGTTAAGATGACTTTAGCAATAATATGAAGGCTCGCAAACCGAAAGCTCAAAATCAAAGGAAAAGTTCAAGAATCGCTTTGGATTGGTGGGAATTGTCTAACCTCGCTTGAAACCGTATTGAAGAAGGATGCGGTGCGTGAGGATGACCCACCACCAGCACTCTTAAAAACTCAAGCACGGTAAAGTCTCGCTATAGACTATAAATGTAGTCAATGACGGGTACTATCCTTCCTTTTACTCCTTAAGCATTTATTTTTAGTGGATTATGTGCTTAATTGTTACGTAAGGCTTTTGTGAGTAATTGTTAGAAGTATCCCGCTTTGTTTAGTATATTATATTAGTTAATCCTTATCATTTTGGTCGAGGAACGACGTTAACTAAAAGCGCCACCGAGGCAGCCCGTAAAATGTTAAATATAATAATTACTCATACTTTGATGATACTTTGCTAATACTTAGGATTGATTTTCATTTTGTTTCACCAAGTCTTAGGATGAATGTTTGAATGACATTAAACGGGAACGATTAGGTGGTTATCCGAAAATCTCGATGGAAAAAAGAGAAAATTCAAATGCATCATTTCTTGACTTAGGTTGTTAGAACGATTTGAAATAACCTCGAGGATCCGGGTATAAAAGACTCAGAGTTAATACTTTCTCACATATTTCATTTCATGATCTAGTCTGCTTTAAATTTCAAATAACGTGTGACATGTATTAGTTCAACTACTGTGGGAATATTGTGTGTTTTAAATCAATAAAAGTTTACGTGGGTGTGTTTATCTACCCTTTTGCATTACTAATCGTCACACTCACATACTTTTATTTTATTTGCACACACAATGGTCATAACTTTGACCCACCCACCCACCCTTTTTTATCATCCGAGTATTTGTTTTGACTTGTTTTAAGGCACCATTGCTTTCCCAACAATTTTTTTTTACACTCACTTTACATCGGGGACAATGTAAGTTCGTAAGGGGAGTGGAGTCGCTGGTCTAAAGAATGGAATTAATGTTTATTTTGTATCAATAAATCCTTTAGTTTTCGATCTTTTTCGAGCATTATTTAGTTGATTAAAATAAATCGTATAAGGTATATATTTCATGGATTTGAAGATGTAATGATCAATTTGATGTGTATAACCAACGGAACCGTAAGTGCATTGTAATTCCAAATATATTTGTGTAACATGAATTCCTTCACGTAAGCCTTTGATATTGTTTAAAATTTGAAATCAGATTCATTCAAGATCCTGAAGTGGTTTATCTGTAGATAATAGCAAGAATCTTAGTACCTAACTTTTTGAATGTGTACTGTGAATATCTCAAGGTTTGAATGTGATAGAAGGATATAAGTTAAAGAAGAATACCAAATTAAGATGAACTATTTATATGTCGGTCAGAGCTACCAATGATTTGAGTGCGTAGAGGCTGCTATCACGTAAACGCCCCATATCACTACGAGGTTTAAAAGCTCCCGACCGCTCGATGATAGTAGTCCACCTAGTGGTGTTATCACGAAACGCCCTATTGCCTGGGAATGAAGGCATATGCTACAAATGTGAAATTAAACTCATCAAAAAAAAAAAAGTGAAAAAAAAAAAATTTGTTTAAGAATGGTTGAAAACTTAGCTATCTTCCTCGACTATCCTCAAAGATAAACCGAATGATATGCTTTAGGATTATCCTAATAAGTACTGAAGAACTTTGTGTGGAACTCATATCGCTTATACCTAGGAAAGTCATTGAAAAATGTCTCGAATGGATATTTGTGTGTTTTGCTTGATTTATTCAAGAGATGATAGTAGAAATTGAAAAGGCTTGTCACACACACTGCTATACACTCTATATTGAGGTTAAAGCCTGGTTGTAATTCTAATGGTTGTATTATCCGGTTGTCCCTTATATCTTCTATCTTCATGAATTTATCTCTCATTCATTTTGTTTTATCGCTTGTTTTGATCGGTGACTACACTCAAAAGCTAAGTAGGGGTCAGATGAGAGATAAATTTATGATCATTATTACTTAATATTTTACCTCAATATTGATACCATTTTGAGCATTATTGTATCAAATCAAGTCAAAATTACTAAGTTTTATTCAAATGTATAAGTAGTAGTTATTATATAAATTATCGTATTTTTATTAGTTTTGTATCGGGTTTAGTAATCGGAAGGTCGTGGTCGGATTTACGCTTTGGTATTTTGGTGGTTCATTGCGCAGGATTATACATTGACCAAGATTCCACGAATTCACATGTTTTGAGCCTTAAAAGAGGTTTTTTAGAGGGTTGTAAGAAGGTGCTACAAGCTTACGAAAGTTCAAACGGAGCAAATTTTCCTAAGTACTTAAACCGTAATTTATTTTCGATGGAGATTTGACCCAGCTTTAGAGGCATTTTCAGGGGATGACTTTTAATGAAAGTTGTAGATATTCACATAAGCTTTCCAACGCACTTTGAATCACGCCAATTGGAGGTCTACAACTCAAATAGTAGTCAAGTGACTAACCGATTCGGATTAGTAAAAATCCCGAAATATCTTCGTTAATACGAATGGCTCATCAAAACGACATTTTATGAAGAAGTTTTTAATAAAAGTTGTATATCTTCAAGAAAGCTTTCCAATGGATTTTGAATCAAGTCAATCGGACTTCTACAACTCAAATGGTGGTCAAGTGGCTAATTGATTTGTATTAAGGAAAATGTCGCGAAAACGACACGTGAATGGGAATGGCCCATCAAAAAGGCGTTTTTGAAGAAGAGTCCTTCATGAAAGTTGAAGAATTTTCCGAGAGCTTAATTTTGACGCTTGAATCATAATTTTTGGAGGTCTACAACTCAAGATATGAATTTTAGAAGTTTTATTCCAATAATTATAATTATAACCAAGGATCGAGAATCAAGTCGAGTCATTATGCAATGATGATTCCGACCGGTCCTGCCTCTATCCGGACCGGTCCGCCTCAACATTTTGCTATATATACAGAGCATCGTGAGAATGTAGACTCGCCCTTTCTTTCCTCTTTCTCGCCCCTTTCGCTTTTTTTTTGTTGTAATCACACATATATATAGATATATCTATATATATACACACACACGATCCTAATATATATATATACATCCATAGATATATATATTTCATCTATCTTCTTTTATTTTCTGGCCCGTATATACATATATATGTCTATGTATGTATGTATATATGTTTTTCACATATATAAATAAAATGGTTATAGTGACGTTGTAATGGCGGAATAATTATCGAAGATTGTTGATTTTAAGCTTTGGCATGTTAGATCCGTGGAAACGACCGATTCGATAGTCATCACCGTAATATATTCTAAAATTGTTATGTTTATTATTTCTATTTCTATTTATATATGATATTAAACTAAAATATATCTAGCCAAGATATGAATCAATTAGTTAATCTTTGGTAAATGAATGATCGACTCGTAATAATGATTAAAATCAATTATGATGAATCTCTTTCTTTCGCGCTGCTTAATGAAACGTTAAAATTGAAAGACCGGAGGGTAAAATTGGCCGAGTGAAAAACGTGACAACGGAACCAGCTTTCCTACCCGGGGCAGATTTGTCTGGGAAAGATAAATTTTATTGACATTTGTACTTTAGATCGTAATAATGTTAAATCATCGCTTTAATTGAAACTTAAACCGAAAGTTGAA